>CM065136.1:3532367-4054867 GCA_033026305.1 Cirrhinus molitorella
TAATTCTTATTCAGTAATCTTTTTTTAAATCTAAATTATTGTTTCAAGTATCATTCATTTACTATTGTAGTGTTATTAATATTTTGAATAATTTAGATTTTTTTTATTATTTTGTTGTGTTTGCCCTTTTTGTTAAATATATCTGTGAATTAAATACATGTATATATTACATGAAATAATAATATTATATAAAAAATATATTTATGAATATTATATATTTATATTACTTAAAATGTATAGTTATTTTTTTTAATAAAAAGCTATCATTTATATAATTGTAATAAGGTTTATTTTGGTATTTTGAAATAAAATGTATTGAAAGAAATATAAATATTTGTATAATAAAATGTAGATATTTAAAATAACTCTTTTCATTTGATTATATTTCAGATAAAAATGTATTTTAGCATAAATAACACTATGCTTTTGTAGCATCTACTCAAATTATCTAGAAAAAGAAAAACAAAACAAAGGAATTGTCTAATTATTATTTAGTGTTAATTATTGGAACAGACCTCTAACACCAAGTGTAAGTAATAATAATAGCCTACAACTATAACTAAAAAGAAAACCATGAAGTTTTACATTTTAGTTAAACATTTTAATACTATCTCAGACTGTCTACTTTAAAATTTCATATTTAATTCAGTGTGTAAATACATGATTTTCTGAGTGAAAGTTGTTTGTTCTTCAAGTTATTTTTAGTAATGATTCCAGTTAGGCTATCACACAAGTAACAATGATAACTTTTTGTTTTCGTAATTCTCTTTTATGCACTTCCTCTTGGTTAGAACCTCATTTTCTGTGTGTTTTCTTCCCTCAGCGATGAAGAAGAGTTGCGTAAGTCGTTTTCGGAGCTGGGCGAGCAACGAGAGGAGTCGAACTCCAGAGGAGTGAAGCAGATGGGCAGTGGCTTCGCTCCTCCATCCGGAGCGCTGCTCTACAAAACGGGTTTCCTGGTGAGGAAGGTCCACGCAGACTGTGACGGGAAAAGAAGTGAGTGTTAATGAAGCACACGACCATCGATTCATGATTATCTCACATCCCAGATATTCATAATGAGTCTTGTCATGTAGATTAGTATGTAATAATCTATATTCAGTATTTCTGACATTTGGACCCTTGCACAGTAAATCTGATTTTGGTGTATAAGATATATGTATAGTTTAATGTTGTGTAACAATAGCATACAGTGTCACAAAATACAAATAATATGTACACAGAGGTGCCAAAAAACATCTGTTGATATATGTGTTGATATATTTGATCAATATCCTGGCATAATAAAAGGCTTTTAATATTTATGTTGTTATTTTTCATGTGCAATGCAGCACCTCGTGGAAAAAGAGGATGGAAAACATTTTATGCTGTTCTTAAGGGACTCATTCTTTACCTGCAGAAAGTGAGTTTCTTTCTTTCTTTCTTTCTTTCTTTCTTTCTTTCTTTCTTTCTTTCTTTCTTTCTTTCTTCAGAGCCACTTCAGCATTTGAAATGCTCTTTCTCATTTATTGATTGCAGAAAGCCATGATGTATTTCGTTATTTCATGTTTGATTGATTTGTTTATTGTTTTTCACCACAGTTATACAGCATATTTCACTTTTTTTTTTCATTTTACATAAAAAAAAAAATGTATTTCACTTATTTATGCATTTGGTTTAGTTTTTATTGATTTTTTTTTTTTTTTTGAAAAATCACAAGACATGTATAACAATTTAGTTACTGTATGTGTGATTGATATACATTTTGTTAATTATACAGTATTTATAACACTGCTTCGTGGAATACTCGATTCTGATTGGTCAGTTACCACTTTCCAAGGTTTGATATTCTCAGATAACCACTTATAAAAACTAATAACATGCTAGATGTTTATTATCCCTTACATATAACATCTGATATAACAGTATATAGTATATAGCAGTATAAATAATGTCTGAATGGTACATGATGCAGCTTTTGGTGTTTTTGCGCAAATCAGAACAATAACTCAACTTCTGCCAATATTACTTCAGTCTTCACTCAACATCACTTCAGATTTTACTTTCTAAAGATATTTAGAGCTTTTCAAACATATAATATATAATATAATTTTTTTTTAATATACCTAACTGCTGTTATATGCACTGTTTAATGGTAATGTATGTAATGAGTAGAATTACAATATGATCAATAAATCAGTATTTATGAGAGGGCACTATGTGATTGTCTCAGTTGCTTGTTTTGAGTAATAACTGGATAATTGTGTTTCCAGGGCGAGTATCGGCCAGATAAACAGTTATCAGATGAGGATTTGAAGAATGCTGTGTCTATTCATCATTCCCTGGCCATCAGAGCTACAGACTACAGCAAACGGCCAAACGTGTTTTACCTCCGGACCGCTGACTGGAGAGTCTACCTCTTTCAGGCCCCGTGAGTTCACACACTCCACCATAAAACATGCGATCAGAATGTGATAATACCACTTCTACAACATTTTTTTTTTTCATTTTCATTTGATGCCATTAAGCTTATTTTCATCTGCTCATCTCAGCTAACAATCTAACAAATTTACCATCCAATAATTTCCACTCAGATAAAATCAGGTCTCATTTTATGATGTTCCAGTTGAATATTCTGTTTAAGATGGAAATGCATTGTGTGAATCAGTGTTATTTTAGTATTATTGATACTATTATAGTTTTTATAAATATTTTAAATTAGTTTTTAATTTTGTTTTCATTTTAATAATCTAAATTAATAATTTTGTTGTCTATATAGTTTTTGAGTTTATTTTAATTTTCTTTTTTTTTTTTTGCTTTTTATATTTTTCTTTTGTCTTTTAATATTTTAAGTTCATTTTTAGTTAAACTTTTAGTAATTTTACTCTGCTTTAATTGTTTTATTGTTTTTTTTAATGTATTTTTTTTTATTTTAAACGTCTGTATAATTTTAATCATTTTTAATTTCAGTTCATTTCAATTAAAAAATTATTATTATTTTTTGTGTGTGTGTGTGTTTTGGTTACATTTATTTTAGTTTTAATTGTTTTAGTACAAGAAGTTAAATTAAATAAAAAAAAAAGTTGCTTTGGCAGCTTGGTAAAAAAAATAATAATAAAAATTATTAAATAGTGTTTTTGTATTTTAATTTATTTCAGTTCAAGTTTACTTCATGTTAAGAAAGTGTTTTTTTATGTTTTAGGTTTTAGTTAATAACCCTGGTGCAACATACTGTAGCACTGCAAAATCATCCTAGTAGATAAATGAGCATCCATAAGTACAAATCTGTGTCACACAGTTGTAAAAACTGCTTGCTAACCACATGTGCGTATGCTTCTATGCAAAAAAACAAAAACATTAAGCTTTAACTGGAATAAATGACTGGACTAAATCATCTATACAGCATGAGGCTCAGCATGTGATGTCTTTCCTGTCCAATTTATGACGAAACACTCAAGCAGTCCTGTCGGCTGTGTTTCTTTCTTTTCTGCGTGTGTGTGTGTGTGTGTGTGTGTGTGTGTGTGTTCACACACATTCCCATTCCCCAGGAGAACTCGATCTGCTCTAGTTGAAGTTTGCCCCAGTTTCAGCTCTCATTGCTTGTGCTGGAAAATCCACTTTTTTTGTGGGTGTATGTGTTCATGTTTGCATTTATACATACAAAAATACTTTGTCCGCCTTTTTACTTGATTCCATGACTTCTCAGGATGATATGTAGTGTAGTAATGAAGCATTTTTTTTTAAATGTCCATCACACTGCTTTCATTTCATTATTTAACCACCACAGAGCTCATTCTACATCTGTCTTCAAAGGTTTATACATTATTACTAAAAATCTTTAATGAGATTTTTAGTATTAAAACACGTCTATTGCAGTCTGGTACTTATTTTAGATGTTTTGTATTTTTAATAACATGGATTTGATTTATTTGTGTAGGAATGCTGAACAAATGCAGTCTTGGATCACACGCATCAACACAGTGGCAGCCATGTTTTCAGCCCCGCCCCTCCCTGCTGCCATTGGCTCACAGAAGAAATTCAGTCGTCCGCTGCTGCCAGGCTCCGCCTCCAAGCTGACACAGGTCAGATAAGTTTATTTGCATAATAGTTGTCACATATACACTATATTGGCCAAAGTATTTGGACACCATCTTCTAATGAACAGGTTTGACTACTTTAGTAATTTCCATGAGTACTAATCTTAATGTATAAGCATATAATGATATTCTGTGGAGTTGTGTCCTTCTAATTTTATAGCAAAAGTCTGGACAGGACCCTTTTTTATTCTAAAATGCCTCTGTGTATAAGGCAAGGTTCATAGAGAAATGTTTGATTCAGTCAGTGTGGAAGAACTTGACTGGTCTGCATAAAGCCAAGTCCTAATCCCAGCTGAACACCTCTGGTGTGACTTTAAATAAGACCTTGAGCCAAAAACTCAGACCAAACACCAATGACTTGTGCATATGGGTACAGTCATTTTAGACGCTTTCAAAACTGAAGCAATAGAGATGGAAATGCATTTTTTAAATACGTGAATTATGCTTCCATCTTTGTTGCTACAGTTTTGGAAGAGCCTTTTTCTTTTCTAAAGAAGGGGATGTCCCAATACTTTTGTCCATATAGTGTATGTACAAGTCACTGGCTCAAGGTCTGCATATAATATAATATCATTATATGCTTAAACATTAAGATTAGTACTCGTGGAAATGACTAAGGTAGTCAAACCTGTTCATTAAGAAGGGGGTGTCCCAATACTTTTGGCAATATATTGTATATATGTCATCATTATCACGTTTTAGTCTTTATACTTAAGCCTTGTAGCTATGATTATTAGCATAGTAATAGATAGATAATATTTCACCAAAATGTTTCATTTGTTAACATTAACTACATCAGTTAACCTTTTTCTAATTTACTTTTTTTTTTTTTTTTGCGCTAGTTCAGAATGTTATAGTTTTGTTAATCATTAGTTCATGTGAACAAATGAAACCTTATTATAAAGTTCTACCAATTATTTAAATAAAATCTTAATTATTTTACCTATTTGCATGACATGCATCGCTTTCTGATTTTAGTTGGGATGTTTCCTTAAACAGCTGCCTCTGTAGGCAGTAGACATGAATAAAACAGGCTCCTTATGTTTTATAAGAGTGACTGTGCATGCACTGAATATGTGCTTGTATAGGTTTATATAAACTGCAGTGTTATAAAGTGTGTTTCTGTGTGTAGGAGGAGCAGGTACAGGCTCATGAAGCTCGGTTTCGCTCCATCTCCACTGAGCTCGCACAACTGCGCTCTTATCCACCTGACAGAAAGGTTAAAGGTCGTGAACTTGAGGAGTACCGACTGAGAGAGGAATATCTAGAGTTTGAGGTAAAAAAAGTACTGCTAGTGTACTGCATACTATGCGGTGTTTAGCAAGTATGTACCAAAAGTTTTGTTTTGTTTTGTTTTTGAAAGAAGTCTCTTGTTACAGTAAAACAGTAATATTGTGAAACTGTTTTCTATTTAAGTATATAGTAAATTGTAATCATTACTTCAGTCTTCACCGTCATATGATCTTCAGAAATCATTCTAATATGCTGTTTTACAGCTCAAGAAACATTTTTTTTTTTTTTGTGGAAACAGTGACACTTTTTTTAGGATTCTTTGATGAATAGAAAGTTCACAGGAACATAATTTATTTGAAATACAAATCTTGCACCTTTATAAATGTCTTGATATTTTTGATATTCTTGATGTCTACTGATATTTTTGATCATTTTAATTCATTGATTACCTAATTTATTCTTAAAGGAATAGTTCACACTAAAATGAAATTTGCTGACAATGTTCTCACCCTCAAGCTATCCAAGATTTAGGAGAGTTTGTTTCTTCATGGGAACAGATGTCACTCACCAATGGATCCTATGCAGTGAATGGGTGCCATCAGAATGAGAGACCAAACAGCGGATAAAAACATCACAATAATCCACAAGGAATCCACACCATTCCACTCCATCAATTAACATCCTGTGGAGCCAAAAGCTGTGTGTTTGTAAGAAACAAATCCATCATTAAGGCATGTTAATTTTGACAGCAAATTTTGAAATGGTCTTTTTACTAAAATGGCATTTCATTTGAGTCATATTTTAGTCATCTGAATGCGTTTTAGTTTTAGTCTAACTTTTACATCTCACAATTATGACTTTTTTTTCTCAGAATTGCGTCATATAAACTTGCAATTCTAACTTTTTTTCTCAGAATTGTGAGATATAAACTCACAATTGCGTTATAAAGTCAGAATTGCAAGATATAAACTCACAATTCTAACTTTTTTTCTCTCAATTGCAAGTTTACATCTCAATTGTGAGATATAAAGTCAGAATTGCGAGATATAAAGTCAGAATAGCTCACAAAAGTTTATAGCTCACAATTCTGACTTTTTTTTTTCTTTTAATTTTGAGTTTGTATCACACAGTTGTGACTTTATTTCTCAGAATTGATTCAAACACTTTTTGAGACCACTGGTTAAAGCATTATTATGGATTATGGAGTCATATTTTGGACAGAAGAAATGGTTTGAAGTTAAAAGTGGCTTTATGATGGATTCGTTTCTGAAAAACATGCAACTTTTCACTTTTACAAGATGTTATTTGATGGACTGGAGTGGCATGGATTACTTGTGGATTATTGTGATGTTTTTATCAGCTGTTTGGACTGTCATTCTGACGGCACCCATTCACTGCAGAGGATCCATTGGTGAGCAAGTGATGTAATGTTACGTTTCTCCAAACAAACTTGTCTACATCTGGGATGGCCTGAAGGTGAGTACATTTTCAGCACATTAATAAACAATCCCTCTCTCATAGAAAACACGCTATGAAACATACAGCATGCTCCTGCGGGCGAAGCAGCGCTGTGGTGACGATGACCTGTCAGTGTTTGAAGACATGCTCCTGGAGGAAGGTGCCCTACAGAGAGCTCAATCCAGCCCCACGCTTCAGGACAGCAGTATGACCTGCAGCACCAGAGACGGCGCGAGCCAAAGCGCCGCCGCTGGTGCACAAGAACCATCCGGAAACGGCAACAACAACGGCTGCTCCCGCGGTCAGGGCCAGAGACACAGCTACCGGCAGGCCGTTCGCAAGTGAATCCGCCGCTGCCACCCACAGGAAGCTCGCTGTACTGGAGAGGAAGTGAGGTCTCTCTCTTTCCTGTGTGCGCCCTCCTGCTCTGTGTGCCATCAGGAAGGGGTGTTGATTCCGACTGAATCTGACTCTGTGATTGGCTGATGGCTGGGTGATGTCACAACACAAGGTGCTATGGGATCTGGACGGGAGAACGTGATTGGGATTCGGAGGAACGTAAATATGAAACGCGTAACCTTCCTTTGCCTTCTAGTTCTCGGTTTCTTCTGCGACTTCTCGCCCGAAGCCATTTCATCGCACAATAACAAATCAAATCTGGGCCTAAACGTCTTTGAACCTTTAAAATATGATCTTAAGTTTTTGCATTTCTAGACACAACTCATTTGTTTACAACGCATAGTAAAATTCACCAGTTCTGCTCAAAACGGTCATGAAAAGTATGAACGCTCAATCTAGGATCTGTGTATTTTGCACGGTGAAATGCGATGCTTGTTATTGGTCATATGGGCGTCTCATTTTGTCGTGTTTAGGAGCGGTAGACGAGCAGAAAACTTGACTAGCCCGTATGCAACTAGTTATTTCTTCATGTTGTTCTCAGCATTAGCGATCTGTACTTGTACAATAATGCACAGGGACATCATAGTCACTAAATACACCATCCGTTTGCTCTGCAAAACCCTGTTTTGCCCCAAAACGTCTTTTGCACTGAACACTAAGTATTATTACACTGCAAAATGCATTTTCCCAATCAGTTTTTTTGTTTTTTTTTCTGAAAAAATATTTAAACACCCTTAAAGTGAGATGTATTTATTTGAGAAACAAATTTTGTTTTGATTTTTTTTTTCCTAATTTACAGTTTTTTTCCTAGTCCTTAAGCTCATTTTGTAAGATTTTTGCTTAAAATAGGAAAAAACATTTGCGAAATAAACTTAATTCAAGATGTATTCTCTGACAACAAGTTTCAGTACACAAAAGAATGCTTATTTTTAGTGAAAATTAAAACATCGCTTTAGTTGAGAAACATTTTTTTTGCATATTGTTTCTCATTTTTAAGCAGAAATCAAACTAAAAACTGTTAGATTTGTTTAGATTAAAAAAAAAAGAAGAAATGCTTTATGAATAAGTTCAAGATATATTCTCTGAAAACACGTTTCAATATGCAAACATACATTTTGAGAATGTTTTGATATTTTTAGTGAAAAATCAAATTAGATCTATTTAGTTGAGAAACCAATTTGTAAGTCTTGAAATATTTTTTCTCATTTTTTAAGCATAAACCTCTCAAAATTCTGTTAAATGTCTGCTTAAGACAAGAAAAACTACTTGCAAGTGCATTACAATAAACTTAATTTAAGATATATTCTCTGAAAAGAAGATATTTTTGGTGAAAATCAAAATGTAATACATTTTGAATTAAGTTTATTAGCAATTTTGTTTTTTTTTTTAAGCACAAATCTCACTAAATTGTTAGATTTATGCTTAAAAACAGGAAAAAAAAAAAATTGAGAATATAGTTGTATTCTCAAAACATGTTCTATTGGCAAATTGTACTTTCTCCATAGTTTTTAAGCAGAAACCTCACTAAATTTGGTTAGATTTATGCCTAGAACAGGAGAGAAACAATTTGCAAAATCCAAGATGGATTTTTTAAGGATGTTTAGATATTTTTGTGAAAGAAATGAGACAAAAAAAAAAAAAAACATTTGAGAAAATGATTTCCGCAGTGAAGCGAACAGAGACGCGTATCTTTGTCTGTATAGTTGATTTCTTAAATATGCTCTATTTTAGCTTCTCGTCCTTGTCTTTCTGCATTATTCTCTTGGCTGAATGTTGTCCGCTGTGTACGGCATGGCTGACTAGTGACAATCTATCGTGTTTGTTCGATTCAACAGAAGCTGAAGTCGGTAGGAGGCTCGCAGTGTGTAGTTCATGAGTCAAACGGACCTGTTACCCACGCAGCACACTGAATGTCATCTTTTTCCTGTTAAACGCAGTTAGTCAGTGTTTAAGACGCACTTCCCCTTATTGCTTTCTTATGTAATCGACGAGAGAGAGTGTGTGTGTGTGTATATGCGCAAAAATATATCACCTATTTAAGGAATGTTTTAAAACTTCTTATAATGAATGTGGTGTGTCAAAATCAAAAACTGCCACATGCAATATTCAGCATAGGCCTGTTTGTGTGATCAACGCATATGTGGATGTTTAATTACACGGCACGCGGCTTCCTGTGACACGATCAATTGGGTGCTCGAAACCGTTGAATGTACCATGTTTTTCACCATGGTGGCATCGCATTTCAATCTCAAGCATTGTCCTTTTTCTTTGATGGATCCTTTCGCAGATAACCATGTGTTGTTTCATTGAGTAAATATGGTGTAAAATAACATTTCCTCAAACTCTCTGAACGGTCTCGAGTCGAAACAGTGAGTACAGTGAGTCTAAAGGGCAAAAGAAATATAAGAAGTCTAAAAGTATTTTAAAAAGTCTGTTTATGAACTTCGTAAAGTTACTGGAGTGAATATCACAAGAAAACGTGTCTAAGTCACATTTCACTCCAAAATCAAAAGGAAAAAAGATATTTAAAGTTCATTTTATCTCAAAAAAAAGTATGCATTTATTTTGCTTTTTTCTTTAGATTCTGTTTAATGTATTAGACTGACAAAAAATACATAAAAAACAATACAATATTTTTTTTTTTTACTGATATTGGCATTATTTAAAATTAGTGTTGTCAAAAGATTAATCGTGATACGTTGAAAACGCGATAAACGTTTTTGTTTATATAACGTGTGTGTACTGTGTATATTTATTATGTATAAATACGCACACACACAATATATATTTTGGAAATATTTACATGCATTCACATTCATATTTATACTAGATATAAATATATTTAATATATAAACAACATTTTTCTTAAATATATACATGCATGTGTGTGTATTTATATATACATAATAAATATACATGGTACAAACACATTATATACCTGTATACAATTTAGATTATAAATAAATATAAATATTTTAGATATAAATCTAAAATATTTTCCTTAATATATACATGCATGTGTGTGCATTTATATATACATATTAAATATACAGATTACAGAAATATATAGTATGTAAACATAAATTTTATTTTGGATGCAATTAATCGAGATTAATCGTTTGACAGCACTATTTAAAATACTGATGTTGAAATTGTGACATTAGACATTATTTTCATGACAATTAGGCACTCGTTTTATATGCCATTGCTGTAATGAAAATTTTGGTGTGAAATCATGACCTGAATGTGTTTTGCGAGATTCACTCAATTCGTCCACCGCCAGTGTTGATTTCTCTGCTGAAATCTGCTGTTGTACCTATAATATAGCCTAGTCCACCTTATCGATGCAGCGCTGTATATCCAGAGAGCATGATGTTGAATAGTGTTGTGCGATTTTAGGTGAATATAAATTCGGAAAGCCATTCTCTGCTCAGGTGTCATTTGAATATAATGTAACTGTTGCAATGCATTCTTCTACCAGCAGAGAGCGCTGTCTTCAGCCATACATACGAAACCAGAGCGAGAGTGGAAAGATCCACTGATGCGTTGCTCGGTTTGTGTTTGTACGCATATTTGTGTCATTTTGTTTACTTTTCATGTCTAATGTCTGTCACACACGCGGTGTGTCGATATACTGCTCTATATGCACATACATACATCCATACAGACACACACATCACGTCTGACTTGACTGACTGCTGAGCGTCTGTCGTGTCCTGCTATGATGAAACCAATCGTCTATGACCAATATGATTATCATATGAAACTATATTTTTAATTAAGCAGCACCTGAATGTACATAAACGGCATGAACTACTTCTGCTCTCATTTGCATCTTGTGTCTTGTTCTGAGGTGAATATATGCATCGTTTTGTTGTTGATCGAGTGTCCTTTGATGACTCTTGGTGGAGGATTGCTGCTTGTTTAAGCTCGTTATAATGTAAATGAGGACAAAACTGATGTTGTTATCAACTGAAAGTGAAGGAAGCACTATGTTTTGTTTACTTTTTTTATTTCTTTCAAGTTTCTTTCTTTCACTTTGTTCCTGGTCTTTCATATGTGGTTCGCTTGTATAAAGTTCTGTAAGGACCGTGTTTGTACAGCCTCTCTTTATGATGGCCTAGAATACAGAAATAAATAACAAACTGTAATGAAACACACCAAGCTTCCCATGTGTACTTCTTCAATGTTTTCGATTGGTTTCAAAATTGTTTGATTATTGATTCATCTTGATTTCCATGTTGTGGGTGAATTATATTAAAACAAGTTTTTGAGAGGTCCGCTTTTGTAAAGTAGATTTTAAAGGTTAATTAAGGGTGTTTAGTTAATGCACTGATGCCACCATCCCATTACATGATGTAGGATTACGTTGTATAGTTTTTTTGCATTTAATTATATGGGTCATTCTATAATTAGGGGTACATTTAGCATTTGACAATGTGAAGAAAAATGTTTTCCATTATCCCAAAAACCCAAACATAACCTTACATAGCTGCTTTGAAACTATCTGTATTGTATAAAGTGCTATATAAATAAAGGTGATCTGTAGGAATGTGTGGATAAAATACCATCTTTACTGTGGACAGTAACTTAGTTGACATTTTTAGGGTTTGGGGCCTATAATTCAACATTGAAGCCTAGAACTATTGAGCATATGGTATGTTTAGAAATATATTTTCATAAACAAATGTACGTTTTAGTGAAATTGTCTTGTTAAAATGTACATACTTTGGTAACACTGTTGACATTGTATTAACCAATATTGGGGAAAAGAGAGAGAACATAACTTCTAGTGTTTCATCCATGTGCTTCTAGAGGAAATCTCATCATACTGTGCAAATTATTTGAGAATGGGACAAACCATTCCTTTTTGAGGGGAGGTTTTCTAGTGGGTAACAATGCTTTTTCAGACACAAATAAAACAAGTTATATCAAACTTTTTGAAGCGCACACCCAAATGTCTAACTAAAGACAAAACTATGAAATTCATTTATATTTTAGGTAATTGTCATGCTTAAATGCAGAGTAGAATGAGCAACTTTATTAAATCGGACAGCTGAATACCAAGGTTTTATGTAATATGAACATCATTTTTTAACAAAAGATACGGCTTTTTGGGGGGTAATTTTTTTTAGTAATTGTGTACTAGAAAATGAAGCATCGGGGCTTTATATTGATGAAAATATACTTCACAGACATGAGGTGTACCCACAATTATAGAATGATGCCTATTAAAAATAGCTTATCACTCACTTATGCATACAATAATCATTAAACATTTCAATCATTGTTTGACAGCTTTCTTTTGTTCCATATCACACCTTTTTATTTCTGATCTAAAAACAAACATGGTCAAAAACCACAACATAGCTGGGTCTGCCAAGACCGGTAGCTGAGTCATTTTGTAACTTCTTATTGCACATGTGGAATAGCTAAACTAATATACATGAAGACCTATAGACGGTAAGTGCGCAAAAAGCTTTCAGTAAATTATTTTTAAAGATCTGCTATCTAATATCTGGTACTTAATTATTAGTCCTAATTTTGTCTTTTTTATTACAGAATCACAACCATGAATGCTGCATATGTTGTGCAACTATACATTCTGCTGTGTAACTTTACTGCCGTCTGTCAAACTGGTAAGAAAGTAAACTGTGTGAGATTTTTGGAGAAAGACTAAATATAAGATGATTACACAGTAAGGGCACAACAGTAAGGGAAATGTATTATGGTCATGTAAGTTTATCCACTTTTTTTCCTTAATGCGGATGTAAGCCTATGGGTGAGACTTGCAGTTCATTATCCACTATAGGAAATAATGAGAAGAACAACAGCATGCAGTAATTGGTAAAACTGTTTGCTCTACAAACCTGTATGTTCATAATTAAGAAAATGCATTAAAATAATATGACATTTCAAGAAGCAAAATGGGCTGTTTTGTACAGCTAAAATAGCTGGACGCCGATGAGACCAGAAGCTAGACCCAAAAAATATACAAATGGCTGTGCACACTATTACGAAAAGAAAAAGGTGGATACAATCAGCCCTTTTTTTCCATGAAACGATTAGTTGATATATCACAGGTAAGTTCACCATTACATGTAAAGTCAAAACTGATCTTGTGTTTTTTGCAACTACGCTTTGCAGGATTTCACTAAAATAAACATTCAGACTTTTTCAAAGACTTTTTAGATTTTCCAAATAAAGTGTTCATGGTTTATTTCTCCTATCTTTTTAGATAACTTGTTTCAATCTCAGACAGGTTTGCTAAATAATTTGCCAAGTCTTCTCGGTTAATGGTAAACTAAAAAAAAAAGAAGAGAAAAAAGAGGTTGTTCCACATTATTAAGTGAGTCACAGTTCTCATAGAGTTTGGGGAGGAAGAAAGATCTTTCTAAAGTTGAAATGCATGAAACAAGGTACACTTTTTTTATCTAAAGGTTCCATATTGGTGCATTTAAAGGTACAGATTCAGTATCTAAAGTGTACATATTAGTACCTAAATGCTGCAGAAGTGTACCCCCCCCCCCCCCACTCCCCCCAGTGACTGCTATTGTACTGTGAGTGTGTCATGTTTTCATTGGTATATGTTCATTAGACTCATCATTTTTTATTTTTTGTCATGTGTTCTTTTGTTTGACAAGTTGATATATATTAAATATTATTTTTCAGATTTCTTAAATGTAAGCTGTAATGATGTGACTGGATATGTGGGGAAAGAAATAACTCTCACCTGCAGGATCTTTCACCAGCGCACTGATTGCTGCATTGTAATGTATATGTTTCACTTCCCTGGGATCTATAACAACTCAATCTGTGCGCAAAAGCATCCTTACAATTCCTGTGATCAGAGTAACAGCATCTCATGCAACTACACTCCAACTCTAGTGGTTAAAGAAAAAATTGCATTCTTGGTGCAAACAATGTGTGGAAAGAAAGAAACAGAATTCACTGTGGACACAACAGGTAACAATATTGTTTATAAATCTGTATTTAAAATCTTATAACAGTGGTTTGATTAACAGGGCTTATTAAACCTGAAGTTGTTATCCCAGTATATCCTCCATGCTCCTGAAACCTCCTTACAATTGCATGTATGAAAAATCTAGAGACAGAAATAGAGTAGAGAAATCAGCATGGAAGGATAAATCACTTTTATTTGCAAGAAAAACTGAAGAGCCACAGAGCTGACACATTTAAATGCCTATGTATTTGTAAAACCTGTGAACTAAACTTACTCTGCAGAAAATAATGATGTTTGATGTTTAATGTTTAATGTTGTATTGAAGAGACTTAGAATAATTTTAAGAGGTAAAGATACATTTTAGTTAGATTTTGGGAGTTGTTTTCTGTCTTTACTGTATAATTAACTCTTAAAAGCAGGGGGGAAAAAAAGAGTCAAAAAATAAAAGCAAGCAACAGTCAAACATTAAGTGTTCATTGCTGACATTTGCCACTGTATTATATAAAAATAAACAGTGTTATTTTTCAGATTTCAGTGTAAGCTGTGATGATGTGACTGGATCTGTGGGGAAAGAAGTAACTCTCACCTGCAACGTTTTTCAGCAGAGCACTGATTGCTGCATTACAAATTACAAGATTCAGTACCCTGGGATCTATGGTGACTCGATCTGTGAACAAGTGCTTCTAGTGAACTCCTGTAAAAAGAGTAACAGCTTCACATGCCGCTACACTCCATCTAGAGCAATGACAGAACAATTCAGTTTCTTTGTGCAAACAATTTGTGGAACTACAAAAACAAAATTCATTGTGAAAATAACAGGTACCGTATATATGTTGTTTATAATTCTGTACATTTACGTTTAATGACTAACAGTGGTTTAAAATCTGTTAACAGGGCTCAATAAAAATGAAACTGTCAGTGAAGCTCCTGGAAATTAATTAAATCACTTATAAATAAATTATTTTAGTGTTTAAAGTTTAAGAAGCAAATTAATTTTATGATTGTGGTTTCCAGAAACGGATCAGAGTGGAAAAGATTGCACAGATATGCCATGTGTTAAAAAATCAGTTTTATCAGATTTTCAGCAGAAGAATCATATTGTGATGTATCTGTGGAGTATCTCACTGTCTGCAGCCTGAAATTGTGTTTATGGTTTAACAGTCTAAATTTAACCAACTTTTTTTCAGAGAATTTCAACCAGAACTTATCAAGAACATCTCAACAAGAGACGACAGAAGAAGGTCTAACTTTTAAGGGATGTCTTCAGTAATTCTTTTGCATTTGCAAAGTAATAATATAGCTTATTCAATTTTGAGTGTTAGTATTCTTTTGTAATATTGTGAACACTGGCATATTGTAGAGTGTGTCTTGTTCTTGTAAAGTAATGAAATAAATAAAGACTTTTTTTATTATCACATGGTGATGGATAAGTTACAGGTCAGTGAAACTGAAATGAAGTAAAAATAAAGATTTAGAAACAGAAAAAAGCATTTTGAGCTCATTATTGTGCCAAACACATCAATAATTCTGTCACTTAAAATCCATAGTAGAAATCAGTTTATTAAAAATGTTACATGCATTAGTTGAACTGTAGAACTCACACACAGATATATTAGCCTCCATATTTGTCTGATTATATTAATTGACCATGTTTAACAGATAATAATTCTGCTAATAATAATTCAGTTCCAAAATCTACAAGTAAAATAGTTTGAGTAAATATTGTGTAAAATAATCGTTATTAAATGTATTTCTATCGAACAAAATGTTTAAACTGTATAATCTGAACTGAATTATCCTAAGCATGTGTAAACATGCGATTTTAAAGTGTGGATTTTGTTTAAACAGTCCTTTAAAGACATGTCTTAAGTCGTGGTTTTGCTTTTGATATCGGGATATTATAGATTAGGCTATGTTTAGTGGGTTTTTATTTAGATACAGGATTTGCTGTCTTCAGCCATGAATGTCACACGAAAGGACAAGATTAGTGCGAATTTAAACTACAGGTCCTTCTCAAAAAATTTGCATATTGTGATAAAGTTCATTATTTTCTGTAATGTACTGATAAACATTAGACTTTCATATATTTTAGATTCATTACACACAACTCGAAGTAGTTCAAGCCTTTTTTTGTTTTAATATTGATGATTTTGGCATACAGCTCATGAAAACCCAAAATTCCTATCTCAAAAAATTTGCATATTTCATCCGACCAATAAAAGAAAAGTGTTTTTAATACAAAAAAAGTCAACCTTCAAATAATTATGTTCAGTTATGCACTCAATACTTGGTCGGGAATCCTTTTGCAGAAATGACTGCTTCAATGCGGCGTGGCATGGAGGCAATCAGCCTGTGGCACTGCTGAGGTGTTATGGAGGCCCAGGATGCTTCGATAGCGGCCTTAAGCTCATCCAGAGTGTTGGGTCTTGCGTCTCTCAACTTTCTCTTCACAATATCCCACAGATTCTCTATGGGGTTCAGGTCAGGAGAGTTGGCAGGCCAATTGAGCACAGTAATACCATGGTCAGTAAACCATTTACCAGTGGTTTTGGCACTGTGAGCAGGTGCCAGGTCGTGCTGAAAAATGAAATCTTCATCTCCATAAAGCTTTTCAGCAGATGGAAGCATGAAGTGCTCCAAAATCTCCTGATAGCTAGCTGCATTGACCCTGCCCTTGATAAAACACAGTGGATCAACACCAGCAGCTGACATGGCACCCCAGACCATCACTGACTGTGAGTACTTGACACTGGACTTCAGGCATTTTGGCATTTCCCTCTCCCCAGTCTTCCTCCAGACTCTGGCTCCTTGATTTCCGAATGACATGCAAAATTTGCTTTCATCCGAAAAAAGTACTTTGGACCACTGAGCAACAGTCCAGTGCTGCTTCTCTGTAGCCCAGGTCAGGCGCTTCTGCCGCTGTTTCTGGTTCAAAAGTGGCTTGACCTGGGGAATGCGGCACCTGTAGCCCATTTCCTGCACACGCCTGTACACGGTGGCTCTGGATGTTTCTACTCCAGACTCAGTCCACTGCTTCCGCAGGTCCCCCTCTCGTTGTGCAGCGTTTTCTGCCACACTTTTTCCTTCCCACAGACTTCCCACTGAGGTGCCTTGATACAGCACTCTGGGAACAGCCTATTTGTTCAGAAATTTCTTTCTGTGTCTTACCCTCTTGCTTGAGGGTGTCAATGATGGCCTTCTGGACAGCAGTCAGGTCGGCAGTCTTACCCATGATTGCGGTTTTGAGTAATGAACCAGGCTGGGAGTTTTTAAAAGCCTCAGGAATCTTTTGCAGGTGTTTAGAGTTAATTAGTTGATTCAGATGATTAGGTTAATAGCTCGTTTAGAGAACCTTTTCATGATATGCTAATTTTTTGAGATAGGAATTTTGGGTTTTCATGAGCTGTATGCCAAAATCATCAATATTAAAGCAAAAAAAAGGCTTGAACTACTTCAGTTGTGTGTAATGAATCTAAAATATATGAAAGTCTAATGTTTATCAGTACATTACAGAAAATAATGAACTTTATCACAATATGCTAATTTTTTGAGAAGGACCTGTATATTTTGACTGACAACTGCAGCTGTGTGGCTGGGTAAGATGTGTTTGATACTGGGTTTACGCTGCTGCTGCTGCTGCTGCTGCTGCTTCTTCTTCTTCTTCTTTGGTGTTTAGCGGCGGTTGGCATCCAACTTTAATGGTGCATTACCGCCACCTATTATACTGGAGTGTGGACCGGAGCTAGACAGAGACAATCTAAATCTATGCTTTTAAGGGGATTATTATTTTTTTTTTTAAACAACAAAAAAAAAAAATTAATGGTCTGTAACACAACACTTTTCCTCTTTTTAAATAAATAAAACCTTCATTATTCCAAATCTGTAACTATATCTACTAAACCAATATCCCTTAGAAAACTAAATATATGTATATTAATGTCATTTAAAGTATTCCCCAGTAGTTCCTTAAGTGAATTTCCTTGTATCTCCATTTTACGTATGTTTTCTTACATCTTTATCCTTTCCCTCTCATACTTCTGACACTCTAATATCACATGCTCAACAGATTCAACACTATTACAAAATGCACATCTTCCTGAAATGTTTACCTATAATATTTAAATACTTATTTAACTCACAATGTCCAATCCTTAACCTAGTAAAAATTATTTCTTTCTTACGATACCTTCCAGTGACCCTCCCTATCCCAACCTTCTGTTGTATACTATATAAATGTCTCCCTTTCTCCTCAGTATCCCAACTTCTTTGCCACTTTTCCATGATTTTCACCCAAATTTTTGTCTTTGCTTCTGCTTTACTTATTGAATATTTAATATTTCCACACCATCTCGTTTACTGGCTTGTTTTGCAAAACCATCTACCATTTCATTACCTTTAATCCCTATGTGCTGGCACCCATGTAAAATTAATCTTCACCCCCAATTGACAGATCCGTGTGTGACATTCTAATACCTCATATAATATGTCTTGTCTTGTCTTGATTGTGACTTAAATGATTTTAGACTCTTCAAAACTGCACTAGAGTCTGAATAGATTACAACTTTATCTGGTCTAATTTCTTCTATCCATTGTAATGCTAACCATATACCCATCAACTCCACAGTAAATACAGATATATGATCAGATAGTCTCTTCTGTATCTTGACTCCCATCTTTGGTATTCCAACTGAAACCCCAGTTTGCCCTGATTGAGAATCCTTAGATCCTTAGAGTTTTTTATGTTTGGGATGTGGTGATTGGGCTACTTTGGCCAATTTTGATTGCCCTTTGGGACAATTTAGTTACCGAGACCTGGCAACCCTGGAAGGGGACCTGCAGTTCTCCTCCAGTGGCGTTGGTGGCGCTGAGGCGCAGCGGGGTTTAACGTGTCTCTCGTGTCGAAGTGTCTCGTCGAGGGGGGCGGTTGGCAACAGCTGGTTTGTGACTGGAGCGTTGATGGCGGGAAGTAGTGTAGATTCCGGAAGTGATCCGGAGATGGAGGAAGACAATGAAGACGTGGATAATGGAGGAGTCGGCGGTAATGTGAGTAACGAATGGAGAATAGTAGAGAATCGGAAAAGAAAGAAAAGTTGGGGACATATATCAGAAACGGACAGCGAAAAGGGAAATCACCTGGTCAGACGAAGGAAAGAGGAGTATAAGGTATTGATGAAGTTTTCTGAGTCTGGAAACGCGATTAATCCTCTGAAATTAACAAAAACTATAAAAGAAACAATAGGGACGGTTGAAAGCATTAAGTCTTTGAGGGATGGAAAGTTGTTGTTGCTTTGCAAAGATAGTAGACAGCAAAAGACTGCTTTGGGGATAAAATCAATGATTAGGCATAAAGTTGAATGTTCAATTCCAGAAGATAAGAGCTGGGTTAGAGGGGTCATAACGGGGATTCCAACGGATGTAGCTGACGAAAAGATTAAAAGTAATATAACTGGAGCAGCTGTAAAGTTTGTCAGACGACTCAAGTGCGTGAGGAATAATGAAAAAATAGACAGTCTATCAGTAATGATACATTTTGATGAGAATAGATTGCCAGAGAGAGTCTTTCTAGGATTTGTAAGCTATATGGTCAGACCATATGTTCCTCCGCCGCTGAGATGTTATAAGTGTCAGAAATTTGGCCATGTAGCAACAGTCTGCAGAGGCAAGCAGAGATGTGCGCGGTGTCAAGTCAAGTCAAGTCAAGTTTATTTGTATAGCGCTTTTCACGAAACAAATCGTTTCAAAGCAGCTTAACAGCAAATTAAAAGTTTGTACAATAATTAAAGTTTGTTAAATTAAAGTTTGTACAATAATTAAAGTTTGTACAATAACGTTTGTTAAATTAGAATTTGTACAATAATTAAAGTTTGTACAATTTGTATAATGTTAACATTAATGATTATATGTTGCAATCAAATCACTGTAGTAAAATTCGGTAGTGATGTATGGTGTTTCAGGGCTGATATCATCTAAAGTCCTCCAAGGGGTTGGCATCATCATCTCTTCTTCGGTGCTCCTGATCCAGACTGTAGCTTGTGTTATTCCTAGTTACCACGGGATGTTAATCCCGTGGCAGAAACAGAGAACAATAGGAACATAATTAGCGTAGCTGCTGTTCAAACCAAGCAAAAGGATTCATAATGTGCAATTGATCAGATATAACGGCAGTAAAAGATTATGAGATGCGTTATGTGAATGCTTGGCTAAAAAGATGTGTCTTTAATCTAGATTTAAACAGAGAGAGTGTGTCTGAACCCCGAACATTATCAGGAAGGCTATTCCAGAGTTTGGGAGCCAAATGTGAAAAAGCTCTACCTCCTTTAGTGGACTTTGCTATTCTAGGTACTACCAAGAGTCCTGAGTTTTGCGACCTTAGGGAGCGTGATGGATTGTTGCGAGGTAGAAGACTAGTTAGGTACGCAGGAGCTGAACCATTTAGGGCCTTATAGGTAAGAAGTAGTATTTTATAGTTGATACGGAACCTAATAGGAAGCCAGTGCAGAGACTTTAAAATTGGGGTAATATGGTCATATTTTCTTGACCTGGTAAGGACTCTAGCAGCTGCATTTTGGACTAACTGCAGCTTGTTTATTGAAGATGCAGGACAACCACCTAGCAATGCATTACAATAGTCCAGCCTAGAGGTCATAAATGCATGAACTAACTTTTCTGCATCAGAAACAGGTAACATGTTTCGCAGCTTGGCAATGTTTCTAAGATGGAAGAATGCTGTTTTTGTAACATGGGAAATATGATTTTCAAAAGACAAGTTGCTGTCTAATATAACACCCAGACTTTTGACTGTAGAGGAAGCAGAAGTACATCCATCTAGTTGCAAATTGTAATCCAAGAGATTTTGTGTATTAATTTTTGGTCCGATAAGTAATATCTCTGTCTTATCTGAATTTAATAGGAGAAAATTATTGGTCATCCAGTCTTTTACATTTTTAACACACTCTGTTAACTTTGATAATTTAGAAGTTTCATCTGGTCTTGTTGAGATATATAGTTGAGTATCATCAGCATAACAATGGAAACTAATTCCATAATTCCTAATAATATTGCCAAGGGGCAACATGTATATTGAGAAAAGCAGAGGACCTAGGACAGATCCTTGTGGCACTCCATACTTTACTGGTGATAATTGAGAAGACTCCCCGTTTAAGTAAACAAAGTGGTAGCGATCAGACAGGTAGGATCTAAACCATCTTAAAGCCTGCCCTTGAATACCTGCATAGTTTTGTAGTCGATCTATTAGTATGTCATGGTCTATAGTGTCAAACGCAGCACTAAGGTCAAGTAAAACTAGCAATGAGATGCAGCCTTGGTCTGATGCAAGAAGCAAGTCATTAGTGATTTTTACAAGTGCAGTTTCTGTGCTATGATGGGGCCTGAAACCTGATTGAAATTCTTCATAGATATTTTTTTGCAAAAAGCAGCATAATTGAGCAGATACAACTTTTTCTAAAATTTTAGACATAAACGGAAGATTAGAAATGGGTCTGTAATTTCCTAGTTCATTAGGGTCTAGTTGTGGTTTCTTAATAAGAGGCTTAATAACCGCTAACTTGAATGATTTTGGGACATGACCTAAAGATAACGATGAGTTAATAATATTGAGGAGCGGTTCTTCTGCTACAGGTAACAACTCTTTCAGTAATTTAGTGGGTACAGGATCTAATAGGCATGTTGTTGGTTTAGACGTACTGATAAATTTATTTAGCTCCTATAGTGGTAAAGCACTGCAGGTTTTCTTTGGGTGTGACAAAGGAAATTGACGTATTAGACGCTGTAGAATCTACGCTGGTTATTGTATTTCTGATGTTATCTATTTTATCAGTGAAAAAATTCATAAAGTCATTACTATTAAACTGTAAAGGAATATTTCGGTCGGGCGGCATCTGATTATTTGTTAATCTGGCCACTGTGCTAAATAAAAACCTTGGATTGTTTTGGTTATTTTCTATGAGTTTGCGTATGTGCTCGACCCTGGCAGCTTTTAGAGCCTGTCTATAGCTGGACATGCTGTTTTTCCACGCAATTCTAAAAACTTCCAAATTAGTTTTTCTCCATTTGCGCTCAAGATTACGAGTTTCTTTCTTGAGAGAATGGGTAGTACTGTTGTACCATGGCGCAGTACATTTTTCTCTAACTTTTTTCAATTTGATGGGGGCAACAGCTTCTAACGTATTAGAGAAGATAGTGTCCATGTTGCTAGTTAATTTGTCTAGATCCTGTGTATTACTGGGTGCACAGAGCAGTTGAGATAAATCGGGCAGGTTACTTGTAAATAAATGTTTGGTGGCTGGAACAATGGTTCTGCCCAAACGATAGCGCGGAGCGATATAGTTAATATCAGTCATACGCAGCGTGCATGATACAAGGAAATGGTCAGTAACATCATCGCTTTGAGGTACGATATCTATGTCAGTAAGATCAATTCCATGCGATATAATTAAATCTAGCGTATGATTGAAACGATGAGTGGGCCCGGTGACATTTTGCTTGACTCCAAAAGAATTTAATAGGTCAGTAAACGCAAGCCCTAAGGCATCATTTGTATTATCGACGTGAATGTTAAAGTCTCCGACAATTAGTGCTTTATCAAAATTAACCAGCAGGTCGGAAAGGAAATCTGAAAATTCTTTTAGAAAGTCTGTATACGGCCCTGGTGGTCTATACACAGTAGCTAAAATAAGAGATAAGACAGATTTCTTTTGCAAATCTGACAGAGTAACTTTAAGCAAAAGTATTTCAAAGGAATTAAACTTGTATCCTTTTTTCTGAGTTACATTGAGAATATCACTATATATTGTTGCGACACCACCGCCACGACCAATCTGACGGGGCTCATGCTTATAACAGTAGCTTGGTGGAGTAGACTCATTTAGACCAATATAATCATTTGGTTTTAGCCAGGTTTCAGTCAAGCAGAGTACATCAAAACTATTATCTGTGATCATTTCATTTACAATAACTGCTTTGGGTGCGAGTGATCTAATGTTTAGAAGCCCAAACTTTAAAAATGGTTTTTGTTCGTTTATTTTGCATTTTTCCGGGTTAATCACGATCAGATTTTTTCTAGATCCTGCATTAACTGTATGTTTTGACCTCACTATTCGAGGAACAGACACAGTATTTATAGATTGGACAGCACTAGTGCTATCATTTAAGTGTTCAGAGCAAAAACCATCATAGCAGTTATTTGGGAATCGGCTTACTAGTCAAATGGAGCGCGGCGTCCTGGAGATGTTGTCCGACAGCAGTTCTGCGCCGACTCTGCTGGGGTGCAGGCCATCAGCACGGGAAAAGCCTAGGACGCTCCCAGAAAAGATTCAAAATTATTAACAAAAAGCAGTTTCTGTTCTTTACACCATGTCAATAACCATTCATTTAGAGCAAAAAGTCTACTGAACCTTTCGTGCCCACGTCGATACGTGGGAAGCGGTCCTGACACGATGATCCTCATCTCGGGCGCCGTGCTGCGAACCGTCTCGATCAGGCTGCCGAAGTCCCGCTTCAAGACCTCCGTCTGCCGCAGCCTGATGTCGTTCACCCCCGCGTGCAGGACGATCGCGCCGACGCTCTCGTCCTTCAGGATTGAGGGTATCTGCGCAGAAACATCGAGAACACGAGCACCAGGGAAACAATGAGTTTGCACATTACCTTTAGCTAAAGTAGCACGAACGTACCTGACGATGGAATCTCCGACGATCACAGCGTCGCGTTCCGTCTCGCGGAGGGGAGCGAAGCGGTTCCGGGTGGAGATCTCGAAGACCGGGGGCGGCGGAGGGGGAGAGGTCATCGTCCGTGGCCTGGCTCGCGTCTTCCGCTGCTGCTGCACCCAGGGTCCGTGGTGTCCCGGCGCCGGAGTGAAGGACATCTGGGAAGAGCGTGTCCTGGGTGCAGAGGGCCTGCACAGAGAAGCACAAGGAGTGGAAGTGGTAGGAGTGTTAGTATCGCGCTGTATACTTACCCGAGAGGATTCCAGAGCTGCCCTCAGCTCGGCCTGCCTCTCCAGAAGCTGGCGGATCTGCTTCTCCACGGCCTCCAGCTCCACCTGCACCGAGTGCAGCTCGAACGTGTCATCACCTGTATTCAAAGGTAGACACAAATTTGCCATTAAAGCAAGTAACAGTTAGTAAACAATGGTAGTGTGTGTGTGTGTATAAACAACGCAAGCAAGAGTAGCGGCAACCACGCTGGTGATGCTAATGGGCTATAAGCTAGCGGGATCGGGAATTCAAAACAAAACTAGTGTTAACAAGGTACTCTGGTTGTTTTAGTTTTAAAACACTACAAGGGATATATTCACACGTTATAAGAAACGTAAATGATGGTGTAAAAATTAGATTTTCGTTTGTAAATTAGACAATATTAAATTGACTTGACGGAGCCCAAACTCAAAGCATACGGCAACAACGAGCAGGAAGTGACGGTGTGGAGGTGACCATGAATATGGAATATGGTGACCATATGAATATGGTAAATGTGGGCAAGGTGTAAAACCTAAGTGTTGCAACTGTGGAGGAGATCACAGTGCAGGTTACGGGGGTTGTCAAGTTCGGAAAAATGCAGTGAAGGTTCAGAACGTCAGAATGGCGGAAGGTATAACATACACTGAGGCTTTAAAGAAAGTGAATCAGGTTCCCAAAGAAGTGGAAATTAAGAATGCAGCAATACAATCAAATCATCTGAGTAAAGAGCAAGTCAAGGATAAAAGTGGAGTAGTGGAAGACAAAGTATCATTCGTAGCATTTATGGCTGAAGTAGTGAATTGTTGTGCCCAAACTGTAAGTAGGACTGAAAGAATTAGAATTAGAATTAGAGCTGCTGAAAAATATTTGGATTTAGAGTGAGTTACTGTCGACATGATAAATGAAAGGCTCAAGCTGCAAACTTCAAATAGTCAGAAGGTAATTAATCAGACAGCATGTGGTGGCTCTTAATGGTGTTATCCATCCTGCAATGGAATGCAAGAAGTTTAATCGCTAATGGGCAGGAGTTTAAGAAATTTATAACAAATTTAGAAAATGGTCCGGACATTATATGTATTCAGGAAACTTGGCTTAAACCACAATTAAACTTTCTAATACATGGTTATATTGGAATTCGGAGAGATAGATATCAAGGTAATGGTGGTGGAGTAGCATCTTTTATTAAGCAAGGTATTGGGTATAGAGTAGTTGAGGTAAATAGTGATTCAGAAGTTGTTGTGGTGGAAATTTGGGAAGGTTCTCAGAGTATTAGAATAATTAATTTCTACAACCCATGCAGCAGGTTAAATATGGGTATGCTGGAAAATATTGGGGGGAATGGAAATCAGAAGGTGATATGGTGTGGTGATTTTAATGCCCACAGCTCATTATGGGGAAGTGATAAAACTGACCATAATGGTGAGATCGTTGAAGTTATGCTAGAATGGGGAGAGCTAGTTTGCATTAACGATGGTAGTTATACCAGAGTTGATCTGTGTAAAGGAAGACATTCAGTGCTAGACTTGACAATAGTTTCGGAAAGTTTAGCAAGTAAATGTGAGTGGAAAGTATTAGATCATAGTTCAATAGGGAGTGATCATTTTCTTATTTGTAGTAAATTTGGAGTTGATATAGCCCAAAATATGGGGAAAAGAATTCCTAGGTGGAGGTTTAAATCAGCGGATTGGGATAAGTATAAAGAGGTTTGTGAAGGTAAACTAAAGGAAATCAGTAATTTTATGACAGATGTTGATGTCGGTAATACTAAGTTATGTGAGATTCTTCAGGGTACAACTGTAGAAGTAATAGGTAAGAAGAAGGTGGGAAGTGGTAGGAGGAAAGCTGTGCCATGGTGGAACGAGGAGTGTAGTGAAGCAATCTCAATTAGAAATAAAGCTCTCAAGAAGGTAAGAAGGTCTCTTAGTTTTAATGACTTAATTTGTTATAAAAGGGCTCAGGCTGTAGTGAGAAGAGTAATTTGGTTGTCCAAAAGAGCATACTGGAGGGAATTTTGTAACAGTATTGGGGAAGACATTGAAATTAACGAAGTATGGAGAATGATTAAAAAGATGGGAGGGATACAAAGAGACTGTAACATACCTGTTTTAATCTATAATGATAGACAAGTTTTATCTGAAAAAGGAAAAGCAGAGGTGTTTGCAGAAACATTTGTTAAGGTTCATAGTAACTCTAATTTGTCAGAGGATTTAAGGAAAAATAGAGACTTGGTTTTAAGTAAGTACCCTCAGTTATTGGAGGATAAAGGGACGTCTGGTTGCACGTTGGATTTAGAATTCTCCTTGTATGAATTGAAAAAAGTGCTTGCAGGGGTCAAACAAACATCTCCAGGTAGAGATGACATCTGTTATGAGATGGTAAAGCATTTATCAGACGCATCATTAGCTGTAATCTTGAGTCTCTTTAACAAGATTTGGGAGTCAGGAAAGTTACCAGCTGACTGGAAGCATGCGATTATTGTGCCTATTGCAAAACCAGGTAAGGATCATACTCAGCCAGCAAATTATCGTCCTATAGCATTAACACCCAACTTGTGCAAATTGATGGAACGTATGGTAATGAGTAGACTATCATATGTAATAGAGAAGGAAAATTTTTTATCACCATACCAAAGTGGGTTTAGAAAAGGACGTAACACAATAGACTCTGTATTATGTTTGGAATCTGAAATAAGAAAGGCTCAGGTAAACAAGGAAGCTTTAGTCGGGGTATTTTTTGATGTCGAAAAGGCGTATGATATGATGTGGAAGGAGGGTCTTTTAATTAAACTAGATAGTATGGGGATTAAAGGTAGAATGTATAACTGGATCAGGAATTTTCTATGCAATAGAACTATTCAAGTCAGGGTGGGTACAGCACTATCTCAGACACACTCAATAGAGAATGGAACTCCCAAGGGCAGTGTTAGTAGTCCAATCCTGTTCAATTTAATGATTAATGATATTTTTTCAATGGTGGATAGTGGGATAGGAAGGTCGCTTTATGCGGATGATGGAGCATTGTGGAAAAGAGGGCGTAATTTTATGTATGTGGAAAGGTGTATGCAAACTGCTAGTTGACTGGGGAGCTAGTCGGCAATCTCTTAAAATAATCTACTGTGCTTTGATAAGATCAGCCATAGATTATGGAAGCATAGTATATAGTTCAGCATCAAGTACTCAGCTGTTAAAAGTACAGGCAATTCAATCGCAAGCATTGAGAATTTGTTGCGGAGCCTTTAGATCATCCCCTTTATCTGCAATCCATGTGGAGATGGGTGAGATGTCGCTAGTTCTTCGTAGACTTAAGCTAAAGATGAGGTACTGGATTAGTATAAAGGGACATTTGGATTATCATCCAGTTAAGGTGGTGTTAAAGAACTGCTGGGAGTATGAATATAAAAAGGTATCTAGCTTTGGATGGAAGGCTAATGAGGAAGCTCAAGAAATGGGTCTAAATGATATTCACATTGCCCCTACAGTGGTGTGGTCAGCTATTCCCCCTTGGCTTTTCCCAATGCCTTTGATAGACACACAGTTACATGAAGAAATGTATATAAGTGAAATGAACAAGTTAGAGAGTTCAGCTATTCAGCATTATATAGATCAAACATATTTTAATGCAGTACAAATATATACTGATGGCTCAAAGGATCCAGATTCTGGGAAAACAGCTGGGGCAGTATATATTCCACTCTTCAAAATCAAAATGTCAAAAAGAACGTCAGACTTTATTTCTGTATTTTCTGCTGAACTGATTGCAATTTTAATAGCACTTCAGTGGATTGAAGAAACACAACCATTAAAGGCAGTGATATGTACAGATTCTCTCTCAGCTCTAAATAGCTTATTAAGTGGCAAATCATTAGCTAGGCAGGATTTGATTTATGAAATTTTGAGAGTTCATTCCGAATTTCTCAGTATGGACTCCTGGTTAATTTTATGTGGGTTCCGTCTCATCGGGGTGTGAAAGGAAATGAGGAGGCTGACTTATTGGCTAAACAGGCATTAAATCATTCACAAATAGACATTGAAGTGGCCTTAAGTAAAACAGAAGTTAAATCAGTAATAGCAAAAATAATTCAGGAAAAGTGGCAGAATGATTGGGAAAAAGATGCAAAAGGTAGACATTTATTTTGCATACAAGACAAAGTTGGCTCTGAGAGAAGAAGTTTTGGTTATAGGAAAGAGGACGTCGTAATAACTAGAATGCGCATTGGCCATTGTCTGTTAAATAAGTGCTTATACAGAATAGGAAAACATGAAAATGGAAATTGTGATAAATGTGGGTCAGCAGAAACTGTTGAACACGTACTTCTGAAATGTGAGGCTTATGAAAGACAACGCTATCAATTTAGTCAAGCATTAAGTTCCTTAAAAATAAATGAATTGTCTCTTCATAAACTGTTACAAGATGCACCTAATCAATCAAGAATTTATCGAGAGTTAATTAGTTATTTAAAGGTAACAGGACTGATCAATAGGATTTAGTTTAGTTTTCTTTTTTTTGTTGTTTTTTTGATTAATATGTAAGTAGGTTTTGGTTTGGAACTTCCTATCCATTATGCGCTTCACACTCCTTTCCAGTAGGTGGCGGGAATGCACCTTTGAGTTGGTTGCCAACCGCCATTAAATCAGAAAAAAAGAAGAAGAACCCTGGAAGATGTCAACCGCCATAAAATACTAGAAGAAGAACCCTGGAAGGGAGTACATACTAGAGATGGCGGATTCCTCAGCGAGGAGTCGGAAAGGAACGGCGGCGATGCACAACTGCTCCGGGAATGGAGCAAGAAGGTTTGAATGGGGTGATATTGAAGGAAATATGGATCTAGAAAATAATGAGGATAATGAAAGATTCTTAGGGAATCGCTGGATAGAAGTAGGAGGAAATAGGGGAGAAAAACGGAAGGATGTGAGTGATGAGGAAGAGCCTGATAAAAGAGTCGGAGGGAGTTCAGCGTCCTGACAGCCTGATGGATGAAGCTGTCTTTCAATCTGCTGGTCCTGGCCTGAAGACTGCGCAGTCTCCTCCCTGATGGCAGCAGACTGAAGAGGCTGTGTGACGGGTGGGTGGGGTCACCAGCAATGCTGAGGGCTTTTCGGGTGAGACGGGTGTTGTAAATGTCCTGGAGGGAGGGGAGAGAGACACCAACGATCTTCTCAGCTGCTCTCACTATGCGCTGAAGTTTCATCCGGCAGGATGCACTGCAGGTGCCATACCACACAGTGATGCAGCTGGTCAGGATGCTCTCGATGGTGCCTCTGTAGAAGGTGCACATGATGGGGGCTGGGGCTCTGGCTCTTCTCAGTTTGTGAAGAAAGTAGAGTCGCTGCTGTGCTTTCATGGTCAGTGCTGTGGTGTTGGCTGTCCAGGAGAGGTCTTCTGTGATGTGCACACCCAGGAACTTAGTGCTACTCACTCTTTCCACGGTCGCACCGTTGATGGTCAGAGCAGCATGCTGAGTGTGCACTCTCCTGAAGTCAACAACAATCTCCTTCGTCTTCTCTACATTCAGAGAGAGATTGTTGTCACCGCACCATCCGGCCAGGCAGCTCACTTCACTTCTGTAGTTTGTCTCATCACGGTTGCTAATGAGACCAACCACAGTCGTGTCATCCGCAAACTTGATGAAGAGGTTGCTGTTGTGTGTCGGTGTGCAGTCATGGGTCAGCAGAGTGAAGAGGAGGGGGCTAAGCACACATCCTTGAGGGGCCCCAGTGTTCAGAATGATGGTGCTGGATGTGTTGCTGCCGACCCGTACTGCCTGAGGTCTCCCGGTCAGGAAGTCCAACAGCCAGTTGCACAGCGATGTGTTGAGTCCCAGCTGAGACAGTTTATGAGTGAGCTGTTGAGGGATGATCGTGTTGAATGCTGAACTGAAGTCTATGAACAGCATTCTGACATAAGAGTCTTTTTTGTCCAGATGTGTGAGTGCTGAGTGGAGGGCAGTGGAGACGGCGTCATCGGTCGAGCGGTTTGACCGATATGCAAACTGGTAGGGGTCCAGGGAGGGGGGGAGGACAGACTTGATGTGCTGCATGACTAGTCGCTCGAAGCACTTCATGAGGATGGGAGTAAGTGCGACTGGGCGATAGTCGTTGAAGCAGGATGGAGATGATTTCTTCGGGACTGGGATGATTGTGGTAGCTTTGAAGCATGTGGGAACAACAGTCTGACTCAGGGAGATGTTGAAGATGTCTGTGAAGACATCAGTGAGTTCTGCTGCACAGTTTCTCAGAACACGTCCAGGGATGTTGTCAGGACCAGGAGCTTTGCGTGCGTTGATCCTGCTGAAGGATCTTCTCACGCTGTCTGTGGACAGAGTCAGCATCTGGTCGTCAGGAGGAGGTGGAGTCTTCTGTGCAGTGGTGCTGTTGTGTGCCTCAAAGCGAGCAAAGAAAGCGTTCAGCTCGTTCAGCATTGGGGTGGTGTTGTCACAGGTCCGCGGCGGGGGCTTGTAGTCCGTGATGGTCTGAATCCCCTGCCACAGGCTCCTGGTGTCTCTGCTGTCACTGAAACGATGGGCTATCCTCCTGGAGTACTGTCTCTTAGCCTTTCTGATGCCGCGTGACAGGTTGGCTCTAGCTTTCCTCAGACCCGCCTCGTCTCCAGCTCTGAAGGCAGCGTTGCGAGTCTTTAGAAGTCTGTAGACTTCCCCTGTCAGCCACGGTTTTTGGTTGGGCCGGACGGTGATGGTTTTTCTGACTGTTACATCCTCAATGCACTTGGTGATGTAGGCAGTGACAGTCTCTGAGTACTCCTGGAGGTCTGTTGTGTTGTGGTATGTAGCAGCCTGTTTGAACATGTCCCAGTCAGTGGTGTCAAAGCAGTCTTGAAGTGCCTCTGACGACCCTTCTGGCCACACTTGAATTTGTTTTTGAACCGGTTTGGTGACTTTAACGAGCGGTCTGTATGCTGGCATTAGCATAACAGTGATGTGGTCCGAAGCACCAAGGTGGGGGAGGGGTAGGGCTTTGTAAGCTCCTCTCTGTGTGGTGTAAACAAAGTCCAGTGTGTTGTTTCCACGTGTTGGAAAGTCTATGTGTTGTTGTATTTTAGGAAACACTTTTTAAATCTGCATGATTGAAATCCCCAGCCAAGATGAGAAAAGCATCTGGGTGGGCTGTCTGCTGCTCACTGATGTGCTGGTAAAGTTCATTCAGTGCCTCACTCCTGTTGTTGTTATTGGAGCTGGGAGGGATGTATACTGCAGCAAGTATTATGGCTGTATATTCCCGCGGTAGATAGAACGGCCGGCACTTAATAATCATAAACTCCACCAGGGGTGAGCAGTGTTTGCAGACCACAACAGTATCGCGGCACCACGCATCATTGGTGTAAACACAAAGTCCGCCGCCGCGGGTCTTACCTCCCTCGACGAGCACTCTGTCCGCTCGATAGCATGTTAGCTGGTCGAGCTGAATGGCGCAGTCCGGAACGCTGTTGTTGAGCCATGTTTCCGTAAACACAAAAACACAACAGTCTCTTACAGTCCTCTGAGTTGAGCGCAGAAGTCGGAGATCATCCAGTTTATTATCCAACGAGCGTACATTAGCCAGAACAATGGTTGGAATAGCTGGCTTGTGTGGGTTAGCCACTAGCCTAGCCCGGATACCTCCGCGCTTCCCCCCTCTTTTGTTTCCTTTTGTTTTGATCTGTCGGGAGAGAGAGAAGCCGCTGCGTGTGCACGCGCCGCCATCTTGGTTATAGGAGCAAGGGCTGGTGTGTTTAAATGATGGAAAGGGAACAAGGATAGATGTACATACAGGAGTGGAGTCAGCGTTGGATTTGACTCTGGTATCAAGTAATCTGGCTAGTAAATGTAGTTGGGAAGTGTGGGGGGAGAATAGTGTTGGAAGTGATCATTACCCTATAGCCATAACATTGGACATTGAGATGGATAGGTCAGTAATTCAGGGAGGAGGAAAGTGGGTACTCGAAAAAGCAGATTGGGAAAAATTTGAGGGTATATGTGAGGAGAAATTGGGTGCTATTAATTCAAATCAAGATATTGACTTTTTTAATGATCAAGTGTGTGTAGCAATAATAGAGGCAGCATTAGAATCAATTCCAAAAAGTAAAGGGAAAATGACAAGGCTGTCCCCTGGTGGACAAGTGAATGTAGTAAAGTGGTGAGAGATAGAAACAAGGCATTTAAACTTCTCAAGAGAACACATAATTTTAATCATCTAATACTGTTCAAGAAAGCCCAAGCAGATGTAAGGAGAACTATAAGGCAAGCCAAAAAAGAAAGCTGGCGTAGGTTTTGTAGTGAAATCGGAAGAACTACACCAGTAGGTGAAGTGTGGAACATGATTAAAAGAATGGGAGGTAATAGGAGAGAGTGGGAATACCCAGTCTTAGAGGCAGAAGGAGAAATAGCAGTAACCGATAAGAACAAAGCGGAAATGCTAGCTAAAACTTTTGCACGAATTCATGGATCAGGGAACCTAAGTGAGGAAGGAAAGAGAAGAAGAGTAGTAACAAAGAGAAGAAATAAAGAAGCGTTGTTAAGGACTGAGGGAAGGGAGGATCAACCAATGAACTTTTTATTTAATAGTGATGAATTGAAAAGAGCCATTCATAGTGCAAACAAAAAACGTTCATCTCCAGGAAAAGACCAGGTGGGATATATTATGTTGAGACACCTTAAAGACAGGGCTATAGGAAAAATGTTAGAATTATATAATAAAGTATGGATTGAAGGAAGGCTTCCTAAGGCATGGAAAGAGGCAATAATAGTGCCTATTAGAAAACCAGGGAAAGATCCATCAAAAGCGTCTAATTATAGACCAATAGCACTTACGTCAAATGTCTGTAAAGTAATGGAACGGATGATTACGGAAAGATTGACATATATATTGGAAAAAAGAGGAAAGATATTAAAATATCAAAGTGGTTTTAGAAAAGGTAGAGGAACAATGGATCCTATTGTGTGTTTAGAAAATGAAATAAGGAAAGCACAGTTGAATAAAGTCAGTAGTAGTAGTATTTTTAGATGTGGAGAAGGCTTATGATATGATGTGGAGAGAGGGTCTTTTAATCAAATTAAAAAAGATGGATATAAGTGGAAAAATATATAATTGGATAAAGGATTTTTTAATGAACAGAAACATCCAAATAAGAATTGGGAAAGAAGTATCAAGTACTTACCAGGTAGAGAATGGAACTCCTCAGGGGAGTGTAATAAGTCCACTGTTATTTTCCATAATGATAAATGATGTCTTTGATCTAGTTGAACCAGACATGGGTAGGTCCCTGTTTGCCGATGATGGAGCTCTCTGGAAAAGGGGAAGGAATATTGCATATATAAATAAAAAAGTACAAGAAGAAGTTAAGAAAATAGAGGAATGGGCATATGACTGGGGTTTTAAATTTTCAGTGGAGAAAACTAAAACAATAATCTTTACTAGGAAGAGGGTCATTCCAGAAATAGAGTTGAGGATGTATGAAAAATCACTGGAAAGAGTGAAGTCATTTAAGTTTTTAGGTATTTATTTTGATGTAAAACTTACATGGAAGGAACATATAGGCAAAATAGTGGAAAAGTGTCAGAAGGTGTTAAATATTATGAGATGTCTAAGTGGAGTGTGTTGGGGAGCGAGTTTTTTGTCATTAAAAACAATCTATGTTGCACTGATTCGATCTGTGTTTGATTATGGTTGTGTGGTGTATGGTACTGCATCAAAAAACCTGTTGGAAAAGATTAACATTATTCAAGCTCAAGCATTAAGACAGTGTTGTGGAGCAGTAAAAACTACATCTATTCCAGCTTTACAAGTCTTGGTAGGTGAGATGCCAATGGAAATCAGGAGGAAACAACTAATGATCAATTACTGGGCTAACCTCCAGGGTCATAAAGATGATCATCCAACAAAAGTGATTTTACGGAACTGTTGGGAATCAAATGAAAGAAGTAGAAGTTTTGCGCAATGTAGTAAATTATATGCAGAGGAATGTCAAGTTAATAATATCAAACTGAGCCCAACAGTTGTTATCCAGGAATGTGAACCATGGGGCTTGGTAACACCCCAAGTAGATCTACATATGTTGGAGATTAAAAAGAAGGATAGAGAAGTTGGCCTAGCAACTGCATTTTCAATGTATGTCAGAATCCAATACCCACAGCATACACAAGTGTTTACTGATGGATCTAAAGACCCAGAACACCAAACAACAGGGGCTGCTTTTTTAACCCATAATAGTGATAACCAGAGGATAAGTGGTGTAAAGAGAACGTCAAATTATCTGGCGGTGTATACCACAGAAATGATAGGTATGATTTTGGCATTGCAGTGGGTTGAGGAACATAAACCTGAAAAAGTTTTAATTTGTTCTGATTCAGTTTCAGTCTACAGTGTTCCTGTTAGAGAACATGGAGTCATATGGGATGATGTTGAACTTTAATGATCGTTTGCTAGACATGTACAAGGTTTCTGAAACAATAAGAATAATAATTACAGACTGAATGTCCTTATGTAATAGTAAATTGAACATATTACAAATAAATTAAACAAGATAACTCAGAGTTATAAATTATCCTTTCGCTAATACAAATGATAATAAAAATGATAATCTTGCAACGCAAACGATCAATGTGACTTTACGGTGCGCAACTCACATGGTAAATCATTCGCAGTATTCTAAATAAATTGACGGTTAAATATGGTCTGTTACCATAGAATACAATGTAACAATATACCAGGACAAATAACACTAAACTTACTTTGTCCGTCACTCATGTACTGTCACTATAATGCAAGCAATCCAGCGAACTCTACAGACAGAGTGGATGATGCCGCAATAGCAAGTGCTGCTCGTAAACAGTCTCTCAATGTCCGCATCCGGGCAAGCCGCGCCGTTCCGTTCCGTGCACGCACATTGTGTGCGCGTCTCCGTCACCATACAAACATGAAGAATTTGGAACAGCCGCCCCCACATTTGAGCAGCAAATGTGCAGCCCAGCCGAATTTTTCATTGCTGTTGATCTTCAGCACCCTTGGGAAGTGGAATAAGGCGGGCTACAGGTCGGGTGTACACTTTGTCTCCTACTTGAATTTCGACAGTTCGTATGCATCCGTCTCTACTGGGAATGAGTTTCAACACTCGACCCATAGGCCAATGAGCTCGTGGAAGGTTTGGATCAATTATCATTACCACAGTCCCTAGAGCAAGGGACTCTGTTGGTTGCTGCCATTTGTGGCGGGATTGAAGTGTTGGCAAATAGTCCCGTAGATAGCGAATCCAGAACTGATCTATGATATACTGACAATGCCGCCACCTACGGCGTCCTATAGTTTCAGGAGCATAAACGGCTTGTGGCAAAGAAGCATCTCATCTGCCCATGAGAAGCATATTTGGAGTTATAGGATCGGGTACAGCGACATCAGCTGAAACGTATCCAAGAGGCTTGGAATTGATGATACCTTCTACTTCCACTAGGATGGTGTGGAGCACATCCTCTGACAATGATTGAGTTCCCACTGCAACCTGAAGAGCACCTTTGATGGAGCGAATCTCCCGCTCCCACGCCCCTCCAAAGTGTGGTGCATTAGGGGGATTGAATTTAAACTCAATCTGATAACTTGCCAGTTGCTGTTGAAGCTGTGGCTCCAGTTCCTTGAAGGCGGTTTGCAGTTCCCTGTCAGCCCCTCGGAAATTTGTGCCTCGATCTGAAACTATCTCTGCTGGTTTTCCTCGTCGGGCAATAAATCGGCGGAGGTAAAAAGGCGTCTGTGTCCATGGAATTAAGGAGCTCCAAGTGCACTGCACGTGTTGTTAGGCACTTGAAAATCACTCCCCAACGTTTTTCATTACGTCTGCCGATCTTAGCAATGAATGGCCCAAAACAATCAATGCCGGTTGAAAAAAAAGGCGGAGAGAAGATACGAAGGCGAGCCGATGGCAAGTCTGCCATCTGAGGAACCTTGGGTTGTGCTCTCCATCTTTGGCATTCTGGGCAGCGAAGCTGGTGGGTTTTAATGACCTGTCGGCCTTTCAAAATCCAATACTGTCGTCTGATCTCTGCGAAAACTCTCTCAGAGCCAGTATGTAATAGACGCTCATCATAATCTTTGATTAAAAGCATTGTAGCTGGATGATGAGCATCGAGCACGATAGGATGGATTTCAAAGTCATTGGCCTGTTGCATCTGCCGTAGCCTCCCACCGACTCTAATGAGATTCGTTGCCTGGTCCAGCTCTGCTGCTAGGTGACTGAGTCTGCTGCCGGGACGGACAGGCCGACCTGCTCTTAGAGAAGTGAGTTCTTCCGGAAAACTTTGTGCTTGGCAGGCTCTCAGGAGGGTAAGTTCAGCTTCGCGGTAACTGTTAATTGACGGAGTATGGTTTGCCTCTGCCGCCCCGTGGGATTGCTGGTGCACTGCCTCAACCAGGGTTTTCCATGAATCAAACTGACTTGCATCTGGAGTATTGTTCTGCTGTAGCACAGATGTTAGGCTGCAGAATGTTAAGTTCTTCAGTTCATTGGACTCAGGTGGATGAGTAGAGAGTGGTGTCTTCGGCCATTCATCTGGTGGTTGTAAAAGGAAAGATGGCCCTCTACTCCATCTACTGGATCCATTGAGCTCACAAAGCTTTTTCCCTCTTGTCAAGTCATCAGCCGGATTATTAGATGAATCAACATACCGCCATGCTCTTAGGTCTGTTAGTTCCTGTATTTCTGATACACGAGTGCCCACAAATACCTTGAACCTGCATGATTCTGACTGTAACCATTCTAGAACAGTTGTAGAATCTGTCCATAGCGTGGTCTGCTGCAAGAAAGAGGACAATTCTGTCTGAATCAGATTTGCGAGTTGAGCCCCAGCCAGCGCCGCACACAACTCTAAACGTGGCACAGTCTGTTGACGTTTAGGGGCAACCTTTGATCTGGCCATGACGAATGAAGTTGTGTGGTTACCTTCTTGCATCGAACAGAGGTAGGCTACCGCTCCATATGCCTTCTCCGAGGCGTCACAGAAAACATGAAGGTGGTGTTTAACCTCAGGCTTATCCATCTCCCCCGGAACATAGCAGCGTGGGATTGATACTGCTCTGAGGTGAGGTAATTCACTCTCCCATTCATTCCAGGACGCACGGAGATCTGTAGGGAGATCTGGATCGTCCCAATCTCTTTTCTTTGACCATAGCTGCTGTATGAGAATCTTGGCTCTGGTCGTATATGGTGTGATGAAACCTAAAGGGTCGTACTGACTTGCTAATATCTTATAGACTGTTCGCATTGTCAGAGTAAAGTGCTCAATAGGTCGGTATCTGTACCCTAAGGTATCTGTCCTACAGTTCCAACACAGTCCTAATGTGGGCTCTTGAGGATCACAACGATTGTGTTCCAGCCACAATTCCATGTCCTGAGATTTAGCATCGGATGGTAAGTGAGCCACAACTGAGGCTCGATTGCTAGCCCACTGCCTAATCTCGAATCCGCCATCGGCTAGCAGGGCACGCAAGTCATCCACTCTAGTTTGAGCAGCTACAGCTGTAGAGTGACTCTCCAGACAATTATCGACGTAGAAGCTGGATTCAACTGATTGGATTATGTCAGGAGTGCTGCGTGGGTGTTCTTTGATGTGCTTCTGTAATGCGTAGATGGCGCAACAGGGACTACTGGTCGTTCCGAATGGCAGCACCTGCCACTCGAATACTTTAGGTGGAGTCTCTTGTTGTAAATCCCGCCAGAGAAACCGCAATAGGGGTGTGTCCTCAGGTAGTAAGCGAACCTGATGAAACATACCTCTAATGTCTCCACAGATTGCAATGTGGTGCTGTCGAAATCGCAGCAGGACCCCAATGAGGGATGGTCCAAGGTTTGGTCCTGGCAAAAGCTGTTCATTCAGAGAAGTGCCCTTATAGACATAGGAGCAATTGAATACCAGCCGTGCCTTCTCATTATGGAAGATGAGGTGATGTGGCAGATACCAAGACTCCTCTGATTTATTAGCTTCATCAACCATGATCTCCTTCACGTATCCTGCTTGAATTAATCTATTGATCTCCCCTTGATAGGCGGCCGCTCGATCTGGTTGACCTTGGAGTCTCCTTTCAGTGCTACGAAGATTGGCTAACACTGACTCTTGGGGAGCTTTCAGTTTGGGCGCTTCTGCTGACCGTAAGAGAGGGGTGGCGAAACGTTGGACACCATCGATCCATACTCTGCAGGTCTTAGTCTCCAGAATCTTGATAGACTCTTGGTCTTGTTTAGAACGAGTTACCAGCTTTTCACTGCGGTAGAGTAATGAATCTAGTTGCCACAATCGCTCCACGTCTCTATGAAGGGTATCATATGATGCTGAAGCAGCAATGAAGTAACTCTGACAAGTGTAGGATGTCCGATTTGGAAGACCTTCAGGGCCTTGAAGAGCCCAACCTAGCTTTGTGCGGACTGCAACTGGTCCCATATGTCTGTCTACGTTCACTGTCTTATCTGCAGTAATCAGAGGGCTGTTATCTGAGCCGATTAATAACAGAGGTTGAATGTTCTTGAATGCCTGCAGTGGAATCCCTCTCAAGTGGGCATATCTGGTTTGAAGAGCCTTGACTGGGTAGCTCTGTTCCACAAGATCTAAACCATCCGCAGTGAAGGCATTTTGGATTCTGTACCTGACTCCTGGATTAATCTTGGAGGACACGTCAAAGGTAACTACTGAGCCAGTTAGGAATGTGACATCGGGCCGAATGGTGCGTAAGGCTAGAGTTTCTTCTTTCCCTTCTAGCTGTAGCTTGTGAGCGGCAGTAGGTAACAACATGGTACGCTCCGCACCATCATCCAATATCGCGAAGGTCTCAATCGTCCTGTCCTCATTATGCAGAAGCACTGGCACAACCTTCAGTAGTACTCGACCTGAGGAACTTGAAGGGGTGAGATAGATCCTACTGTTCAATGCAATGGTCGGCTTAGCTTTAGCTCGCTGTTCCGCTACTCCATGAAGTACTTGGAGATGTATTGCCCCGCACATTCCACAGGGTTTTTTTAGGTTACAGTTCTCTGGAAGGTGGGAACGACCACATTTCCAGCACCGTCCTCCCTCCTGTACCCATTTCATGATATTTTCTGTTGATTGCTCCTTTATTACTGAGCACTGTGTTATGTAGTGCTCTTTGCTGTGGCAGAACAAACAATGCACTTTGGATTTTCTCCACTGAGAAGGCTGAGGTTCCTGCTTAGGAGCTCTAACTCCTTGGGGCTCTGCACCATAGTAAACCGAAGCGCTCTGTCCCCTGGGCCGAGTTGAAGTCTTACCATGAAATGTGGAAAAGGTTTTCTCCTTCTGATAGCGTTCGACTAGTCTACTAGATAGACGTTGCTGTTGAGCTTTACCTTGCAGCCAACCAGAAAACTCCTGAAGATTATATGGGTTAAGGCTGGTGACATTCAACTTGCCTTTCATCTGTAAAAACTCAATGAAGTTATCTCTGAGATACTTTGGGAGTTTGCTAAGTAGCCTGTCTACGTGTGAACAGCAATTAAGTTCAATGCCTTTTGGTCCTTCAAGGGACAACAGCATAAATTTGGGCAGCAGAGTGTTGCATTTTATGTACTAAACTTGGATGATTCGTGGCCCCTTGTTGCTGGGTAAATTGAGAGGCACCCTCCAGCCCTAAAGACCTTCTAAGCGCAGGAGGTGACTTATCTTCATATTGCCTTTGTGGAACTGATCGTACTTGTGGTATAGCATCAGGAGCTGTAGGCAGTTGTGGAGACATAGTGCATGAGGGTGGCAATGAACGTTCGGTATTCGTTTCATGTAGCAGTACTGTTTGTGGAGCAGGCTGGGTTCCTGGATCATCTGCCGGCGTCTTTGGGCAGTGTTCAGTGGTCGAGGTAATGTTACGGACAGGCTCAGGGGAAAGTGCTCCCCTCTGTGGTGCTACATCTCCTTGGATTGAGAGGTTATCTGCTTCCTCCTCCAGCAGGAATGTATGAATGTGCTGTAACATATCCTGTCGACGCTGCTGTCTTTTCTCATAAAGGGACAGTCTGCTTGCGAGCTGTGCTATCTCAACTGCTTCCTCCTTCTCAGCTGCTGAAATGGTCTCCATTAATTCTCTTAATGCCACTTTGTCCATTGGCTGGGCTTGTCCTGTTCTGCGTTGTGGAGTTGACATGCCGGTTGGAGATGATACTCTGCTGTCTACAGCTGGAATTACTGCGGTAGTCACCTGCCTTGTGTCTGGTGAGCATGGTGGGAGACTGTTTAATCTTGGAAGATTATCATCCATAACATAGTCCTCCAAGTACTTGGGAAGTGTACGTTGTCTAACTGGCTTTTCTGTTAGTTGGTCCGAACTGGAGGGATTATCATCACGCAATGACATATCTGTAGTAGTCAGATCCGGCTCGAAGGACCATGTTCTGAATTAGGAATTTAATGTTGGTTAGAAAGGGCTGACCGCTACAGTGTTCCTGTTAGAGAACATGGAGTCATATGGGATGATGTTGAACTTTAATGATCGTTTGCTGGACATGTACAAGGTTTCTGAAACAATAAGAATAATAATTACAGACTGAATGTCCTTATGTAATAGTAAATTGAACATATTTCAAAATGATATAAATTAAACAACATAACTCAGAGTTATAAATTATCCTTTCGCTAATACAAATGATAATAAAAATGATAATCTTGCAACGCAAACGATCAATGTGACTTTACGGTGCGCAACTCACATGGTAAATCATTCGCAGTATTCTAAATAAATTGACGGTTAAATATGGTCTGTTACCATAGAATACAATGTAACAATATACCAGGACAAATAACACTAAACTTACTTTGTCCGTCACTCATGTACTGTCACTATAATGCAAGCAATCCAGCGAACTCTACAGACAGAGTGGATGATGCCGCAATAGCAAGTGCTGCTCGTAAACAGTCTCTCAATGTCCGCATCCGGGCAAGCCGCGCCGCTCCGTTCCGTGCACGCACATTGTGAAAGTGAAAGTGAAAAGTGTGAAAGTGACGTGACGTGTGGCCAAGTATGGTGACCCATACTTGGAATTTGTGCTCTGCATTTAACCCATCCAAGTGCACACACACAGTAGTGAACATACACCCGGAGCAGTGGGCAGCCATATTGCTATCGCTGCGGCGCCCGGGGAGCAGTTTGGGGGTTCGGTGCCTTGCTCAGGGGTCTCACCTCAGTCGTGGTATTGAGGGTGGAGAGAGCGCTGATTAATCACTCACCCCACCAACAATCCCTGCTGGACCTGGGACTCGAACCTGCAACCTTTCAGTCACAAGCCCGACTCCCTAACCATTAGGCCAATTTTAAAGTTTTAGTCTTATGGTTGAGTGGAATAAATAGTAAAGTTATATTTGATTTTATCAGGGTGACGGGATTAATTAATAGAATTTAAACCTCTGTTCCACACCCCGGAGCAGAAGGGGCGGTAATGCACCTAATTAAGCTGGATGCAAGCCGCCGTTAAAAGACAAGAAGAAGAAGAAGAAGTACATACAATGAATATGAAATTAGTCCTACAGTGGCAATATCAGATATTTCTCCCTGGTTATTCCAGATGCCTTCAGTTAATCTTCAACTACTGGAAGATATTAATAATCCTAAAAATAGAATATCAAAAGATCTCCTGGTGAGTCAGTATTTAGATCAGGAGTTTCGGTTCTGTACTCAAATATATACTGATGGATCAAAAGATCCAGATTCAGGGAATACAGCTGCGTCAGTAGTTATTCCAGAGATGGACTTTAAAATGAGTAAAAGAACCTCTAACTTTCTATCTGTTTACTCCTCAGAGATGATTGCCATTCTTCTGGCTCTTCAGTGGGTAGTAGAGGTTCGTGTAATTCAAACTGTTATTTGTTCTGATTCTTTATCAAGCCTTATTAGCATTAAAAATGGAAAATCTTCTTCAAGACAGGACATTCTAATAGAAATCTACCAAACCCTGTACAGAATACAAAACCTGGGAATTAAAGTATTCTTTTTATGGATTCCTGCACATGTGGGGATTGTGGGTAATGAAATAGCTGACGAGTTGGCAAAAAAAGCTCTTAAACATCCTAGAATTAATGTTAAAGTCCCTCTGGGGAAAGCTGAAATGAAGGGGCTGATTAAAAAGGCAATAAAGGAAAAATGGTTAGAAATATGGACACGGGAAAAAAAGGGTAGACATATGTTCAAGATAAATAGTGAGGTAGGAAGGGTGAGACTGGTTTGTGGCAAAAGAAGGGATGACACCGTAATATCTCGACTTCGTATTGGGCACTGTGCACTGAATTATTCACTTTTTAAAATTGGTAAACACGATACAGGATTGTGTAGTTTATGTGGATTACCAGAAACAGTTGAACATGTACTTCTCAATTGTACTGGTTATAATGAAGAAAGATTTCAGCTTATAGAGGAAATAAAGAATGCAGGAATTAAGCAGTTTACATTAAAGAGTTTGCTAGATGGTAATCTGTTAGGGTCTAAAGCACTTCTGCAGTATTTAAAGGAGACAAAATTAATTAGACGTATTTAAGTGTTTTTTTTTTTTTAAACCTTCTACATCTATGCTTCACACTCCACCCCAGTAGGTTTGCCAAAGTTGGTTTGCCAACCGCCATTAAAAATCAAAGAAGAAGAAGAAGAAGAAGAAGAAGTACATACTAGAGGGCTGAGCTCGTATTGTTTCTTTTCTTATTACTTGGAGTTAAACTCGGGACGCAGCAACATCGCCAATGGAAATTTGGAATTTAAAAAGTTGAGTCGGTGGATGTATAGCAACACTCAAGTGAGTTTAGCTGATGTAGATAAACGTTACGTTATTTCTTTTGCCGAGCGTGAGCGATGTTTTCTGTTTAGCTCAATTGGTCATCCGCCATGTGTCAAAACTATAAAAACAACAGTACATAGGAAGGTGCGAAAACGTTTTTATTTTAAATGACAGTCTTGATCGGTTTCTGATGTTTATACATCAAATAAGAAAAGAAAACAGCACTGAGTCTGAGTGATTTCGAATGTGAAAGTATAGTTTAATATAGTAATATAGACCTGCAGACAGCAACATGAATATGCAATAAATACATATTCACATCAAGCGCAATTGTCCTTGTTAAATTGATACTTTGTATTTCTGTGAAGCGAAATTTGTGTATTCGACTAGTTTTTTTCTTTGTAGGTGTTTGCTTTACCGTGTCTACCTATTGGCCCTACAGGCCTGATATGCTAATGAAAATACAGGCTATTAATATTCTAAGCTGTATGGGAAATTCGTGTTACACGTTACACGAGTAAATTGTTAGTTTAAGCCATTAGAAATGAGCTATAGGGGTAAAATCAAAATGGGATAATGGGTATATTGGCCAGCATTTGACAAAACTGAACAAGTGATTAAAATTACACACGCTATCTGCTATGCTTTCATAATTTCTGCCCTATGTTTTATGTATTTGTTATGTATGTGCTGTTTTAAAATATTTTTGCGTTTTGAATTAAAAAGTTTTACTGTTGCTTTCAGGATAGTCATGGAGGTATAACTGTATAACTCTTTATATATATATATATATATATATATATATATATATATATAATGTGTGTATATCTTTATTATCTCGAGCTGCATATGTTTAAAGATTTTCCTAAAACCTAAAAGACAAAAATAAAAATATGTCAGAAATGGTAAAGAGCAGTATGCTGTTCTGAACTGTCCAAATGACAAAACATGATTTTGAGTTCACCATTTTTAAGAGAGGCTGTAACATGTGATTAAAGGCCAAAGATATCCATCTGATTTCACTTTCATTGTAGACAAAATAAGACTGAGGCAGTTTTTATAATATCCTCTTTTATGTTCCACAGAGGAAAGGAAGTAACACTGTTTTGGAAAGACATGAAGGTGAGTAAATGATGGCTGAATTGTTGCATTTTTGGATGAACTACTAACGTCTCTCATCATGGTTGGTTCAGTTTCATTTTAGTTCTAAATATCTGACATTTATTTTTTGTAGAAACAGTCATGAGTGCTGATAATGTTGTGCTGATGTTCATGCTGGTTTTGACTTTCGTGGCTGTCTGTCAAGCTAATGAATGTAAGAGAATACACTCTTCTCAAATTCTAAATAATACACTTTCTCTAAAGATAATTCAGCCTGATGTATTATTGAAAACATGACTGCAATATGTGACCCAGAGTCATGTGGTAGATGAAGATTTGTGTTTGGAAAATCTATTTGGAAGCAGTGATTATTTTAGCCATTTTGTTTAATGAAAATGTTGTAGAAGCGCACACTTAATCTTTGACAGTTTTTTTTTTTTATGTATTAAACTGATAAATATATTGTCATTTTGCAGATATCAGTGTAAGATGTGATGATGTGACTGGATCTGTGGGGAAAAAAGTACATTTCACCTGCAGCGTCTCACTGCACACTATATGCTGCATTAGAAAATACAGTTTTCAATACCCTAAGATCTATAATGACTCTGCAATCTGTAGAGATTATCCAGTGAATCCCTGTAAACAATGGAACAGCTTCACATGCCGCTACACTCCAACTAAAGCAATGACAGAACAATTCAGATTCTTTGTGAACACACATTGTGGAGTGGACACAACAGAATTCACAGTGGACATAAGAGGTAGTGTTTATAATACTGTTGTTTAAAATTCAGTAAATGTTTGTTTGCTACTTATTTATTTTTACTAACAGCGGTTTAAAATCTGTTATCTATCTGTTAAATCTGTTAGAGCCCCTGAAATTTGAACCTGCTAATGAAGCTCCTGGCAAGAAAGGTATTATATTTTATTATTGTTATTAATTACTGAGTACAAATGTAGGTTACTTCAAGAATACAGCTGTAATAGTGTTGTTATATAGCCGTACAGCTACTTGCTATTGTTATGTAATGTTAATATTGGATTTTTTAACCATGTTTAAATATAATTATTAATAATTGTTTACTGTTCTGAATTACTATAAAAATCGAAACTGCTTGACAGAAATATCTTTAATGTCAAACTCGTAAATGTAAATGACTGCAATGAATATCTATTTGCAATTGTTATTGATTATGGGTGAGCTTCAAAATAGTGACATATTCTAATATATTTAAATTTATATAATAATGAGTTATAGCATCAGAGGTATATTGTGAAGTCTGTGTGACAAATCCAATAGGATAAGATATTCTCAGGTTGTTGATTTAAACAATTTTGTAACAGCATTTGAATGTCCCTAAAGAGATTATAGATTACATTTTTAATTATTACATTTACTATAAAACGTATCAATCAGGTATTGGAATTGAGGTCTTCGTCATCAGTGGTGTAAGCTGTCTCATCATCATCATGATCATCATTATGGCAGTCTTTGCTGTGAAGAGGTTCAAAAGCACCAACCCTTCTGGATTACAGAATAATGAAAGAGGTGTTACTGAAGAACAAACAATGATGACAACAAATGTTTAAACACTTTGAACACTTTTTTTTGTAAATTTGTTTTAATTTTTCATGTAAACTTTATAATGTTTAAAAGTTTAAAAATGTTAAACTGTAATACTCTCATACTGTGTCAGCAACAATGACAATGATTGATCAATATATTGGTCAGACCAATGAATCAGCCAATATTTGGTTATGTTAAGATGATCTGCATCAGATAATAATTCTTCCCTTGTGTTTACAAAGGCATTGATGTATTTTAAGTTTTTTTTTTAGCAATTATGAACATCATATAGCTGCATTGCATATGCCATTGCATTAACCTTTTGTTTTTAAGCTAGCATTGTATTTATGTACGCTATTAAATGATTAAAGTGTCATAATGCTCTAAAGATTGTCTAAAATCTTTTTCTATTTCTTGTCAATGAAGAGTAAGTTATACCATTAAAAATGGTGCCAAGTTGATTTGTGGTAAATGGTAAAATCTGTTGTACTGTCAGATGAATATAATGCAAACCACCTCCTACCAGCAGAGAGCGAGTTTGCTGATGAAATTAATTGTCTTTGACCAACATGAATATCAAATGAAACTGTTTTATAAGCAACACCTGAATGTACATAAACACATCTGGTATTTTATTCTGAGATGAATATATGCATCATTTTGTTGATGACTCTGTTTGGAGAATTGTTGCTTGTTTATAAATGACAACTAAACTGACACTGATATAAACTGAAAGTAAAGAAAACACTACAATGTTTTGTTCAGTTTTTATTTCTTTGAAGTTTCGTTATTCTTTCACTTCGGTCCTCTTTTTGTGCAGTTCACTTGAAGTTCTTTCTAATGAAACACTAAATGACCCATGTGAAGTTATGAATTGTTTTAGAAGGTAATAAAAACTAATTTTAGAAGAAGAAAGACTTAGCCTAATATTACAAAATGTAAAATTCTTCATGATGCTCTACTTGATTTCCACATTGTGTGAATTATATTAAAATCTTTTTTATTATTATTATTATTATCATTATCATTATCATACCTACTCATACTGTGATATGCTATATTATGAGGGCTTTTACACTTGGACTGATTCCCTGTCACATGACACCAAGATTTTAAACCCAGTGGAGGTAAACAAATTTACAAAATTGGTGGGACACAAATTAATAAACAATTTGACTATATGACAAAATAAGGATTTCAAGAAAAAGCCATGGCCTAATGGTTAGGGAGTCAGGCTTGTAACCGAAAGGTTGCGATTGATTGTCGTTGGGGGGAGTGAATGATCAGTGCTCTCTCCACCCTCAATACCACGACTGAGGTGAGACCCTTCAGCAAGGCACTGAACCCCCAACTGCTCCCTGACCACCGCAGCGATAGCAATATTGCTGCCCACTGCTCCGGGTGTGTGTGTGTGTGTGTGTTCACTACTGTGTGTGTACTTGGCCACTTCCTTCCTCTCTTTTTTTGCTTAATGCAACATGGAAACACCTCGCGTGAGGCTCAACGGTGGAGGCTTGTATTGTTAGAAGTGATGGAAATTTTTGAAACATGGTTCAACGACTCAATGTGCATTTAGAGCTAAGTAGACACAATCCATTAAAAACCTGTGATGAGGGAGACATTTTGCAATGAATTCAGTTTCATTAATATATCACTTCTCACAATGCATGTTGTTCAAAAGCAAAAAAAAAAAAAAAATGTGCCATGCAAAGAGGAAAATCTCCCTAATGTGTTCAGGTATGCAATAGTAAACTGAAGCAACATCACTGCCTTCACCCTTTGGATGGACGTCATGCGTAGGCCTATAACAGACCTTTAACATGACCCTCACCCTTGGGTCATTTTAAACTACTTTGGAAACCATAGAAGTTGTCCATATGGCTTTGAGCATTTTATTTTAATAAAAATTCCTGTTGGAACTGATTTAATCCAATCAAACCTTTGCTGATAAACGCTGACATTTGTGCTGAGTTTTTTTAGTAAACTGTCCTCTGTAAAGTCTATCAAATCTTTATCTCTAGTACTTCCTTATTAGTCGTAAGTTTCATTTCTAAGCATATGTCTGTTATTTTTTTTCCTATTGCAGAATCACAACCATGAATGCTGTAAATGCTGTGCAACTGTTGATTCTAGTTTGACTGGAGTCCATACCTTGATGGGTCAGAGCTGTTTTGGCAGCAAAAGGGGGATTAAAAGGGGTGATGATGTGACTGGATCCATGGGGAAAGAAATAACTTCCACTAGCGCACTGATTGCTGCATTAAAAATTACAAGATTCAGTACTCTATATGCGACTCGATCTGTGAACAAGTGCTTCCGATGAACTCCTGTAAAAAGAGTAACAGCCTCACATGCCGCTACACTCCAACTACAGCAATAACAGAACAATTCAGATTATTTGTGCAAACAATTTGTGGAATGAAAAGAAAAAAAAAATCACATAACAGGTACCTTCCCAGACAGCATCTGACTCTGTGCCAGATTCGTTTTCAACCGGCAAATCCGCGTTACAGTCACATCCGTTTCAGTGCTGTATCACAGTCCTAGACGGATCCGGCCCGTGTCTGGTTTCAGTGGGCACGGTCTACTATCGCAGAGCGGCTCCGGGCCGAGTCTGGTACGGAGCTGGCCCAGTGCTGGCCCAGATGAGCGGAAAACCAGATGCGTGCCGGTATTGGCCCGTTGTGCCAAAAGACACTGGCCCAAGTCCGTTTTGCGGATTTGCAGGAGTGTGGGCCAGAATCAGGCCGGATGATATTTGCTGTCAGGGTTATATTATGTTGTTTATAATTCTGTACATTTATGTTTAATGATCTGTTAACAGGGATCATTAAAAATGAAACTGTCAGTGAAGCTCCTGGAAATGAATTAAATCACTTAGAAATAAATTATTTCAGTGTTTAAAGTTAAAGAAGCAAATTCATTTTATGATTGTGGTTTCCAGAAACTGGCACAGATCAGAATAAAAAAAAGATTGCACAAATATATAGATGTGTTTAAAAAAAATAATAATAATAAAATAAAATAATCAGTTTTATTTTGAGGGGAAGAGAATCATATTTTGATCATCTGTGGAGCAGGTCTGCAGCCTAAAATTGTGTTTATGGTTAACAGTCTAAGTTTAACCTACTTTTTTCAGAGAAATTCAACCAGAACTTATCAAGAACATCTCAACAAGATACAACAGAAGAAGGTTGGACTTTTAAGGGATGTCTTCAGTAATTCTTTTGCATTTGCTAAGTAATAATATAGCTTATTCAATTTTGACTGTTAGTATTCTTTTGTAATATTGTGAACACTGGTATATTGTCTTGTTCTTGTAAATTAATGAAATGAATAAAGACTACTCTCTAAAGAAGTTTTTATCATCACATGGTGATGGATAATTATAGGTCTAACAGTGAAACTAGTGAAGTTAGTTAAGAGCCACACAAAGCTGATCAGTATGTATGCTTTATTTGTAAAACAAGTAAACTAAACTTAATTTGTTAAGACACAAAAAAGTAAAAAATAAATAAATAAATAATAAAGATACAGATAAACGCAAGCAACAGTCAAGCATTTAGAGCTTGTTATGTCACAAACACATCATTAATGTGGCTTTAAATCCATAGTAGAGATCAGTTTATTAAAAACATTAAAACATTTGGAAATATTAATTGTAAATGCATAAATGTTACATGCTTTAGTTAAACTGTAGAACCGATATATTAGCCAACAATTAATCAGATGTATTTGTCTGATTGTATTATTTGACCATGTTTAACAGATAATTCAGCTCATAATAATTCAGTTAAAAAATCTACAAGTGGCCCCAATAGTGCATTTTTCAAACAGTAAACAAGCACTATTCTATAGTAAATATTTATAATAGTTTTCTATTCTTCATTTATGTTTTAACAACTGCAGCTGTGTGGCTTTGTAAGATGTGTTTGTAGCTACTGGAGGGCAGTGTTGTGCAAGTTACTTCCAAATTGTAATACATTACATATTACTTGTTACTGTTATTTAAAAGTAATCCCTTACATTACAATATTACTGTCTTAGAATTGTAATACGTTACATTACTCCTGTCCAGTAGAAGGCGATATGATGTACACTAATGACTTTGGCCTATCCAAGCTACTAACAATATAGTTTATAATTGGCAAAGTGAAAGTTCAAGACAATGCAATAAAGGATGACAGCCAAAATCACATGATCCAGTCTGTCTGTTGTATGGTAGAGCTAAAGTGATTATCTGGCAATATCTGTGAATACTGGGCATATTCATATTAGATACAACAGGACTATGTAAACTCCAGTGCCATTTCATTCATTTTGAATTCAAATCGCTCACAACACAAAACTGTCATGCACAAAGTGAGCATGATAAACAGCTTATGCTTTCCAGGTATAAAGTGCAAACAGAAAACCAACCCCTCAGCCATTTTAGTCCATAGAAATTAACATAAAGGCTTAACATAACTGCTAAGAAAGAAAATAGATCAAACAGAGACCTGTGCACAATGTGCATACGTCCATCTCGCGAATATACTGTCGCCTGCCATTTCTATCCATTTGCCGCTTTTCTACTGGCCAGTGCGCGCTATAGGGCTTACAGCGAAGCAGTCGGGTCCAATAGCCGCGGACCTCGAGCTCAGAGCGTGAAATCATGCCGCGTTACAAAATACAACGCTCCACAAGCGAAAAGGAGATGAATGACACCACACGCGTCTATTCACGAACAGGAAATACAACTTGTGGGATTTTTGATTTGTTAATGTCTCGCAGGCGAAAAGTTTGTTGTAACGCAAGCGTTACTGAGCATGTAACGAGTAAAATATTACTGAAAATTGATTAGTAATGCCTTACACTACTAAGTTACAGCAAAAAGTAATACATTACTGTAATGCATTAATTTTGTAACGCATTACTCCCAGCACTGCTGGATGGTATGCTAGGTTTATTATTATTATTATTATTATTATTATTATTAAGCATTTGCTTAAAGATACAAATGTGACAGAACATATGTCAAGAAAAAGAGCCAGGGATTCAAAGACAGCCAAAAAATACAATAACAAATCAAGAAAGAAAGAGTGAAAGAAAAAAAGATACATAAATAATAAATAAACAAATTAATAAATAAATGAGAAATAAAGATAAATAAAATAAATAGATAGGTATGCTAGGGTATCTGCATAAAGTCAGAGTGACACGCGTCATAATCTGAAAATTCAACGCTCTCCATTGACTTTGTATTGTACAAAAGGCTGCCTTTTTGACTTATAACAAAAAACAAAACAATGTCTAAAAGCTGCTGTGTGACAAGGTGTACAGTAAACAAGCTAAAAAAACACAGAACTACGTTTTTATAAGCTGTCGACCCAAAAAAACGAGTGCCCACTGACGAAAAACTTAATCAGCGACAATAAACATTCATTATTTCATTATTTTTAACCATATCATAGGATTATTTCACCACCCTATTTAAACCTGAAAGGAGGAGATGTATTGAGAAACTAAATTTTATTGGTCTATGTCAGTGCTCCTTTTCTTGCCTTATTTTTGTTGGAGAAATTATCCAACTGAATGGCTCAACCTGAAATTACCTGACATCTACAACTATTTGTGTCATTAACAGTGTTGGGGAAAGTTACTTTTAAAAGTAATGCATTACAATATTGTGTTACTCCCTAAAAAAAGTAACTAATCACGTTACTTAGTTACTTTTTATGGAAAGTAATGTGTTACATTACTTTTGCATTACTTTTTAAATCTGGGCAGGGCTTGCTTGTTTGTTTTTAATATAAAAACGTTTGATTCTTAGCAAATGTAAAAGCCCTTTCACACCAAAATGAAATTCTTGTTTCCAGCCAAAATATCTAAAAATTCTTAAATCAAAAAGGATTTTATAGACAAGTAAAAATGATTGTCTTGTTTTTTTTTTCTGAAAACAAGCGAAATAACTATAAATAATAAATAAATATAAATAGTTTGTTCCACTTTCCTGTGTTATATGCATATTTGTGAGTTAATGTATCCCTATAATCAGTTTAATGTTGTTGAGATAAATGCACAATATATTATTTCATAACAGTTTTCTAGTATACTTATTTATTTATTTATTATTTATTTTATTTTAGGCTTTACTGTGCACCCATGTGGATTAGGAAGTAGACCAGCACTGCATTATGTTATTAATTTCTTATTTTATTTTATTTTTTATTTATTTATTTTGTATTTTTTGCAACCAATTATTGGTGTGATTTAGTTGTTAAATAAGGAACAAGGAAGTTTATTTATTTATTTGACATTCACAGAGATAATGTTGTTGTTGTTTTCCTGTATCCTGTACATCTTGTCTTGGGAGCACACTTTGATTTTACATCTCGTATTCATCAGTTAAGGTAATTGACCTTTATGATGTTGTAGCAGGTGATATTTCTCTATGATTTTGTCTTCTAGTGTGACATTCCAAACATACAGAGATGGTGGACTTATTCTTCTGGAGAACTTTGGGGTTTTCTCTGAACGGTAGATACTGGACATTTACTCCAGCCCATCATTACATTTGCACCCCCTTCTCACCAATTTAAATAAAATGTAATTTAAATTAATTAAATTTAATCATTTAAATGAACCAAGTTATGTATATTATAGTGCAGAAACACTGCAGGATGCCCTTCGAAGGGGAGAACAAGTATTTTTCTTAAATATTCTGAAATGAAGGAACTTCCAGTAATGACACAAGCTGAGAAATGGCTCCATTCCAACAGACATCTGCTCAGAGGGCCAGTGGAAGAGCCACTTCTCCATATAATGGATGAAGAGGATACGGAAAAGGCCCTCAACAGTTTGCTGGAATCAGAAACTTCAGAGTGCCCTTCACATTTCATTTTGTGTTCAGGAATGATGTGTTCAGTTATTAATGCATGACTGTCATGGCAAAATGGGCCTAACAGTGAATTGTTCACTTTATAAACTTATTTTTTAAAACTTTTTTTTATTTGACCCTCTAACTCTAGCATTCTCTATTCTAATTATATTATTTAAAAAACACTTAAAAAAACACTAGCTTCTCTAACTAATTTCTTCTGTATTCTGTTACGTCCTAGGACGTGTGCTCTTTATTGTTAATTTTGTGAATCTGTGTATGTAAGATTGTGTTTCTCTAGTGCCCAACAGCTTGCTGGGAAGTGTAGTTTTTTGCCTGTTTTTCTCTGCTCCTCCCTCTCCTCTCTTAGGATCCTAATTGGTGTCACCTGTCCCTCATCAGAGTGGTGGAGAGGAGTTTGTATTTGAAGAGGGGAAAACTGACTGTTCACCAGAGAGAGAGAGAGTTTGGCCTGTCTGTCTTCCCAGACCGTGTGATCTGAGCTTTAATGCTTCTTTAAGAAAGCTTGTTGTACTTGTTGAATATGTTGTGCTCTGAGCTTTAATGCTTCTTTAAGAAAGCTTGTTGTACTTGTTGAATATGTTGTGCTCTGAGCTTTAATGCTTCTTTAAGAAAGCTTGTTGTACTTGTTGAATATGTTGTGCTCTGAGCTTTAATGCTTCTTTAAGAAAGCTTGTTGTACTTGTTGAATATGTTGTGCTCTGAGCTTTAGTGCTTCTCTAAGGAAGACTGTTGAACCAGCAGTAGTGACTGTTGTGGTGGTTCATTATTATTATTATTATTTTTTTTTTTTTTTTTGGCCTGTAGACGCAGTAGGGAGGTGGGTGCCACTTTTATTTTTACCAACCTTGCTTTTCTCCTGGTTTGATGGGACAGTAAGGGAGTTAAGGAAGAGACGTGTTGTTCATTTGACTTTTTTTTTGTTATAGGCAAGTTAGATTCCTTTACCCTCAGGTAGTTGTCTTCTTTTGTTTGTTATTTTGGCTTTAACCCCCTCCTGAAGCCAGAAGCGTCTTATCTTTCCTTTTCCTTTGAATTATCCATACCGTTTATCTTTTTTTTTCTGTTCCTAACTACTGTACAGACACCCTATTTTGTAAATAAATTCTTGAACAGTTTTCCTGTGTGTTTGTGAGTGCTGGGACTGCAGACAGAATCAACACTCTCTCTCATTTATTTGCCCAGTTTTTTTTTTCTTTTTAATATGTTGCTCCTCTGTTACCCCTAGACCACATTGGGGATGTAACAATTCCATCTACTTGTTTTCTTTTTATTTATTATATAATTTAAGCTTGCTCACGTCTTTTTTCTATTATGTCTGTTTTCTATTTACTTTTATATAACATATTAACAAAAAAAAAATCCTTTCACTGTGTTAGGCTAACTGAAACTTGTAATTGCACTTGCATATCATTGCTCTTTTCTTGATTTTGATTCCTTCCATGAAAGCATCTGGCAAATGTTTTATTATTATTATTATTATTAGTATTATTATATACATTTTGATTGTTTCTTTGTGTGTTTAGCTTTTTTATTGAAATGTTTTAGTTTTCATATATAGAAAACATAATGCACATGTTCTTGGCTTTGGAGTAAACATTTATTTTGAATCTTGTGATTAAAGCATATTTCATATAAAATTCCCTTAAGTTTCAAGCATTATATTTAATTTCATGAACAGGAAATAATTAGCATAACACAATGAAACGAATAACTATATATCATTATATAACACATGAACATTTTCAATGTGCCATAATGTATCATTTTTTTTTTTTTTTATTAAAGTACAAAATCTGATTACAACAAAATGGCATTAAGTAGTACACAAAAGTAATCTGGTATGGAAGGCTCAACACAATTGAACCGTACTAAATTCCAGACAAAATAAATAACAAAATATTCAAAGTAACATCATAACGTACAGAAATAAAAAACAAAATCAAAAGGAAATAATAGTAATATAAACAGAAAATTATTGCACCAAATCATATAATATGAACAAATTAAACAGTTTTACTGCCTTTGTATTTTTCATTTTACTAAGGGCATCTGAGAAGGATTTTAGATCATTTTTAAACACTGTAAACAAGGGAGGAGATTTAAAATATCGACATTTATGTATAAAGTATTTTGCTAATAATATAACATTATTAATCAAATCATACAAAATAGAGAACTCTTTGGTTATTCCATACGTGACATTTTGTAAGGTTAGAGTGAAACCAACAGCACACACACCCTTCTCTACCATCCAGTCCTGCAATGCTTTCCAAAAAGACTGAGACTTACTACATGTAAAAAATATATGTTCTATATCTTCATCAAAATGTTTGCATAAAGAACAGGGCACATTTTCAAAATTAAATTTAGAATGCAGAAATGTATTGGAAGGATATATATCATTTAATATTTTGAACTGCATTTCTTTTGCCATAATGTATCATTATAACATGCATACATGAAGTATGACGTTTCTTAGAAGCAAATTACGCTTTAAACTCGTAGATGGCGCTGCTCGTTGGTACAGCGGTCATGTGTCGTAGCTCTCAGAAGACTCCCAGTTCACAAGTTGTAATTACCAGTTCTGCGAGGACGTGAACGCTTTTTACAAGTTGGAATCTCCCGTAATTACGGGAATTCCAATATTGCGTGAACGCACCTTTTGTCCAATGGAGAGCGTTGGGTTATTTTTATTTCTCATTGGACAAATTTGGTTACGCAGCAGACCTGACAAACCTAGAAAGGGGTGTCGACTAGCGAGCTGAAGTTCTTTCTTTTACTCAGCACTTAAACGATCAGACCGCAGCCGCAGCAACATCAGCTAAAGGAAACTTGTAATTTAAGAAGTTGAGTCGGTGGATGTATAACAACATTCAAGGGAGTTCAGCTGATGTCCAAAACTACTTTGATAATATCCTCTTTTATGCTCCATAGAAGAAAGGAAGTAACACCGTTGAAGGTGAGTAAATGATGGCTGAATTGTTGCATTTTTGGATGAACTACTAATGTCTCTAGTTATGGTCAAGTTTCATTTTAGATCTAAATATCTGACATTTATTTTTTGTAGAAACAGTCATGAGTGCTGATAATGTTGTGCTGCTGTTCATGCTGGTTTTGACTTTCGTGGCTGTCTGTCAAGCTGATGAACGTAAGAGAATACACTCTTCTCAAATTCTGAATAATACACTTTCTCTAAAGATAATTCAGCCTGCTGTATTATTGAAAACATGACTGCAATATGTGACCCAGAGTCACCTGGTAGTTAAAGATTTGTTTTTGGAAAATCTATTTGGTGATTATTTTAGCCGTTTTGTTTAATGATAATGTTGCAGAAGCGACACACTTAAACTTTGACAGTATTTTTTTTATGTATTAAACTGATAAATATATTGTCATTTTGCAGATATCAGTGTAAGCTGTGATGATGTGACTGGATCTGTGGGGAAAGAATTAAATTTCACCTGCAACGTCTCACTGCACAATACTGAATGCTGCATTAAAAAGTACAAGTTTCAATATCCTGAGACCTATAATGACATAGAAAGCTGTAAAGATTCTAATGTGAATGCCTGTAAACAGTGGAACAGATTCACATGCCGCTACACTCCAACTACAGCAATGACAGCAATATTCAGATTCTTAGTGTTCGCAAGTTGTGGAAAGGACAAAACATATATCACAGTGGACATAAAAGGTAGTGTTTATAATACTGTTGTTTAAAATTCAGTAAATGTTTGTTTGCTACTTATTTATTTTTACTAACAGCGGTTTAAAATCTGTTATCTATCTGTTAAATCTGTTAGAGCCCCTGAAACATGAAACTGCTACTGAAGCTCCTGGCAAGAAAGGTATTATATTCTATTATAGTTATTGATTACTGAGTACAAATTAAGGTTACTTCAAGAACACAGCTGTAATATTGTTGTTATATAACAGTACAGCTACTTGCTATTGGTATGTAATGTTAATAACAGATTTTTTTTACTATGTTTAAATATAATTATTAATAATTGTTTACTGTTCTGAATTATTTATAAAAATGGAAATGCCTGACAGAAATATCTTTAATGTCAAACTCTAGAAATAAATGACTGCAATGAATATTTATGGATGCTTAACATCCAAGAAATTGTTATTGATTATTGGTGAGCTTCCAAATAGTGACATATTCTAATATATTTAAATTTATATAATAATGAATTCTACAAATTCTAACAGCATCAGAGGTATATTGTGAATATACAATATATGATAAAATATTCTCAGGTGGTTTTATGATTTAAACAATGTAACAGCATTTGAATGATCCTAAAGAGATTATAGACTATTCTTACATTTACTATAAAACATTTCAATCAGGTAATGGAACTGAGGCCTTCATCATCAGTGGTGTAAGCTGTTTCATCATCATCATCATCGTTATGGCAGTCTTTTGTGTGAAGAGGTTCAAAAGCACCAACCCTTCTGGATTACAGATGAATGAAAGTGTTACTGAAGAACAAACAATGATGACAACAAATATAGAAACACTATGAGAACTGTTCATTTTTCATGTAAACTTTATAATGTCCAGTTTAAAAATGTTAAACTGTAATACTCACACACTGTGTCAGCAACAACAACAATGATTGATCAATATATTGGTCATACCAATGAATCAGCCAATATTTGGCTATGTTGAGATGATCTGCAGCAGATAATAATTCTTCCCTTGTGTCTTTAAATGCATTGATTTATTTTAAGTTTTTTTTGGGGGGGGGGGGAGCAATTATGAGCATCATATAGTTGCATTACATATGCCACTGCATTAACCTTTTGCTTTTCTGCTAGCATTAGAATTGCATTTACCATTTTAATCAACTTTAATTAACTCTTCGTCAATGAAGAGTTAGTTTTAACAGTGAAAATGGTGCCAAGTTGATTTGTGGTAAATTGTAAAATCTATTGTACTGTCAAATGAATATAATGCTATTTTGCTGATGAAATTAAATGTCTTTGACCAACATGAATATCATATGAAACTATTTTATAAGCAACACCTGAATGTACATAAACACATCTTGTATTTTTGAAGTGTCATTTGATGACTGTGTTTGGAGAATTGTCACTTGTTGTTTATTATTCTAAATGTGAACTAAACTGACACTGTTATAAAGTAAAAGTAAAGAAAACAATATAATGTTTTGTTCAGTTTTTATTTCTTTAAAGTTGCATTAGTCTTTCATTTTGGTCCTCTTCTTTTGCAGTTCACTTGAAGTTCTTGTAAGGACCATTGTATAGCCTCTGTTTTTTTCTAATGAAACACCAAATGACCCATGTGAAGTTATGAATTGTTTTAAAAGGTATAATAAAAACTAATTTTAGAAGAAGAAAGAAAAAATTCTTCATGATGCTCTACTTGATTTCCACATTGTTTGAATTATATTAAAATCTTTTTTTTTTTTTTTTTTAATCATTATCATACCTACTCATACTGTGATATGCTATGCTATGAGAGCTTTTAGACTTGGACTGATTCCCTGTCACATGACACCAAGATTTTGATCCCAGTGGAGGAAACAAATGCACAAAATGGGCAGGACACAGATTAATAAACAATTCGACTACATGACAAAATGAGGATTTCAAAACATTTTAAATGTATGTTTATTACAGTGATGCAATCCATTTAAAACCTGTTTACCTGTGATGAGGGAGAATTTTGCAATGAATTCAGTTTTATTAATATATCACTCCTCACAATGCATGTTGTTCAAAAGCAGCTTTACTAAAAAAAATGTACCATACAAAGAGGAAAATCTCCCCTAATGTGTTAATGTGGTATGCAATAGTAAACTGAAGCAACATCACTGCCTTCACCCTTTGGATGGAGGTCATGCGTAGGCCTATAACAAGCCTATAGCATAGAGGAGTAGAGCCATTAAGTCCAGTTCTTAATGTTTTTGACATATTAAACCATTTAATAAGCAGATTCTGATAACCAGCTAGTGAGCTAGTATCTTCACTTCTTTTTTCTGCTGGAATGGCGTTTGGCATGTCATCATCATTATGGCATCAAGGGGAATTCTGCAAAAATGTTGTAAGTCATGTTGAATGTGAAAGTTTATAGTAGTTTACTATTTACAAGCTGATGTAAGCAGCAGAGAGAGAGAGTCAGCTGAATATACTCAGACGGTGAAGACATTCAGACCCCAGGTGAGCAATAACTGTTTCTGAACATGAAATAATTCCCTTTATGTTTACTCATCTATACTAGACAATCACTAATACAAGCCTGGTGTTTTCGTAATATGTAATTTACACATTTACACAGAAGTTGTCCATATGGCTTTGAGTATTTTATTTTTCTAAAATATTCCTAATGGAACTAATTTAATTCAATCAAGCTTTTGCTGATAAATGCTGATATTTGTGCTGAGCTTTTTTCTGTAAAGTCTCTATCAAATCTTTATCTGTAGTACTTCCTTATTTGTCCTAAGTTTCATTTTTAAGCACATTTGTCTTTTTTTTTCCCCCTTTTGCAGAATCACAACCATGAATGCTGTAAATGTTGTGCAACTGTTCATTCTAGTTTGGAGCTTTTCTGGAGTCTGTCAAGCTGATGATGGTAAGAAAATAAACTTTACTGAAAGTGTGTGAGAATCTGATTCATAGATATACAAAACAAGTGGCTCTTTAAAAAAAATCCAGTGCAAGTGCTTTAGACTCTTGTATGATTTCAAATATATTCTCTATTTTTAAATATATATATATAAATGATAATACTGTCATGCTACAGACATAAAATAAGAGATTCATGAGATTTTATTGCTTATTTTTCAGATATCAGTGTAAGCTGTGATGGTGTGACAGGATCTGTGGGGAAAGAAGTAACTCTCACCTGCAGCGTCTCATTGTTGATAAATGAATGCTGCATTAGAAATAACATATTTAAACATAATGAATCAACAATCTGTGCACAAGCGCTTCCTGAGCCATCTTGTGCACACAGGAAAATCTTCAAATGCAGCTACACTCCATCTACAGCAGTGACAGAAAATTTCAGTTTCTTTGTGCAAGCGACCTGTGGATATGATATAACCAAGTTCAATGTGGACACAACAGGTACTGCATATACTGTAATAATTGTGTTCATAGTAAAGTAAATCTTTGCAAATTTATGTTCCATCTACTAGTGATATAAATACTATTAACAGAGGCCATTAAACTTTAAAATGAAAGTAAAACTCCTGGTAAGAAAGTTTATATATTTAATGTAACTATTTATTATTTCTTCAGTTTACTTAAGACAAATGAACCCAGAAAACCCATCAAGAACATCAGAGACAGCAGCAGGTCTTGGATTCAAGGAGACTGTAATGGTTGTGAGTGGTTTCACCATCATCCTCATCATCATCATCATAATGACAATCATTTACAAAACTAAACTAAACTTCACCAAACTTTCTGGATCCCAGAACAAGATGTTTCTGGTTGAGAACAACACCGATCATCCAGAAGATGTGATATAATAGCACAGACTCAGCAGTATGAAATAGTACGACTGACACAGTACGGGTTTTGTTTGTTTTTCCATGTGGTGCTCACAAAAGACACAAGCTTTATTTTTTCATAAGCTTGCTGTATGTTTTTAAAATTCTTCTCCTGTTTTATATTGATTTTTGTGAAATGATGCTGTATGTTTGATCAGTGTACAGTATATACAGTATATGGCTGAATATTTAGAGGCATTAAGAGACACTAAATGGCAACATAGTGAAACCAAACCATGTTTTTTTTGGGGTTTTTTTTCTCTCTCGGACTTTCAAGGAATGTCTATAATAAATGTCAATTTTGTACTTGGTAAATGTTAATATAGCTTGTATATGGAAATATTTTTTTACTTGTATTATTCTGCACATGGACTTTTCTAATAATGTGAACAGTGTGGTTTTCTACAGCGTCTTATTATTATTGTTATGTTCTAAAAAGAACACTGAAATGAATAAAGACTTGTTATGCTCTTTAAAGATGAATATCTGGATTCATCATCACATGCTGATGCGTACGTTTTACCAGTTAAACTAGTAAAGTGGGGGAAGAGTACAAAGGGTTGATTTTATGTGTGCATTACTTTTTCAAGACAAGTTACATTTTTTTCTGCATGAAATCTTCACATTGTGTGAATTTCATTTGATTTTTAAGAGGTCAGCTTTTTAAAATTAGCTTATAAAGATATTTTTTGAAGATGTTTAGTTTATGCACTGACGCTCCAAACTAGAGACAAGATTATAGGCTACTGCCTAAAAAAGGCAGCGGCATTAATGCAATTTACACAGTGAAAATAGCATATTTTCTTAGCGCAGGATGCTATTTACACTAAGTACAAATAATTTTAGATGCTATTTACACTAAGTGCAAATAGCAATGGGTTCTATTTACACTTTAAAGATTTTCTGCTATTTATAATACTTATTGCAAATAGGTGCAATTATCTGCACCTCAGTATTGTAGTACATTAAAACAGTATGCAGTAACCATCCCTACACCTACCCTAACCCTAACTGATACTTTATTTTAAATGTTTCCCTCAGATTCCGATTATTTCCCTCATTTTTATTGAAAAAAAAATGTTTTTCCAATATGATATGAGATTTGAAAAGGGTGGAAAAAAAGCTCACCAGACCGTAGAATTGAACCTGGGTCGTCTGCATGGAAAAGAGTTAAATGCAGGCTTTATGTGCTATACCACTAGATCTGACAATTTGCTATTTGCACTTAATGTAAATAGACACTCCAAAAAAGGCAAGCTGTTTCAACTTAAAATGATTTGTTACCCCAATGACTTAAAATTTTTTCAACTTAAAAATGTTAAGTTACTTTATGTTGATTTAAGTGACAACTTGGATATTTTAGTTGACTAAACTAGAAATTTAAAGTCAGCCATCCATGTGGATGTTACTTTGACATGTACCACCCAAGTGTGCCGCACTAGTCTTGAAAAGTGAAGCCGAAACGTTTCGATCGCCCCCAGGTGGCTGGTCCCAGTATAGGTCATAAACCCTGCCCTCTCCATATAATCTAATGGAACATGAGACAAACTAAATAATTAAATTTCACTTAAAGTAATTGTTTTCCAAGGATGGTTTTTGTCATTTTATGTAGTTTTTATAACTTTGATGTAAGTTCAAGTGTTCGTTTTTTAAATAAGTTTGGTTTTAGTTAAGTGAACTTAAGAGATTGGGGCTTTATTTGCATTATTTTAACACAAGCCTCTGGTACAGCAATAAGCAGACAAAAATTGGAGCAGTCAGGCTAATTAGGGGTGTGTGCCTGCGATCCTGTGTGGGCGGGACGCGGCTCCACTTTGCTTGCTACTGCGCAGACTCTGGTCCCAAATCAGCGCAATATGGCTGCGTCCTATTGGGGCGCTGACGGCTTCACTTTTTTTTTTCCAATTTACATATTGCGAACCCAGTACCGATCTGCCCTATACGCTCACTACGCAAGGTGCGTAGGGCCCTGCAAATTATGCAAGGCCCCGCCCCCGCCTCCTCCTCCTCCTCCCTGTCAGCACACCGGTCAGTGTTTACACCTTACCGCGTACATAAGTTTGATGACAATACGAAGCGGAATTATCCATCCGGACATGAAAAACGAAAAAAAAAAAAAAAAAAACACCATGAGAGTGAAATGCGAGAACAGCAATCAGGTAAACGTGTTCTCTTGTCTCTAAGTTTGATGTCAGCTGCTGCAGGAACAGCAAAGTTAAGTTGATGTGATTGTCAGTCTGTCTTGCTGACCTACCTGCAGGGCCGCATTAATGCATGGGCTAACCTGGGCTTAAGCCCAGGGCCCCGGGCTGAGGGGGGGCCCCGGTGATGCCGGAAAAAATTGTAACCGCATTTTATAATGAGTTGACTGTTCCATTAAAATTAGGCTTTATCGGTTTGCTTTGAATGCACGTGTGGGCGTTGCAAGTCCTGCGCCAGAAGTATCAGCCAGTCAGAAAAGAGAAAAACTGCCAAAATTGAAGCTCAGAGCATATTAACGCGGGACTAAGAGAAGATGCAGTAGGCCTGCTATATCACGTTCTTCGCGCCGATAGCACTGTCCGGATTCCAGCTAGAGCCCCATAAAATAGTTAAATTTTTTTTGCGATGGCAAAGTGATTATATTTCGTTTCGTTTTGTTTATAAAGTCCATTTAGAGAAACGTTTGAAGCATGTTTTGTTATATATATAAATTTACGTTTTTTTTGTTTTTTTTTTTAAATAAACAGTGGTCAGCGTAAAACTGTTCATAGTCTGTTTGATCAATTTGCCTTCTCAAATCATCAAGACGTGACTAAAATAAAATCTATAGATATAGAACAGTTCAAGTATAAAACAATTGAAATGTTAAACCTAGATAAATGTGCGCTATTAGGCGCATATCCAATTGTTTGTGCGGAGAGTGGAAGCTAAAGCCCCTTTGCAGGACATGGAGGCGCCGCGATCACTTTCTTTTTTTATACTGGAAACAATTTAAAATTATCCTCATTTTTGCTCACAAATGTAAGAGTAAAATATCATTCGGAACTGTAAAGGGTCTACTTTTATTTGTGTGCAAAATAATAATAAAAAACGTTACAAACAGTGATTTTATAAAATAAAGAAAACAAACATGATGCACAGACATGATACATGCATATTTAGGCAGCTTTAAATTGTTACTTAACGAAATAAAACAAATCGAAAACAATAACACTTTCATTATGTAATAATCCGTATAGATGCATTTAAAGACCTATCCGAAACTATAGATTGCAAGTCAGGTTCTTTGCGACACTGACTCACAATACACCAAATAATTCAAATATCTCCTAACTATTTCCCCCGACACGTTCATTGTTATTTATTTTTGCCGACGCTTTGTGGCAAGTTTCAACCTGTTGTGTGCAATACCTTATAAAAAAGATGCAGGTTTTACGATCAGAAATTAAGCGTATTCCCAATTCTCCAGGCACCATACATCACTGCCTGGTTGTATGCGACGTTAAACTTTCAGTTTCATTTTCGGCAGTCCACGGCGGGTCATATCTGTGGAGATGCGTGTTACCATGGTAAAGTCAATATCTTGTTCAACAACCAGATGCATTTACACTTGTCCAGTTGGTTCTGGAATACGTGCAGACCACCTCCTGTCCTGAAGTGTTTTGCAAGATCTGATTGTAATCGAATGCGTTTGTTCGGACCAGTCCATAGTCCATCTTTCTTTCTTTCTTTCTTTCTTTCTTTCTTTCTTTCTTTAAATATAATTGAGCCGGGTGATGCGAATTATTCAGGCCCACCCACTCTTTCAGAGGCCCACCCGCCTACAAATTTCTGTCTCCGCCACTGCTCTGATTAAATCGGTCGGGTTTTCTCTGTTTAGAACTTACTATTTAAACGCATTCGTTTACTGGATCCTTGGGCTGAAAAGTTTACAGGAGGGGTTCAAGAAAAATGTCTGCCGAAAACCTGCTTCTTTTAATTTTAAGGTATTGTTTTCGTTATAATGTACTGATTCAAATTAGTAATCAATAATAATTATTATTTTACCACTCGGTGTGCCTCCCCTGATGTTCTCGCGTCATCCTCTTACTTGCGGGTGTGCGGAGGAACGGAGCGGTCGCGGGCGCATCAGGCACAATCATCAAACATATTTCAACGGAAGCCGGCGCCCGGCTTCAAGAAACGACGAAATTGTTCACTGCTCTTGACCGAATAGCCTTTGTAGCTTTATTAAATTCAATTAATACACTAAATTTTATGAAATGATTATAGGCCTACTTATATTTGATTAAGTTCTGTATTATTCTTACTTAAATGCTTCTGTAAATTAGATTAGAAGCACCGCTAATTCAGTTTTTTTTTTTTTTGGTCTATTTTGTATTTGCTCCCCTTTTTATTTTGCATCTTTGTGTTTATTGTTAACGACAAAGGACAAAAAGGACAAAAATAGCTTTATTTTGGATATTCATTTACTAGGTAATTAGTTGGTGGAAAAGATGCATTATGATGCATCATCATAATCAAATCGTGAGGCAAAGGAAGGTTCACATGTGATTTGGTCATAAGGGCTCAACAGTGGTTTACATTTTTACTTCCCCTTCCACAAAAAAAAAAAAAAAAAATTAAATAAAATTAAATAAAATTAAAATAAAATAAAATAGTATGAAATTTACAGTTCTCGATTCCAAATGAAGACACAGTCAGTAAGAACAAATGAACACATTGTAAGTAATAGCTCAAATAAATAAAAAGAACAAAGATAAAAATTCAACAAAGTTTTAGGTTTTGGAGTTTGAAGATGTTCCTGTACAGAAACTGAATAATAAAATGTAAAATAACATTGCATAGCCTACTGTTATTTTTCTGTTCAAGAAAAGTTGTCTATTGTTATCAAGGTAAATTAATAATTTAATAACCGCAAAGATCCACAAACAGAAAGACATAATTGACTATGTGCATGTGTGTAGTTCATGCAGTGATATTTGTGTATATTTTATATGACAGACCTTAAGGTTTTGATGTTTTGTTAATGGCATTTACTATTGCAAATTTAAAGGCTGGTGACTTGCGCTTTGTGATTATCAACATTGAGTGAATGTAGACTAGTTCTTGTTGAAGAAAGGGCCCCTCAAGAGGTAAAGCCCAGGGGCCCCTTACAGTGTTAATGCGGCCCTGCCTACCTGGGCATTATTGTATGTTGGTCTGTCTGTTTCTCGCTTGCTTGTCAGTGACTTTGTGTCTCAAAAAACAAACATAAGAGTGAAAAAGTACATTTATTATGTTTCATAAACGCAACTGTGTTTTCTAAACTGCCATTCGGATAACCGCGTGACTGCGTCTTGCATTTATGCGCGTGCAGCCGTGCACAAAACATAATGCTCTCTTTCCAGCAGCAGTAGGCTATCTGACTGGGGACCAGTATTAATAGCTCTCGAATAGCCCGAAGGTTAAAACAAACAAGACAATTTTTGTCTCTCACTCTCAGTCAAGGTTAAAATGTGATATGAAAGCAATGAATTGACTTTTGATTTATTGATTTTAAAATGTTGATTAGCTGGTTATACTGACTGGTCATGGATGTACATTCATCACCATCAAGTACACTATGAAGAATTGCTCTACATGCATAAACCAGGTTATTCTTTAACAGGATATGCATTTATATGATATCAGGAATTTAGTTGTCACTATTTATAATATCTTGATGATAAGAGTGATTTTTGCAAGTAACAGTGCAGTTAGTTTTCTGCTTATTTTCTGTAAAACAATGTTAATATTCACTTTAATATACAACTTAATATAATATTAATATTAAAATTCAACTTGATTAAAAATATTCTTTTCAATACTTCTACATTTCATTCTGCATTGTTCCACTTATTCTTTGGGTCCCAGGGAGGCCAGGATCGGCTCTGGTTCTATTGCTTTGGCTAGTGTTAACTCACTGTCTCTCAGTAGAATTTTTCTCATGCCATCATTGATCACACCACATACTAGTCTGTCTCTTATGAGTTCATCTGTTAGATCACCAAATCTGCAGGTCTTTGCTTTATTCCTTAAATCACTCACGTATGCTTCTATAGTTTCACCGGCTTTCTGGTTTCTCATATTGAATTTGTGACGTTCCATAGTTACGTTCGTGGATTACACAACTCACGGAATTTCCGTTTTAAACGCTCTGGGTTCTCTCGGGATTCAGCCTCCTTGATCACCCGTCTTTGATCTCCTTCTCCTGCGTACACGGCTGGTGCGTACACAAACGCGCGCTCTCGCCCGATGGCTTCTGAGCTGGCCAAATTGAGGAGAATAAATGCATGCGTTTTAGCATCTTTGTCTGAGTGAGCAGCTGCTATATATATAGTATTCTTGCTCGAATACTCGCCAGTTCTCACCAATGTTACCATCAAACACTACTGGTTCTGGTCGTCTGAATCCTTCTGCCATTTCCGACGAAGTACGCGAAACCTTTCCTTATCAATTCTTTACGATGCAACTTGACTTTAGTCTCATTCCTTGAAGGCGTATGTTTTCCGAGAACAGTTTTCTGACCATGATAAATGATGGAGAGGGACGACTGACTTCACAAATGATAGTAGCAACTTTTGATATCACATGTCATAGTAAACAACTAGAACTTACATCCCGACTACGGATAAATATCACGTATGAATGCGATTAACATAACCAAGAACATTTAATCAATAAGTTCTACAAGAAGTGAGCCGATATCTTCACTATACGTGATTGTGACGTAGCTGTCATCATCATTCTACCATGGTCTGTAAAACAGCACCGACTGCTGGTTAAAAGGGTTATATCAAGATAAACAACTGTAAGTCACGTTGAAGGTAGAAGTTTAGTATTTATAGGCATCTATGAGCAGCGGACAGAGTCAGAAGGGAATATACTCAGACGGTGAAGACATAGCCTATAGACCGCTGGTGAGCAAAAACTTTCAATCAATCTCTAAACACAAAATAATCGCCTTTATATTTACAAATGCGTAACGCGCTACTGGAAAAACCATTAAAAGGCTACGCGCATGGAATTTTGCAGATATTTTAAAAAGAATATGAATATAGAAAACGTTTTTTTGTGCTTGTTTGGCTGATAAATGTTGCAGTGTTTCCTAATGTACGTTTTTGGCGTTCAGCTAGTAAAATAATGCAATTTTAAAATGTTTGGTTCAGGGCGTTTTAATTTCTGTCTCAGCGATGTAGATTCAGCAGATATATGTTTTGTTGCTTGCCCTCAATGATTTACTACTGTAAGAAATCTTGTGGCTTTCTGGCTGGTTTTTCTGTGCAACCATCAGCCCCTTCAGCACATCCAAATTAAACCATGATTTATTATGTTGTCTGAAACCTCGCGAAATAACGAGACCCATATTGACGTAAAGATTATATATTCTCAGGCTTATCGTCAGGAAACGTTTTAAATGCGTAATTATCATATTTTGTAGCCTATTGTAATCTAAAGATGCATGAGAGTATGTTGATGTTTCTGTAAACATGGGGAATAGTACATTTAAAAAAAAAATAAATAAAATTCATTGTTTAATCACCCTCATGCCATTTTAAACTAAACCACCATGCATATGGCTCCTCGTTAAGTATTTATTTTTTTCTCCTTTTTTTTAGGTCAAATAGTTCTACCGAACGTTTTCTGAAGGTTACTTCATCCTCTGAAGTCTGTATCTGCATTATAATCTGTACTTCCTTATGGTTAAGTTTCATTTCTGAGGTGAATATTTGTAATTCTTTCTATTGCAGAATCAAAAGCATGAATGCTGTAAATGCTGTGCAACTGTTCATTGTGGTTTGGACTTTCACTGCTGTCTGTCAAGCTGATGTTGGTAAGTGAATAAACTGTGAATAAACAAAGTGTTTGTGAGAATGGTGGCAGATTAAATGTAAGATAATGAGAAGAAAAAAACATTTGGTCAATTTTGATTACATATGCAAAAAAACAAAACAAATACACAATATTCTGTGGAAGTGAATCGGTTTATTTTTCCTATTTAAGAACAACACAGTTATTTTTAAACTGTATTGCTGTTATTTTGCAGATTTCTGCAGTGTAACCTGTCACAATGTGACTGAATCTGTGGGGAATGAAGCACAGTTCACCTGCAGCGTCTTATTGCTAGACACTGGCTGCTGCATTAAACTGTATAAGTTTCAATACCCTAAGCACTATAATGATAATGAAATCTGTAAAGAAATGCCTCTTGTGAACGCCTGTAATCAGAGAAACAGCTTCACATGCCGCTATACTCCAACTACAGCAATGACAGAACAATTCAGATTCTTTGTGCAAACACTGTGTGGAATTTGCAGAACAGAATTCACTGTAGGTGCAACAGGTACGGTATATAATACTGTTGTTTATAATTTAATAAATGTTTATTTTTAGTCTGCTAACAGCAGTTTAAAATCTATTAGCAGCTCCCATGAAACATCAAATTAACACTGAAGCTCCTGGAAAGAAAGGTATTCTATTATAGTTATGTTTTTTTGTGCTTTTGTTACTTAGGAAAACTGCTATTTAGATAAATGTTGATATGCTGATAAATGCTATTTATCAGCATATTTATAATTCTAAATCACATGATTTTAGTGTTTAAGAAATAAATTATAATGGTTCTTAAAGGAATAGTTCACCCAAAAATGAAAATTTCCCCATGATTTACTTACCCTCAAGCTATCCTAGGTGTATATGACTTTCTCCTTCCAGACGAACACAGTCGGATTTGTTTTAAAATTTTTATCCTGGCTCTTCCAAGCTTTATAACAGATATTTTGAAGCTCCAAAAAGCACATATATCTGCCGAATAACTAAAACATACGTCAACACATATCTTCTGTAGCGGATCCATGGAATTTTGTAACAAAAATATTTATATTTTTAAAATTACAGACTCAAATTATTGACTTCCAGCAACGCCGTATGGGCGTTCGTGTTAGTCGAGATCCAGCTTCTTCATTGACCTCTGACTTGATATATGGCATAAGCCACACTCAAACTCTGGTGAGAATAAACAAATGAGGATAGAGCAATACTAAACGCCAGGAACGAATTAAAAGTTGAAAATGAGAATTTTAAAAAAAGTCAGCGGTTTTCACTACAAGAGAAGAAGAGCTTGAGTTTTTTTGCGCAGCATTATTTGTTTGAACTTGAGTTTATAATTTTAAAAATAGAAATATTTTTTGTTATAAAAACCCATGGATCCGCTTCAGAAGACATGTGTTAACCCCCCAGAGGCGTATGGGTTAGTTTTGCGATGGATATATGCGGTTTTTGGAGCTTCAAAATATCAGCCACTATCCACCACCAATATATCCAGCCAGGATACATTTTAAATCAACTCTGACTGTGTTCGTCTGGAAGGAGAAAGTCATATACACCTAGGATGGCTGGAGGGTAAGTAAATCATGGGGAAATCATTCTTTTACTATTCCTTTTACTATTTACTAAACTATTCATTTAATTGTGTCAAGAAATCATAAACAGATTCTCTGACTGAGTTGAAGTTGAGTTTATGATTTAAACAATGTCATAAAACATTTTAAACTCACCTTTCCAGAAGAACCCATCTGGGACATATCAGAAACATCTAAACAGAAGAAATTTAAGATCGCCGTCATCGCTGCTGTTATAAGCTGTTTTATCATCGCCATAATGCCAGTTATTTACAAAATTACACAAAAACAGAACAAGACGTTTCTGGCTACCAGACAAGATGAAGACAACTGCAGTCATCCGGAAAATGTGATATAATAGCATTGACTCAGCAACATCAGACTAACTTGTTGGACTTTACATATAGTGCTAATGAAAGAAACAGGATTTGAATTCCAGCAAACGACTCTATCCATCTACTATACAACATAACTCTGTTTTATATTAATTTCTGTGAAATATTGGTCTATTATAGATCTGTTTGGTCAGCGTATTTATTGTTAATATTCTGCACATGCAATGTTCCTATGGTGTGAACAGTAAGATTTTGTACAGTGAGTTTTATTGGTTTAGAAAGCAAGGAACTCAATAAAGACAAGTGATAGGCCACTCTCTAAAGATGATTATCTGGAACATGTGTTCTGTCATTGCATGACCAGGAAAATGGGTGAAATGTAGCTGCACAGACTTATCTGTGCCTTATTTAGTTGAAGAATGAGATTCCCTAGAGATCTTGAGATTTGTTTTATTCTAATAAATGAATTACTGTTCCGAGAAACAGTTCACCACATACTTAGATAATTCAAAAACAGTGTGAGTCATTTGAGTCCACAACAAACAAGACTGGTTATTCATGCATCCAGTGCATATTCAAATTTTTACTATCAAACTGGAAATTTTAGTATTTTTAATTATTATGAACAAGCTCTATGTTGCTAATCAAACTATTTTAAACTAAATTTGATTATTGGGGGTAAATGTTAAAAGCCATTCTCTGCTCAGGGTCATGAATCTAATGCAACTGTTGCAATGCAATTTTCTACCAGCAGATAGCATGACCTCTTGGCTAAGGATTGCTGCTTGTTTATTATTCTAAATGAAGATAAAACTGATATTGTTATAAACTGAAAGTGAAGGAAACAATACACGGTTTTGTTCACTTTTTGTTTCTTTATTCTTTTGCTCTGGTCATGATCTTTTGTATGTGGTTCACTTGCATAAAGCTGTCTCTTTTTTATCTCTCTTTGTCTTCTACATGAAACACTTCTTTCATGTGAAGTTAATGATTGTGTTTTAGTAAGTAATAAAACAGCACTAATTCATTAATGGAGTTTAAGTTTGGAAGTAGAAAGATTTAGTCTAGTATTGCAATCAATTAAAAATAGTTCATTTGACAATTAGTGATGCACTATTAAACCACTTTTTTAAATGGTCACCTCTTATAGGGTGTTTACACTTCATTCACTGCACTGGCGCCACAGATTTCAAAGAGACTATGATTATCATAATTGTTAGATCACACCTCCATGCCAGATAATTAAGATCCAGTGTTTTGTCTGGTACTCAATATGCCCAAAACTCTATTAACTGTCTTCTATCAGCCAAGAAGTTGACTGAGCAAAGCCACTGAGAAGCAGATGCATGATGAAGTAATGAAGGTAAAAAAATAGAGTGTCCGCGGGGCCTTAAAAAGTCTTAAAATGTTTTAAAAAATGTTTTCCAAATACAGTTGAAGTCAGAAGTTTACATACACTTTGTATAATCTGCAAAATGTTAATTATTGTCGGCGCCGATAGCCTCGTGGGCAGTGCGCCGACATATAGTGCTGTTGCGCTACGGGCGTCCCGAGTTCGAATCCTGGCTCGAGGACCCTTCCCGACCCTACCCCCTTCTCTCTCTCCCACTTCACTTCCTGTCAATAATGATCTGTCCTATCTCAATAAAGCCAGAAAGGCCAAAAATAAATCTTTAAAAAAAAAAAAAAAAAATGTTAATTATTTTACCAAAATAAGAGGGATCATACAAAATGCATGTTATTTTTTTTATTTACTATGACCTGAGTAAGATATTTCACATAAAAGATTTTTACATATAGTCCACAAGAGAAAATAATAGTTGAATTTATAAAAATGACCCTGTTCGTAAGTTTACATACACTTGATTCTTAATACTGTGTTGTTACCTGAATGATGCACAGCTATGTTTTTTTGTTTAGTGATAGTTGTTCATGAGTCCCATGTTTGTTCTGAACAGTTTAAACTGCCTGCTGTTCTTCAGAAAAACCCTTCAGGTCCTAAAATTCAATGGTTTTTCAGCATGTTTGTGTATTTGAACCCTTTCCAACAATGACTGTATGATTTTGAGAGTCATCTTTTCACACTGAGGACAACTGAGGGACTCATATGCAACTATTACAGAAGGTTCAAACACTCACTGATGATCCAGAAGGAAACATGATGCATTAAGAGCCGGGGGGTGAAAACTTTTAGAATTTGAAGATCAGTGTAAATGTAACTTATTTTGTCTTCAGGGAAACATGTAAGTATCTTCTGTAGCTTCTGAATTGCAGTACTAAATAAACAAAATACAATATTTACACAAAATAAGAAAAATGTACACATCTTCATTCTGTTCAAAAGTTTTCACCCCTGGCTCTTAATGCATCGTGTTTCCCTCTGAAGAAATATAGTTCCAAACAAGGATCACAGCAGCACATTCTCCAAGTAACGCGGCAATGTTTTGTTACTGAATGATTCAGCTTTTTAAACGAATCAGTTGAAATAACTCATTTCGACTCGCTCATTAAGTGACTTACCACCGCCTACTGGTAGTTTACTAAAAGTATGCGTTTCCACCAACATTTCTTATTTGTATATTCATAAATGCATTTAAAACATTAATCTCATAACATCATTTATTGGAGTTTTAATTTTGCAGCGTAAATGAGCTGACTGGTAACAGCCCTATAGAATTTATTGATAAATTGTAATAATCTGACATGAAAGGTCGTTGCATACATTTCAAAAGTTTAAAAAGTAGGTCTTTATAAAGGTAAATAAAAATATGCAGAATTAAGTATGTAAAAACTGATAGAACACTGTTGAAAATATTGCTTCAGAATAAATTATTTACACAACCAAAAATCTTGAGGATGTGGTACTTTTATGGGTATATTGTGTCTGCTGATATGAAAAGTTCACTGTATATCATAGTAATAAATATAATTTATGACAGCGATAAAATATTTTTTGTATTTTTACATTAAGCACATTAACTATTACATGTATATATGCAATATAATTATTTCATTTTTTATTTCATTTTACATTTTAGGTCTTAAATTTCATATAAGGCAGTATTAAAAAGGTCTTAAAAAGTCTTAAATTTCACTTGTTCATATCTGCAGAAATCCTGAGAAAAAGGAGCAGAGTTTAGTGAACAGTCTTAGTTGCATATTCTTTGTCTTCTAAATGAAACACTCATTTTTTTATGTGACGCTAATGATTGTGTTTAAGTAGGTAATAAAACAGTACTAATTCATTAATGGGGTTTTAAGTTTGGAAGTAGGGAAGATTTAGCCTAGTATTGCAATCAATTAAAAATAGTTTAATGCTATTAAATAGTAACACTTTTTTTAAATGGTCATCTTATGTAGGTCATTTGTGGGGTGTTTACTTCATTCACTGCACTGGCGTCACAGGTCTCAAAGAGACTATGATTATAGTCTATTTAGTTTTTTTAGTTCGGGTGTGTCAGTCCATTAAATCACTTCAATAAAATCACCATGATTCGCACTCATACGAAAAAATCCTCTTTTTTGTTTTATTCTCCACCACCATGGGACAAAGACATTCCTTCTTCAGTGTGCTGATTATCATAATTGTTAGATCACACCTCCACGCCATATAAATAAGATCCAGCATTTTGGATTTTTTTTTTCTCTTGTGGACTATATGTAAACATCTTTTATGTGAAATATCTTACTCAGGTCAGAAGTAAATAAAAATAACATGCAATTTGTATGATCCCTCTTATTTTGGTAAAATAACTAACATTTTACATATTCTGCAAGGTGTATGTAAACTTTTGACTTCAACTGTATAAGGCCTTAAAAAGTCTTAAAATGTCTTAAATTCAGATTTGGTCACATTACTGCTAAATATCTTCAGTCTGATGGACCTGACTTTACAATCATTGGACAGGCCGAAGATTGACTAAAATAAATAAAAATAACCAGTGAAGCATCGAAATGCAAGAATGATTCTTCTTATTTTAATACATACAAGTAAAACAGCGTTTGATAATGTATATTATATTTCTGGTGTCAAAATCGCATTGCCTGTCCCTTCGTAAGAGACTTAAAAACAAATGAGAGAAACAGCACATATAAAGAAACTCACTGAGGTAAAAATTCAAAATGTGTAGTTTATTTATTTATTTATAACATAGTTCAGTAACACACCAACGGAGCTTTGCTGAATATTATCACGATTGCAAATGTTACATTGATTTTTTTCTTAAACAAGTAATTAGTCAAGTAGTAAAGGTGCACTCTAAAAAAAGACGGTTCTTTGAAGGTTCTTTACATGTAGTAACAGTTCTATTTAGAACCATAGCATGCTGAAGAACCCTTTTAATGCTGAAATGGTTCTTAGAGTTAGAGTTAGGGTTCTTTATTCCCGCCCTTTTGATTTTCAAATCTGTAACTGTCAAAGCACCTTATTAGCGAGTTTCTGGAGCTGAGAGATTCAACTACAGATTGTCAACACACTCTCAACAGGTAAGTGATTTCATTCTTACTTTTAAATACAAAATTAAATTTAAAATTGTATTGGTTTCCAAACAAATATGTTCTTTTCTCTTCTTTTTAAATCACATGTAGCCTAAGTGTGAGCAGCTCTGGCAATCCTCTTCACTACGTAAGTAACAGATCCATATTGTATCCATATTGTTTTTTTTTTTAATTACTTTTTATGTTTTACTAACAGAAAAAAAGTTGTCTCATTTCTGATCTTCTGTTCAGTTATCCAACAGACTGCCAACACACTCTTATCAGGTAAATATTTGTTTCTTATAATGTCTATAATTTTTTACTTTTTAAATCGTTCCTGTTTTCCAATCATGTCTTTTTCTCTTTTCAGTGTAAGAGAACATGTAAGCGACCAGCTCTGTTCAGTTAAGGATGCTTTTTAAGGATACCTCTTCACCACTTAATAAGTAACAATAATCTTTAATTTATGGTTCTTTTATTGTTTTTACAAAAACAAATGGAAGGAGACACACTGTAAATCTAAACTCAATTGTGTATTTCAGATGCTGTCACATCCTACAACCTCGACATCTGCAGAGAGAAACTGCCACTCAGTCACATCAAAACACATAATGATGAACTTACAGGCATCATAGAGGATTATGAAAATACAGTATTTCATTGGAACCTGGTTTTCATTTCACTATTTTGATTCTATTTTTACTTCTTTAAGCATTTATGTTCAATGTGAAAGGCGTCTATTAATGTTTTCTTGTTGTTATAGTGCTGTCATTTTTTGCTACCAATTCATGTCATTAAAAAATAAAAAGTACCTAACTGACACATGTTGTTGTTGTATATACACTACAAGATACTGAAATACCAGACAGAAGAGTAAAAAGCAATAAAACAGTTAATTAATACATAGTATATTCAAATAATATTAATAATTACATAAATATACTAATATTAATGAAAATAAACTTGCATTGAAAAGGTTATTTATAATAAAGTTTATATTTATAAAGTTCTATATAGCATTTTCGAAGCATGGTTCTTTATGGAACCCTATAAAAAGGGTTCTATTTGGCACCAAAAAGGGTTCTGCTATTGTTACAAGCCAAAGAACCCTTTTCTGGTACTATATAGAACCATTTTTCTTAAGAGTGTGGTATTAAAAAGGTCTTTAAAAATCTTAAATTTCATCTTAAATTTCACTTGTTCATATCTGCAAAAAACCCTGAAAAAAGGAGCAGAGTTTATTGAACAGTCTTAGTTGCATATGTTTCAAAGCTTAGACTTCTAGTGTTTAACCAAACTGGTTCACAACATCCCATTTCATCATTTCATAAACATTTCCTCATATCTCTTATTCATTAACACAAATCATGACTAAATGGAATCAATTATTATAAATGAATGACTCTAAAAGAAAGTGAGTAAAACACACCACTGTCACGTGACACAACAAGTCACGTGACGAGGTAAACAAACGTAAAAAGGGTGGGCGAGAGAGATTAACGCATTCACTGAATGACAAAACAATGCCAATAACAATAAAGGTGCAGTTTTATTTTAGTGAGAGCACCCTACAGGCACATGGGAAACACCTCGCTCGAGGCTCAATGGTGGGGACTTGTATTTATAATGTCGCAGTCATGGAAAATTTTATACAAATTGCATTCACAACTGCACTTTGACATGGTTTAACGTCTCAATGTGCCTGCAAATGTGATGCAATGTATTAAAAACTGGTTTGCCTTCAATGAGAAACTATTTTGCATTAACAAGCGGCATGGTTCTCTCGGGTCACTGAGGAAAAATCACTACAATGGTAATATATAACTTACTGAATATAAGGTCAGGATTTTTCTGCTCACACTCTTAAAAATAAAGGTGCTTTGAAAGGTTCTTCACAGCAACACTGTAAAAAAACAAAAAACACAATTTGTTGAGTCAACTTAAAATTTGTTACCCTGCTGCCTTAAAATTTTAAGTTCAGTCAACTCAAGTTGAAATGTTAAGTTGTACTAAGTGACAACTTAGATATTCAAGTTGACTAAACTAAAAAAAAATGTTTGTTAAACTTAACAGCTGTGTTTGTTTCTCGGCTGCCTTAAAATTTTAAGTTGAATCAACTCAAATATCACTTAGTAGTTTTCACTTAGTAAAATGTAACATTTCAAGTTGACTAAACTTTTTTTTGAGCTGACTGAACTTAAAATTTTAGCCAGGTAACAAATTATTTTAAGTTGACTCAACATTTTTTATTTTATTTTTTTACAGTAAATGCCATAGTAGAACCATTTTTGCTTCCACAAAGAACCATTCAGTCAAAGGTTCTTTAAAGAACCATCTTTTTCTTACCTTTTTATAATCTGAAGAACCTTCTTTCGCCACAAAGAACCTTTTGTGAAACAGAAAGGTTCTTAGAATGTTAACCATTAAGGTTCTTTTATGGCATTGTGAAGCACCATTATTTTTAAGAGTGCAGTTATGGGACTTTATGGAAGTGATTATGTGACCCTGGACCACAAAACTAGTCATAAGGATCACTTTTTTTTTTAATTGAGATTTATACATAGTCTGAAAGCTGAATAAATAAGCTTTCCAATGATGTATGGGAATATTTGGTTGAGATACAACAATTTGAACACCTGGAATCGAAGTGTGCAAAAAGAAAAAAAAAAAAAAAAAAACTAAAACACCTAATATTGATAAAATCACCTTTAAAGTTGTCCAAATAAAGTTATTAGCAATGCATATTACTAATCAAAAAGGTTTTTGATATATTTACAGTTGGATGTTTACAAAATGCCTTAATGGAATATGATCTTTACTTAATATCCTAATGATTTTTGCCATAAATGAAAATAATGAATTTTGACCCATACAATGTATTTTTGGCTATTGCTACAAATACAGATTGCTATATATATAATAAATTAAAATACATTTTTGATATTCAACATGCTTTCTCCAGAAACATTGTTCAAAGGTTTACCAGTGAAGCTGATGTGTAGAGATGAAAGTATTCCTTATCTATTTATATCATTCTTCAGGAATTCTGTAGATATTTGTTGTTAAATGATGAATAGAAGAGATTTAGAAATATGTTATTGGTTAAAGCATTTGTAAGTATTAATTGTAGATCAATAATTAATCAATCAATGACAAATTAGGCTGTAATGTATTATCATATGTTGAATTGTAAGAATTATAGTGTCATCTAACAAAACATGTATTCTGTTATACAGTACATTATAAACAAATAAACAATAATATATGCGTGATTTATTTTGACATGTTTTTTAATGGTTAATGCTGATACTGATGTCTTACAGACAGTGATGTGAAAAATAAGCATACGGCATTTACTGTAAAATGCACTCATTTTGGGAGTTTAAGCTAATCACAAGGGACAGTCATTTGCCTCATACTACAACAGCCTACACTGACTGATTTGTTTTTAGCTCAGCCAAGCTTTTAAACTTGGACTGATTCTGTGTCACATGACACAGAGACTTGGAGCCCACTGAGGTGAAGGAATAAAGAATGTTGGCAAGACACTGTGGTACTTCTGCTGTTGCATTACAAAATAATTCCAAAACAATTGTTTACAGCAAAAGTCCCCTACAGCAACATGGAAACACCTCCCTCGAGGTTCAACGGTGGAGGCTTGTATTGATTAATAAGATGGAAAATTTTTACAAAGTACATTGATATTTTGACATGTGGTTGCAATGTGATGCAATCCATTAAAAACCTGTTTACACATGATGAGGGAGAGATTTTGCAATGGCACGTTCCCTCATGGGTGGATAAATGTTTTGTTAACGAATTAAGTGTGTGTTTTTTTGTTTTTTTTTTAACATTTAACAATGCATGTTGTTCAAAAGCAGCTTCACAAAAAAATGTGCCATACAAAGAAGAAAATGTTTTCAGGCAAATGGAAGATACTAAACCGCCTTCACCTTTTGGAATTGGGTCCTGCTTATAATTATGAAATTCTAAATGTAGGCAATTAAGTTAAAGTTATTAAAAGTTCTTATATTAAACCATTAAAACATTGTTAATTCTAATACCTGCAAAGAAGGTTAATTGGTATTTAAGGGTGTAACGATGTTTTGAATTTGAGCAATTTGCAAACAATACACTATTTTTATTTTTATTCATGAGACTAATGTGCCTAAAACACATGAAAGAGTGTCTGGTCAAATGTAATTGTGGAATACATGAAAAACGTAAACAAAGAAAACATATGTCTGTAAATATGTCTTCAAAATAAAACTATTTGTGCTACAAACTAGTGTGTTAATTAAGTTGGCTTGAGAAAGCCAACTTACTGATCTGCTATTTAAACTTCTTATTCTTCTTCTGAGACTAAATGATCAACTCTGTCTCCTCCTAGGGCTTTAACTCTACAGACTCCAAACTCAGCCCAGCTCTTCAGACTGATCTGAAGTTATTACATCTTTTCTAACTGATCAGACTTAAAATTGTCCTAAAAATAACGATTAAAACTGGGAAAAATCCCATAGACTTACATTGACAGAATGTTCAAATGAGCCAAGACTATTCAAACTCACACTGACAAAACTCCCAGAATCCACTGAGACTCAACCTAGCTTCCCTTCTATGTACTATTTCTAATCCATTCAAACTCATTCAAACTAACTGGCTAATAATGCTAACAATATACTAATAACATGTTAATTGTGCCAACAACATGCTAGCAACTTGTTAATCATGTTAGAAACATGCTAGCAAATAAATCATGCTAGAAACATGCTAGTAACTAGCTAATAATGCTAGGAAAAATGCTAACAACTTGCTAATCATGCTAGTAACATGCTAGAAACATGGTAATAACTTGCTAATCATGCTATAACATGCTAGTAACATACTAATCATGTTAGAATCATGCTAGCAACTAGCTAGTAACATGCTAGAATCCTGCTAGAAACATGCTAGCAACTCACTAATCATGTTATAAACATGCTAGTAACATGCTAATCATGTTAGAATCATTGCCCGTTTCTCAATATGCGTACTTGTCTGGACTTGTGTTCTTGTGGACTTGTGAAACGTCAATCAGTCGTCGCCCAAGTACTGTTCCAATTCAAAGTTCACATCTAGCCAAATACAGTTCAAATCCCCGGATGTGTTCTTGCTCCGCCCCTTTTATCAAGGATGCATCAAAAGGTGACTTTTGCGAACTTGAGGCAGTGAGGTATCCCAGAATGCATTTCGTACCAACCAGCGAGCGTTAATGGCGGTTGAGAAAACCAACGTCATTTTCAAAATTTTGCTGTTATTTTGTCATGGAATGTAGTTTTAAGCGTATTTCAGGCGAGAATGTAGTTGTTTAACACTCAAATCCGTGGTTTATTGATAAAGACAGCGCCTATTTGAAAATTTGCTTCGCCGATTTCGGAGACGTGAGTTCCAGACGATCACCGGGTGCTCAGTGCTCCTGTATCCCACAGAGAGCGTCTCAACTCGGCTAGTCCTTCAGACATTTGCCGCTGGTTCTGATATCTCTGTAGTAGATAAACATGAGGTATAATTCGTTTTGGGCAAATCTAGGTAATTTTTTGGTCTTATGAATAAATTATTTGTTCTAGGACTTATCGCTTTGGCTGACGACAAAGTTATGTTTCTTAAATTATTTATTTATCAATCTTAAACAGCGCTGATTTTGTAGCATGCATTTGACTTGTTTGCTTTTATCTTTATTTCCTATTACATATGGATCTTATACTTTATAATCGCTATTATTGTTCATTAAAACTGTCATTTAACAAAAAGGCAGAGTTGTGTTTGTCATATATTTTTTAAATGAAAACGAAAAGAGGGTTGTGGTTTATATTTTGAAGAAAACGAAAAGAGGCAGTGGTGTGTCACCGACTCGGGCTCTGTGGCCCCTCCCGACGACCGTCAGCACGGTCTTAGGTCTTAGTATTAGGCCCTTTCGAACTCCATTTCCCAGGATCCCGTGCCTGGGTTAACCCCGCCTCGGTCAGCCATCTTAGGGCGATTAACCCGGATATAAATAGCGGCCATTTTCTAACTATCCTTGCGAAGTTTTGTCTTGCCCATGGCCTGCAATCCCGAGCGTTTCTCTTACGGACTGACTACCTGTGTACCGATTTGGATTGTTATATCGATTACGACGTCTCTCTGTGTGTCCCGACCATTGTGTTTGTTTCTGGATTACCCCTGCTTGCTGCCAGCCCCGAACTCTTGTAAGAACTCTGATTACGCTGTGGATTTGCTTACGCTGTACTCGTCTGCTGTTGTTGACCCTGCTTGCTTGCTTACTCTGTGTTCAATAAACCGTCAGCTCATGGATCCTACGACTCCTGACTCGTCGTTACATGGTGTTTGATATCATTTCTTTCTGTTGTATTGCGTGTACGTGTTGCATGAACCATATTTTTGTGGCTATTAATATGTTTAAATGTTAACAAAAATAGGCCGTTGTGGTTTATATCATTTCGTCTTATTGTAAATCCATAGTGAGGATAGACGGAGTAGAAAAGGCGAGCTGACTGACGTTATCAAGTACACAGCTGTACCATTTGCAGAATTACCAGACTTGTGTCCTCCTGTAATTGGGAGTTCGCACTCCGGAGTCGAACTTGTGAAGTCCGAACTACCAAGGACGCAAGTCCGAACTTTGTATACTTGGTATTGAGAAACGGCCATTCTAGAATCTTGCTAACTGTGATAGAAACATCATTCTAGAATCATGATAACAACATGCTAATCATGCTAGAATCCTGCTGGAAACATGATAACAACTTACTAATCAAGTTAGAAACATACTAGCAACATGCTAATCATGTTAGAATCATGCTAGCAACTTGCTAATTATGTTAGAAATGTGTAAGCATACTGCTAATCATAATAGAAACATGCTAGTAACTAGCTAATAATATTAGAAAAATGTTAGCAACTTGCTAATCATGCTAGAAACATGCTAGCAACTTGCTAATCATGCTAGTAACATGTTAGAAACCTGCTAATAACTTGCTAATCATGCTAGAAACATGCTAGTAACATACTAATCATGATAGAAACATCCTACTAACATGCTAGAATCTTGCTAGCAACATCCTAGTCATGCTAGAATCCTGCTAGAAACATGCTAGCAACTCGCTAATCATGTTAGAAACATGCTAGTAACATACTAATCATGTTAGAATCATTCTAGAATCTTGCTAACCGTAAAAGAAGCATTCTAGTAACATGTTAGAATCAAGCTAGTAACTTGCTAGCAACATGATAATCATGCTGCTGGAAACATTGTAACAGCTTACTAATCATGTTAGAATCTTTAGTATCTTGCTAATCATGATAGAAACATCCTACCAACATGCTAGAATCTTGCTAGCAACATCCTAGTCATGCTAGAATCCTGCTGGAAACATGCTAACAACTTACTAATCAAGTTAGAAACATACTAGCAACATGCTAATCATGTTAGAATCATGCTAGCAACTTGGTAATCATGTTAGAATCATGCTAGCAACTTTGCTAAACATGTTAGAAACACGTTACTACATACTACATGCTATCCATGCTAGAAAAAAAATATATATATTAGGGGTGACCCCGAATTATCGACGATTCGACGATTCGATCGTCAGAGACTGATTCGACTACCAATCTCTCAGTCGAATCTCCGCAGATGTGTTAGAAAATGAGGATCATGCCATTTTGGTTATGCAGGGGTGCGCAATATCTACGCTACCTACTGATTTCCCTTAGGGAACAGCCTATGACAAATGCAGTTAATAAAATGTGAAAAAAGGCTAATAAATATTTTTTAATAACGTGCGTGGTGCCTTAATTCATTTATAACCACCCCTTTGACTAATTTAAATGTCACCCTCCATGATCCGTGACTGACACAGCAGCATTTTGGCGGCAGAGATTATTTAACAATGCCGAAATCCAAAGTGTGGATGCATTTTGAAAGAGTTGAAGACAATTCGAAAAAACTTAAAGTAAGATGCAAGTTGTGCCAACACCTTATGTCCTACCACTCAACAACTACAAATATGGCCCTTCACTTAAAACGGGTAAGTTTCAAAAAAAGATTTAGGGGAAAGACTAAAAGACTGACCTCTCGTTTTTATGTAATGGCTAATACACAAATAGCATACAATATTGGGACTTATTAGATGAATTCATCTCTTTAGATGCACCCGCAGACTAATGACAGCTCATCTAGTAGAGACGCAGCGCCGAGACTAACTCAAAAAAAGCTAGATTTTTGACCACCATTGTCCGAGAAGAGGAAAGGAGAAATTACGGACAAAATTGCGGAGTTTGTTGCTCTTGATATGAGGCCAGTGAACATCGTGGAAGGCAAAGGTTTTAAAGAATTAATGCGCACACTTGAGCCAGGATACGCCGTTCCCAAAAGAGAGACGGTTGTGAATGGGGTGAATGCGAAATACGCGTCCATACGGGCAGATGTTTCCAAGTTAATAACCCATTGCGAAGCAGTCAGCCTCACCACAGATATTTGGACCTCGCTGCAAATGGAGGCATACCTGACAGTTACGGCCCACTTTATTACTGAGGACTGGCGACTGGAAAATTTTGTTTTAGAAACAACAAAGATGGAGCAAAGTCATACAGCAGAACACATTTCACAAACACTGACAGAGATCATTTCTGCTCATTCCAGGGGCTAAGATAGTTTCTGTTGTCCATGACAATGCAACGAATATGGTTGCATGCACAAATCAACTGGCCGAGGACCCGTCGTGGGGAACTGTAAAGGGAGTTCGTTGCGCGGGGCATACACTACAATTGACCAATTTCACACTTCCGGGTTTTTGGCTTCCGGCGTGGCTGCATGCAGGGTAAAAGTATTTCCGGTAACAGTGATTGCCAAGTCTAAGGAGCACCCGCTCGGGCATCAATGTCTTTGCAAAAATGAAATCTCATGTAAATATTTAAACCGTCTTGGTCATTTATTGGTGAGACTACAAAGTTTTATTTCAGAACTAAATTTCAGCACTAATTAGAAGTGACGACGCGTATATTCGGTTATATTGTCCGTGTCTATTTGGTGCAGCCGTGCGCATTGTCGCACTCCATGTAAAAAACTGTTTTTGGCGATGTGCTGGAGAAATCGACCGACAGCTCTCATCCTCCGATTTGCGAAAGAGGACCACTCGATCCCTGGATGCGTTTTTGCATTTCTTTCTGGATATATGGATCATAAACAGCACTTCTGTCATCTCGCAATGATGGTTCACTCACATTTTCTCCGCTCGTTATCATCTTCCCTTACGAAAATTAACCATGGTTTTATTATAGTAAAAGCAGGTTTGTTTTATTACTATTTGCATAACCACACAAATCAGATAAACAAAACAACAAAACCATGGAATAACTGCAATAACTGCCGTTTTGGTTTGATTCGTAGTTAATTTTAGTAAGGGCTAGGTCTGTAATATGCACAGCATTAACAAACCTATTAGTACTTTGTTGTATATTTAGTTAATAAATATATTAACTCTAATTCAACTGATGTAGCTATACAATGAGGTATTGGAAATAAATGTCTTATTTATTTTAGTCTCTCAGATATAGTTATAATGTGCGATTAATACATGGTCAACAGTTTCAGCGTTTCATTAGGTTGAGATAATCTACATATTGTTGTGATTTTTTTAAAGTTACTCATGTGTTTTTAAAATACAGGCAATAGCATTTATTCGCGCAACATTATAGTCCACATTAAAGCATATTATAACTCATTCTGACACTGAATTTATATATTTGTTCCTATGTGTAACGGTGCATACGTACTTAGAATTTCGTTTTTACATAAATTAGGCATGTAAATAAATGCTTGTCATATTAAAACGAGCAAGGGAATTGTTGAATGAGCCTATATATAGGACAGCTGGTGAAATAAAACTACCCACCAGTAAATTCTAGAAAGATCTGAGCGGCCATATAAGCTACAAATAAATTTATTTGTAGATTATATATTATTTGTAGATTATATAACAACAACAGACAAAATAGAAAGGGTAAGAGACGAAATTTGAGACAAGAGCATACAACTTAATGTCCGCAGACCGCTAGCGGAACTATATTTACCCTGCGTCACGTGATTTCCGATTCTTGTGAAAAAGGCCAATTATGCATAAACAGTGCATTAAAGAAAGATCCCGTATGTCGGTGTGTTGCTGCTGCGCGGCGCCTTGTTTCGCACTTCAAAAAAAGCGCAAAGGCCACTACTGCACTTGCAGAAAAACAAAAACAACAGAATGTAGCCGAGCATAAACTTGTGCAAGATGTTGCCACTCGATGGAATTCTATATGATGTTCGATCGCCTGTTAGAGCAAAGAGGGCCAGTTTCAGCTGTGCTGACGGATTCCAGTGTGAGCAAACGTGCCGACCGTGACCTAGAGCTCACAACATCCCAGTGGAGAACAGTAGAAGACACAGTCAATGTTCTCAAGCCAATGATCACACTGACAGAGCTTTTGTCACAAGACATGAACGCATCTCTGTCTGCCACTGTTCCGATGCTAATGAACATTAAGAAACGACACTTAGTGGTACATGAAGACGACAGCGCTGTTACTAAAACCCTCAAGACTACACTGAGCGAGGAGATTGACAGACGATGGGAGCTCAAAGATCGTCTCCTGGAGAGCAGTATTTATATTAAGGCTGCTGTTCTTGACCCCCGTTTCAAAAAGCTTTCGTTTTTTACTGACGAGCAAAGGAATGAGGCGTATACTACAGTGGAAAATCTGGCTGAGAGTCTAGCTGCCAGGCCTTTGCAGGAGCAAGATGAGAACAGTGACTTGGTAGAGGAGTGTGATCGTGTTCAAAAAAAAAAAGAGAAGGACCAAGTCGTGTCGATGCTTTTGTCCAGTGATGAAGAGGAGCAACAGCCAGAGGACAGTGAGATGATGGCTTATATTAGGGACACCACGAAAAGCAACACCGGGCCGCTGGAATGGTGGCAAAAGAACGAGGAGAGATACCCAAAGCTGTCGAGAGCCGCAAGAAGAATCCACAGCATCCCATCTACCTCTACACCGTCAGAACGAATTTTCTCCAAGGCTGGATTTATAATCAGTAAAACCAGGAGCGCACTTCTACCGGGCAACGTTAACAAGTTGGTTTTCCTTGCGCACAATTTGAAAAGGCTCAAGCAGACACAGACAGAGTAAAAGGTCCAAGACATTTCAGGCGGTTATCTAAAAAGTTTAAAGGCCCCCAGTTGAACATTTATTGTTGTCTTTGCAGTTAAATAGACAAAAATGATATACTTTCGTTATTTCGTTTTATTTAACGTATTAATCACTTGTGGTTATTTAATTTAGCTATATATTTGTTTCGTGGCCTGTGTTTTAAATATAGCCTATATTCCCTTGCATTTTATATGCACCATGTGACTTAATTTAATTTCATTTTTCGTATTTCTATTAGAAAGTTATATTCTGCTCTAATTATATTCAGTGTTGCGCTATCGTTGTTGTCGGCGCATCGAGCTTGCTAGCACATTTGATATTTGTTAGATTTGTTGATCCAAAAATTAAGTTATAGCCTATATATTTGACTTGTTTGGTGTTGTTTTATGCATCGCGACTTTAAAATGTTATGATCGTTTAACGAATGTTTATCTGCATTGCGTTTATCCGCATTGCTTTTCATTTATGTTTAAAGGAATGACATTTTTAGTTGTCAATCACGTTTACAGGCAGTTTTGGTCACTTTATTTTCTATGTGTTGTCTGTAAAAGAAAATAAAAAGTTATTTTACGCACTTGTTGACTACCAGGTGTCGTTCCCTCAACACACGCACAAACACATGATTCGACTATCAGTCGAATATAGGCAAGCCGTGGGAATTCTGATTCGACTATGTAAATCCTTAGTCGGGGACACCCCTAATATATATAGAGCAAACATTATGCTTTTAAAACTATTTTAAACTTCAAACACTTAAAACTTTTTAAAACTTCTTAAACTTTATAAAGTTTATAAACTTTCTGGTCCGGCTTTCTCAAGCCAACTTTGTCTTGACAAAAATTGCACAGCACATTTAAGTTACAAATGGCCAATCTTTGCATCACTAGACAATAGGGATGGCACGATACCATCATTTTGACTTCGGTTTGATACCAGAATGAAATACCTTGGTATCAATACTATATCAATACCATAGGTGACAAACAACAGCCTCATTTTAACAATTTAGTAAGTAATGTTAACATACTAAAGATCTATTAGTTCTTTTATCATTTATATCTAATTAATGACCTAGATTAATAAGTGCTGTAATACTGTTAGGTAAGCTCACCTAAAGAATTTTAACAAAAGTTAACATGCTAAACAACATCAGTCAAATGTTAGAAAAAATGTACGTTTGTAATCCTATGTGGCTTCTTATGACAGAATGAGGCAGAAATATATATTCTATTCTGTAATAAAGGCTATGTCAATTAGCAATGGATTATAAATATACTTAATTATTATGAAAATAGCCGAGGCAGTTTTAAGAACATAGACAAACTATATATTGTTGCAGTTGAATGTTTATTGTTTTAATATATCATCATTCAAAGGCAAATCGATCTTCTTTTATTCAGTTACAACGATGGCTGGATATATAATGGCCAATCCATAAAAGTAATACTTCTCTCAAAATTGTTTTGATGTAGACACATGATAATGTATGTTTTTCTATGATGTACTGGATTTTTTTAAATAGAATTTTAAGTTGCAAATCAAAAAAAAAAAAAAAAAAAAATGGCTCCATCAGAAACAACCCCCCTTCCCCTACCTACTCAAAAATATTTTCCAGGGTTGGCAGGTCTATTTTTGTAATGAATGCTGAGCTGAAGTCACTGAACAGCATTCTAACATAAGAGTCTTTGTTTTCTAAGTGAGTAAGAGCCAAATGTAGGGTGGAGGACATTGCATCGTCCGTGGAGCGGTCTGGATGGTATGCAAACTGGAGCGGGTAAAGTGTGTTGGGAAGATTGGATTTGATGTGGTGCATGACTAACCTCTCTAAGCACTTCCTCATGATTGGGGTCAGTGCTATAGGACGGTAGTCAGACAGAACACAGGTGTTTTTTTTGGTACTGGAATTATGGAGTTGAATTTGAGACTGCCTGACTACTGCTCAGGTGTTATAGATGTGCAGCACAGTGTCTTAGTACACTTAGTACCCTCATATTATTTATACCTAAATTAATATAGGAAAACTTCCACATTTTAGCTCTAGTATTTACTCTGTATCCCACCTTAGGTATGCAGGAGTGTGAAGTAACAAATTACAAATACTCACATTACAGTAATAAAGTAGTTTTTATCAGTAATTGTTCTTTTCTGAGTAGTTTAAAAAGTGTGTACTTTTACTTTTACTTTAGTACATCTTAAGAGATGTATCTGTACTTTTATTTCACTATTTTCCGTGGAAAACTGGAAAACTGGCGCACTGGCTGATCTAGCCTGAAAAATAAGCATTTTTTTAATGCTATTAAAGCACAAGGAACCATATTTATGAGGGGGTTCTGGTCAAATTTCATTGGTGATTTCAAGTATGAAATTTAATCATAAACTTGGTAAACAGTTTTGGATAATTTGATGTTTCCCCATTCAAAAAGATAGGAGCTGCACTTGCATGCCCGAGAGGCATTTCAAAGATGGCTGCCGAGTGGAATGACTTGCCTTAAAGAGACTTTGCATCAATTCAGTCGAGTTATCAGCATCTTCCTGTAAGGCAGTGGTTCTCAAACCCTGGGTGGCTCGCGGGACTTAAATAAATAGGTTGCCAGGATGATTTAAGGAAGATGTATATATGTATGTAACAAAGTTCAAGACTCAGGGAGAAGGATGCAGAAAGCCGCAAAAATGATTTTAATAACAAAATAAACATTAACAACACTGACTCCAGTGCGTATTTGTGTTTGTGTTTATCAGTTAGAATCCATTTACCGCTCAAAACGGCAGACTTTTTTTTTTCAGTCCTGAGTTCTAGAAGGTACTGAGTTCAGTACCGCTGAGAGTTTTGTGCGAACGTTAAAACGAAACTGAAAGTAAAATGAGCATGCGCATTCAAAAGCTATTTTAATACCCCGCGTTTAAAGAGCGACCCCAGTGCATGCATATTAGGCTATATAACATATCTAGGCTTTATAACAGGTATCATTCTTGAAAAATTTGGTCTCTATATGCCCCTTGAATATTGAGAGAGTATAGCCTCCTTTGATTATGGCTGCATTTAATTCAACTAAGAAAGAACTGTGTTGTTTATTATTTATATTTATACTGTTTTTATTTATATGTTCAGTATATAAATGTGTAAAAATTAGGGGATGATGTCATGAACAACATGTGTATGTTAAAATTGTAACACAAATTTTCATGGTTAATGATTATCATTTATTTATCAAAAAAAGCTAAAACTTCGTCAAAGTCAAAGTCTGCTTCATTGTCAATTAGCAACGTTTTGGAGAGTAATTGGCTATTTTCAAAATCATTGTAACCCATATCATTGTGTGGTATGCTGAACTCTGGTATGAGAATGGTGTTTGTATTCTTTGCATTGTTCTAAACATTAATATGTTATGTGCAACAACAGCATGCTGTCTCAGTGGCCTTATATCTAAAACTATATAATTTAAATGGTGATGATTGTAGGCTACTGAGAATAACTTTAATCTGTTCATCATTTTAATAGTTTTTCTGTGTTGTTTTGATGTATTTTAAAGCTGCTGCTATATTCTTAATTCTTTCTGACAAACAAGATAATTGTTATGAACTGTGCTGCTATGGCTCCCTCCGTTCACCTTCAGAGGGAGCCTTCAATGTACTATGGACCTTCTATCACTATATTTGCCATAACCCCCGTGTTGTCACCCTTCACCTTTCACCTTAAGTCAGCCATCTTAGTTCACCTCATAGACTATAAATACAGCTTCGTCTCCCCATTCTGATTGCAAAGTCTTGATTTGCCCCTTGCAGTCATTTCCGAGCATGTTTTCCTGTGTTTGTTTTTCCCCGTTCCTGATTCTTTTCCGCCTGCCTACCAACCTCTCACCTGCCCTTTGGATTACCCTCGTTTGTCAGCCGCCTGCCCCGACCCTCCACGCTCGGATATTGACCCTTCCCTGTTTGTTCTCCGTGGTTCCTGTTTGTTCATGCCTGTCTGACTATGATTCCTGCCTTTGTCAGACCTTTTCATTACAATAATTTGAATCAGTATGTACAATGTTTGCTAAATGTTTAAACTGCAGTGTATGGCATTTATTCTAAGGGTGTAGAGACAACTCATAACTTTTTGTTTTCATGAAAACAAATAGCATAGCACCAAGAATATCAAATGTTGCCAATATCTTCAGAAGAAAAATATATATAGATATATATATATTTTTTTTCTTATTTATTTATTATTATTTTTTTATGGGGCAGTTGTGGCCTAATGGTTAAAAAAATCAAACTTTTATACAAAGCTGTCATGAAACTATATGACATATGCAGTCTGATAGGTCTAACTCAGTCTGACATAATGACATCATCACATGGCACAGCAGTTCTTTTTGTATCAGCAGCCAAAGAGCTTGCTGCTCAGCATTCAAATACTTGGCTAGTGCTTTGCTGTAGCAGTTGCAGCGCACTTCTGAAAACCTCCACCTTCCCCAGCTCCACCTGTATAGATCTGCTACAGGGTGATTAATGTATGCAACATATGTGGGTTATTCATATATATTATATGTGCAGCAGCAGCAGCAGCAGCAGCATTTCTTACATGCTCACAGCAGCATGTTGTGGATGTATTGGCTGTAGCAAGTCACTGTACTTGCTCCACCGCAACATCAGCGTAGCAGATTTATTCAGCCAAGACCAAACACATTAACACTGTCGTGGTTATTACCCTCCAAGAGCTGACATGATTTAAACACCTGTCTGTCTTGTTCAGTCATGTTGAAAATGAAAGTTCAGTAGTAGTTTATTATTTATAGGCTCATGTGAGTGGCAGAGAGTCAGAGTTGAATGAACTCAGACGGTGAAGACATACAGACCGCAGGTGAGCAATACATTTCTCTGAGCATGAAATAATTCCCTTTATATTTATTGATCCATAATGTGCTACAGGGCAATTATTAATACATGCATGGTGTTTTGTGATTTACACATTTAGCAGATATTTCAAAATGTGTATGCTTTTTTTTCTTGATTTATTTTAAATATCTAATGTAAGTAAGATGCAAAATGCAGCCTAGTGCCTCATACATATTTCTGTCATATCTTGTACTGCAGAATCACAACCATGAATGCTGTAAATGCTGTGCAACTGTTCATTCTAGTTTGGACATTTTATGCTGTCTGTCAAGCTGATGATGGTAAGCGAATAAACCTCCTTTAGAAAGATAAAATTTAAGATAATGAAAAAATGGCCAAATTTTATTCATAGATATACAAAACGTTTATGTGTTTCAAACATACAAAATCATTTTTTCAATAATGATGAATGATGATTGCATGCGGAAACTGCTGTATTCTTCTGAAAGTAATTAGAAAATAAATTATAAATATATTGAAGCTGCACTGCATATTAGATAATAAAATATGTGGATATCCTATGTCTGATTAGATTAAAATTTAACATACAAAAATACATAATGCAGTGATTTTATTTCTGAATATGTTAAAGAGTCACTATATATTTAATGAAACTTTATATCTAAAACAGATCTTGTTTATCGTTCAGTTGGTGTATTATATGATATACATTGTTATTTTTCAGATTTCATTGTAAACTGTGATGATGTGACTGGATCTGTGGGAAAAGAAGTCACTTTCACCTGCAGGGTCTCGCTGCAGGACACTGAATGCTGCATTAAAACGTATAATTTTAAATACCCTAAGAATAATGATACAGTGTGTAAACAAGAGCCTCTTGTGAACCTCTGTGAACCCAGCTTCAAATGCCACTCCACTCCAACTACAGCAATGACAGCAAAATTCTGTTTGTTTTTGCAATCAGCATGTGGCTGGGAAACAACAGAATTCACAGTGAACATAACAGGTACTGTATATAATATTTTTGTTTAAAAACATTCTGTTTTGTTTTAATTTCTATTGCTGTATTTTAATGAACAGGTATGTTTCATTGTGTGCTCTCAGTGCTTTACTGTTATAAATCTTCTAACAGTAAATATGAGTAATTATAGTAATGAGTAACAAGTAATTATAAATGGTTTTGTGGTTGTATTTTGCACTCAGTCCCTTCAATGCTTCCAAATTAAAGCGTGATTTATTATGTTGGGTGAAACCTCGCAAAATATTTTAGTGTGACATACTGAAAAAAGCATATTTTCTGACTCATCTGAGAACACAAGTCTTTTTTATTTTTTATTTTTTACTGTGTGATTATCTTCTGTGCTAAATCAAATATAAGTAACCTACTTACAATGGAAGTGTTTAACCTCTGTTAACAGGGCCAAATACACCTGAAATTGTTACTGAAACTCCTGGCAAGAAAGGTATTACATTTTATTTTTTATTACTATTGATTACTGCTTCAGGTTATCTTCAGTATATTTATAATGATTTTAGTGTTTAAAGTAGAGATTTTAGATTTGATCTGTGTGTATAGAGAATCAATTTTCATTAGATATTCAGCAGCAAAGTCATATTGTGAAGGGCTGTGTGGAGAATCTGATTGTATGCAGTCTGATAAACTGAATTTGTGTGTATGATTTAAACAATGTTACACAAAGATTTTAAATGTAACTTTACAGAGGGAAGTACAAACCAGAGCTTATCAGAAACATCTCTACCAGACACAACAGAGGATCCTCAATATAAGTATATTGTCAGCACTGTGGGTGTGGGCTGTTTTATCCTCATCATCGTCATAATGACAGTCATTTGCAACAAGAAACCAAACTTCAACAAATCTTTTGGATTCCAGAAAAGGATGTTTCTGGGCCTCAGACATGATGAGGACAACAGTGATCATCCAGTAGATGTGATCATTGATCATTGATCATGAAATCAATAAGTTTTGTTTGGGTTTTCATGTGGAGCTCATGAACGATACAGCCTTTATTTGAACTCATTAAACTACTATGTTTACTTAAAACTACTGAGCTATATGACACTGGTTGTTGGTTTAAAGCTCTGTTTCTGTTTTCTATTGATTTCTGTGAAATAAGAGTTTAATATTGATCTGTTTGATCAGTGTAAATATGTGTATATGTGACTTTAATGAACTCAAGTCTTTGCAAACTTTAAGTGGAAATACAGTGTGTTTGGTTTTGCTCTTTTTTCTGACTTTCAAGGAATGTCCATAATGAATGTCAGTTTTGAATTTGGTACAGTAAATGTTCATATAGCTTAAGTTTGGAAATTATTTTTTACCTGTAATGTTCTGCACATGCATTTCTCTAATGGTGTAAATGGAAGGGTTTTGTACAGTGGTCTATTTTTTCAAATAGATGTATCAAATACATCGTTTCATCACAATTCATCATTTAGTTCAAAAACAGCCAGAAACCTTGGAGTTGTGATTGATAATCAGCTAACTTTCTCATACCACATTGCTAAAACTGCCTGGGCCTGCAAATTTGCTTTAATCAGCATCAGGAAATTCAGGCACTTGTTTTTGGAACATGCTTCACAACTCATTGTTTAATCTCTTGTTCTGTCTTGTTCTGGACTATTGCAATGCTCTCTTGGCAGGTCTTCCAGCCAGTTCTTTCAAACCTTTACAAGTGATCCAGGATGCACCTGCAAGATTACTTTTCAGCGAGCTGGAAAGAACACCTCTCTTCATCAGTTTTAAGAATTTTATTGCTGCTCGCATAAAATTCAAGGCATTAATGTTTGCTTACAAAACCACCAGTGGCTCTGCACCCCTTCACCTAAATTCGCTACTTCAGACGGCACATTATTGTTACTTCCCAAAGAGGCACAAAATCACTTTCACTGACTTTTTCCTTAAATGTTCCTTCTTGGTGGAATGAATTCAATCCAAACAGCTGAGTCCTTAGCCATCTACAAGAATCAGCTAAAAACACATATTTTCCGTCTTTATTTGACCCTTTAAATCTGCCACACTCTATTCTATTTCTACTCTATTATTTTAGCATCTATCCTTACTAATATATATATATATATATATATATATATATATATATATATAGTTTTCCCACTTACAAAGAATGAAGAGTAATTTTCATCTAAAAAAAAATAAATGAATCCAGAAAATCACATTGTGTGACTTTTAAATAATTATTTTTTTATTTTTTGCATGAAATAAGGATTTGATACAATAGAAAAATAGAACTTAGTATTTGGTATTGAAACCTTTGTTTACAATTACAGAGGTCAGACGTTTCCTGTAGTTCTTGACCAGGTTTGCACCCACTGCAGGAGGGATTTTGGCCCACTCCTCCATACAGGTCTTCTCCAGATCTTCCAGGTTTTGGGGTTGTCGCTGGGCAATACATAGTTTCAGCTCCCTCCATATATTTTTCATTGGGTTTAGGTCTGGAGAAGGAAACAAGCACAGCGCGCTAAGCGTAAGTGTCTGCGTAATACTTTATTTCATTTAGAGTTGTGTACTTTGCAAGTTGCTGCTAGAACTTTTCTTTTTCGTTTCGTACATTTTAGTAACTACTATCGTGGTGTAATTTGAAATTGTAGTTTTGATAGCACTTATTAAAATTAGACTAGTAAGCCGTCGGCGAAACCAAGCTGTTGTTATTGTTATTGCTGCCTTCCTGCAAGCACTTAAGTGTCTCGGTTTAGTTTCTATTTGAGCCATTTGCCTTGCTTTCGGGTGAATTAAGCAGTAGGCGTAACGGCTTTTCCCCCCTAATTATCGTTCGATTGAGTATTTATTTGACATCTGAAAGCTGACGCGGAAGCGTCAGCGGAAGCGTTCAGCCCTCGCGTGAAGACCGACGAAAGTAAAGACCTGCGACTTTTCCTGCGCGACTTAACCGAGCAACGAAACCGACAACGCACACAGGTACTTCTTTCATTTTCTCTCTCCTCTCTTTTGCCTGCCAATTCTATCATGTGTTTTCAATATATTCCGGTTGTCACTCAACCACGCACTAACTCCTCACGCAAACGGCATCGCAATCTTGCTAACCTACGTCCTATCGCTACATCCTCTACTCCACCTCTTGCTTTTTCTGTTGGCCTCTGGAACTGTCAGTCCGCAGTTAACAAAGCAGACTTCATTTCTGCTTATTCCATACAATCTGATCTTAGCATCTTGGGCTTGACTGAGACCTGGATTCGTCCAGAAGACTCAGCAACCCCCGCTGCTCTCTCTAAGAATTTTACTTTTTCTCACACTCCGCGTCAGACTGGGCGGGGTGGGGGAACTGGTCTGCTCATTTCTGACAAGTGGAAATACACAACACATTCACCCATATGCAATCATAGCTCATTTGAATGTCATGCAATAACACTCACAGCTCCTGTAAAACTCCAGGTTGTGGTCATTTACCGCCCTCCAGGCCAAATTCTAAACACCTTTCTAGAAGAATTGGATGGACTGCTATCCTCTTTTCCAGAAGATGGCAGTCCACTTTTGGTCTTTGGTGATTTTAACATTCATCTTAACAAGCCTTATGCTACAGATTTCCATTCACTTCTTGCCTCATTTGATCTCAAACGCCTTACCACTACGAGCTCTCACAAATCTGGTAACCAACTTGACTTAATTTACACTCGCAATTGTATCGCTGACAACATCCTGGTCAAACCCCTACACGTCTCTGACCATTTCCTTATTACATTTAATATTCATCTTTCAACCTATGCATCACCAACCCCTCTACCGGTTACTTTCAGACGAAACCTACGCTCCCTCTCACCCTCACACTTTTCCTCTGTACTTTCCTCCTCTCTTCCCTCACCTACCCATTTCTCATCTCTGGATGTGGATGCAGCCACTGACACCTTATGCAACACCTTAAAGTCTTGTCTCGACGATATCTGTCCTCTTTCCACCAGGCCAGCACGGGCTACCCCCTCTAACCCCTGGCTGACTGATGTTCTTCGTGAACATCGGTCCAAACTCAGGCAAGCAGAAAGAAAATGGCGCAAATCTAAACACCCGTCTGACCTGAGTATGTACCAATCGTTGCTTTCTGCTTTTTCTACTCAACTCCACACTGCCAAATCCTCATATTATCATAACAAGATCAATAGTGCTTCTGACATGCGCAATCTCTTCAAAACATTTAACTCTCTCCTCTGTCCCCCTCCACCACCACCCACCACTACACTAACAGCTAATGATTTCGCACAATTCTTCACAGACAAAACTCGAACAATCAGCAAACAATTCTTAGCCCCTCATACACATGACTTACAACCCACCACACCCACTTCAAACACTCTCACTTTCTCCTTCTGTCCCCTCACTGAGACAGAAGTATCAAAACTTCTCCTCTCCAGCCACCCTACAACATGCCCACTTGATCCCATCCCCTCACACATTCTTCAAGCAATCTCTCCTACTGTCTTACCAGCACTCACACACATCATAAATACATCGCTCCTCACAGGCACTTTTCCAACTTCTTTTAAGCAGGCTCGGGTAACCCCACTGCTTAAGAAACCAACACTGAACACCTCACTTCTTGACAGCTACAGACCGGTCTCTCTGCTTCCATTCATTGCAAAAACCCTCGAACGAGTTGTTTTCAACCAGGTATCATTGTTCTTTTCACAGAACAACTTACTGGATCCTAACCAGTCAGGTTTCAAGAGGGGCCACTCAACTGAGACTGCGCTACTGTCAGTTACTGAAGCCTTGCGGACAGCAAAAGCTAATTCTAAATCATCAGTTCTAATTCTGCTTGATTTATCCGCTGCTTTTGACACCGTCAACCATCAGATCCTCCTGTCCACCCTCTCATCGCTGGGCATCACAGGAACTCCGCTTCGCTGGTTTGAATCCTATCTCACCGGTAGGTCATTCACGGTAACCTGGGGAGGAGAGGTATCCAAAACACATCAACTGATCACTGGGGTTCCTCAGGGATCAGTTCTTGGTCCTCTCCTCTTCTCCATATACACAACATCACTGGGTCCCATCATAGAGTCACATGGCTTCTCCTACCATTGCTATGCTGACGACACACAACTCCATCTTTCATTTCAACCAGATGATCCAACAGTACCTGCACGGATCTCAGGCTGCTTGGCGGACATCTCAACGTGGATGAAAGAACATCACCTCCAGCTTAACTTGGCAAAAACTGAGCTTCTTGTTTTTCCTTGCACTCCAAACTTACAGCATGGGTTCACCATACAGCTGGGCTCTTCCACAATCACTTCTTCAAACTCAATCAGGAATCTGGGTGTCATCTTTGATGACCAGCTGTCTTTCAAAGATCATATTGCAAAGACTACTCGATCTTGCAGGTTTGCTTTGCACAACATCAGAAAGATCAGGCCCTTTCTAACAGTGCAGGCTACACAACTTCTTGTCCAGGCCCTTGTCATCTCCAGACTGGACTACTGCAATGCTCTTTTGACTGGTCTTCCATCATGCACAATCAAACCTCTACAAATGATTCAGAATGCAGCAGCACGACTGGTCTTCAACGAGCCCAAAAGAGCCCATGTTACACCTCTCTTTATCTCCTTGCACTGGCTCCCAATTGCAGCTCGTATCAAGTTCAAGACTCTGATGCTTGCATATAGGACAACCACAGCTACTGCACCTGCTTATCTGCACTCGCTATTGCAAATCTACACCCCCTCCAGAACTCTGAGATCTGCTAGTGAGCGACGCCTTGTGGTACCATCACAGAGAGGTGCTAAATCACTATCCAGAACATTCTCTTTTACTGTTCCTGGCTGGTGGAACGATCTTCCTACCCCTATCCGGAATGCTGATTCCCTGACAAGCTTCAAGCGACAGCTTAAAACTCATCTCTTTCAACTCTATTTGCTGTTACCATAAAAAAAAAAAAAAAAAATAAAAAAAATAATCTCTTTATTCCTTCCCTTTCTAGCTTGTACTTGTCTGAAGCACCACTTGAAATCTGGTATTATAGCACTGCCTGTGTCTGTTTGTCTCCTTATGAAGAATCGCTCTATGTTCTCCCAACTGTATGTCGCTTTGGACAAAAGCGTCTGCCAAATGCCTAAATGTAAATGTAAATGTGGAGACTGGCAAGGCCACTCCAGAACCTTGAAATTCTTCATCGGAGCCACTCCTTAGTTGCCCTGGCTGTGTGTTTGGGGTCATTGTCATGCTGGAAGACCCAGCCACGACCCATCTTCAATGCTCTTACTGAGGGAAGGAGGTTTTTACCCCAAATCTCGCGATACATGGCCCCATCCACCCTCCTGTCAATACGGTGCAGTCGTCCTGTCCCCTTTGCAGAAAAGCACCCCCAAAGCATGATGTTTCCACCCCCATGCTTCACGGTTGGGATGGTGTTCTTGGGATTGTACTCATCCTTCTTCTTCCTCCAAACGTGACGAGTGGAGTTTAAACCAAAAGTTCTATTTTGGTCTTATCTGACCACATGTCCTTCTCCCATGCCTCCTCTGGATCATCCAGATGGTCGTTGGCAAACTTCAGACGGGCCTGGACATGTGCTGGCCTAAGCTTGATTCCCAATTGACCTTGATTCTGTCTCTCACAGTTGAGGTGTACCTATGATGAAAATTACAGATCTCTCCATTCTTTGAAAGTGGGAAAACTTGAAAAATCAGCAGTGTATCAAATACTTATTTGGCCCACTGTATCCTGCTCTTTTCTTTTTATTTACCTCATAATAAAAAAACCTTGCTACGTATACTGCACTCAACTAATCTGAGACTTGTCAGAGCATTGCTCTTTTGTTGATTTGGATTGCTTCCATTATCCTCATTTGCAAGTCGCTTTGGATAAAAGCGTCTGCTAAATAACTAAATGCAATGTAAATGCATATATATATATATATAGAGAGAGAGAGAGAGAGAGAGAGAGAGAGAGAACAAATACCTATCATATATAAACAACAAAATAAAACTAAAATACATATATATTACATGGACAAAAATACAAATATTAAACACAAATAAACTATATTATACAATAAGAACTAAAAATAATTGTACAAATAAATACATGCATAAATAAATTACCATGACTTTGCCATACCATACAGTAGTCAAACTGCTGGTCAAAAGTCAAAAAGGAGCAATCATCTTTATAGAATCTTTACACACGCACACACACACACTCTGTGGGGACTCTCCATAGGCACAATGGTTTTTATACTGTACAAACCATATTTCCTATCGCCGTACACCTACCCTACACCTAAACCTAGGCCACATAGGAGACTTTCTGCATTTTTAGTTTGTCAAAAACTCTCATTCTGTATGATTTATAAGCTTGTTTCCCCATGGAGACCTCAATTTAGGTCCCCACTGTGACACAAGTCCCCATCAGTCTGTGTGTATTCAGGTTTAGGTCCCCACTAGGGTTGTCAACTTCTGCAAAGGAAAATAAGGGACAATCTTCGTTCTTTATAGGAAAATAAGGGACACTCAAAAAAAGTCTCTTTTTTGCTTGAATAAATAAATACGTTTTTTTTTTTTTTTTTTTTTACCTATTTGCGTACAATTTAATTCTAAAAAGAATTATGTCATAGAAAAATGTCACACACCATACACACAAACCACGTATATATGAGTAAAGTATTTTACCACCATAAAATTGTGACTGCAACAGTGACGAGAGACAAATTGTTGTTTTAAATGCATTTTGTAATTTTTATTTAAAAGTGCATTCATTTTTTAACAACTGTAATTCTTATGTATTGTGCAATGAAAAGTACAGGATTTGATAAACTCATTTTATATGAACAGCAATATTATTTTAATATATTATTAATGTTTCATTAATTAAATTTAGACGTGCATGTGGAAATGTTACTTTACAGTAAATGTAGAAATTTTCTTTTTTTGTTCCACATTTTTATGAACAATGCAAACAAAAGTGCAAAAATTTAACAGATTAAAGTGCAGAAAGAAAAGATTTTAACTTTTTCTTTTTTTTTTTTTGCTTCTCAAAGCCCATTATTTTTTTCCATGAGTACTTCTGACTTCTTGCTTTTCATGAGTTCGCGTTTCGCTTTTCATGAGTTCAACAGAGCATCCAGGTAACGTACTGTAGCAACACCCAATGACAGAGAGCTCTCACGAGCGCGCACGCATAGACACGCACAAGCAGCGCACACACGCACACATCTCTTGAAACAGTTAAATATTTAGATTCACTCTTTAATTAAGCAACTGTATACCGCTACCTTGCTCAGACATTAACTCCACATTCAGTATATATATATATATATATATATATATATATATATATATATATACTCTGCATGTAGATTATAGTACGGGACAAATACGGAACGATTCCGTATTATACGGTCCGTATAATCTGTTTTTATTGTCTTTACTATACAATTAACAAAAAAAGAAAAAAAAATTTAGTCTGTGACTTGTCATAGCTGTTACGGAAGCAGACGGACAACCAAGGTAAGTGATGAGTAATAGGTATTTATTTCAACAGCAGAGCAAATAGAAGAACAATGACGTGCAGAGATAGGTGAGTATGGATAATTCAGAGAGAATGTTTGCTTGAGGATTGTCCGGGGTGATGACGTATCCGTATTCCTTTGCAGGATCGACAGGAGGAGAAGAGCTGACCAAATGCACACACCAGATGCAGACTTGAGCGGACGAACTGACGACACACACACCGCTGACTGGAGACGTGGGAAACTGAGCAGACTGGAATCAAACGGAGATCAGGTAAGTAACAACAGGTAAGTATACAAAGGGAATAATGGTGAGTCCGCTTCGTAGAAACGAGCCCGGACAATGACTGGTGAGAGGTGTGTGTTTTTATGGTGTGCAGAGTAATTAGGTGCAGCTGTGCATGATTAGTATTCAGGTGATTGGGATCGCTGTGTGAGAGTGGTGGAAGAGCCTGGCCAATCCGTGACAATAGCACTTACATATTGCTCTTGTTGAATTTGATTACTTCCAATGACCTCATCTGCAAACGGACTAAATGTAAATTACATTGTATATCTGTTATGTTAATGTAGCGTTTATATTTAAATTCATAAAAAAGAAAAAAGTATGATTTAAATGATGTTTTATATCATCCTTTTATCATCCCTACTGGACGTATCACAAACAGGTGGTGTAAAATTACCTTAAATTGCCGTGTCTGGGCCGTAAATCTGCCTCTGTCCATGTGGCAGCTTCCCAGTATAGCCTAGATGGCTGCTTACGTAATCTTGAAAGTGAAAGTTTAGCTATATTAGGTTTGAGCGAGCCCAGAGAAGAGTCAAAGTGGAATGAATTCAGAGAGCGAGGACATACACACCGCCGGTGAGCAATAACGAAAAATTATTTGTTTCATATTTGCTCGCTTCATATTAACTCTCTCTGCTGCCCCTTTATGCATGCTGGTTTTGTTGTATGTGATTTACATATTTTGCAGTAGCCTCTATATACTGCCTATGAATTAGCCTATAACCTAATTTGTTTTTGCCTTTAATGCAATAGAGAGATTTTTATTTCATCGCGTTCGGTTTCTGTCGTGTCGCTGTAGATTCAGCGGATATATTTTATATTTGATGAACAGATGTGTTTGATTTAGTGCACGCAGTATGTTCTGTTGTATTTTGCATTCAGGAGTCCTTAAAAACATAATTAAAGCGATTTATGATACTATGTGAAACCTTGCAAAATATTTACACTTGACATAGGCTGATAGTATTCTGTAGTATACTAAAAATAAGTCATATATAGTTCCGTTAAAAGATGCTGGTGTTTCTTGAAGTATGAATGAATAGTTCCCTAATAGAACCCTTGAAATTCTGTCATCATTTATTCACCCCTTCATTTTAAACTACTATAAAGTGCCAGAAAAGTAGGCGTAGTCCATATGGTTGGTGCCATTAATATTCTTAATGGAACTGATTCAAGAAACTTTTGCTCTATAATGTTGACTTTTCTGCTGAGCTTTCTGTCATTCATCTCAAAAGTGTTGACCTAGTCTGTAATCTCTAGTACTTCATCATTAGTCTTAAATGTGTCCTTAAGTTCTGACTTCCTCTGTAAAGTCTCTATCTAATCTCTATCTCTAGTATTTCCTTATTAGTCCTAAATTTAATTTCTGACGCACATTTCTGTCATTATTTCTATTGCAGAATCACAACCATGAATGCTGTAAATGCTGTGCTACTGTTCATTCTGGTTTGGACCCTTACTGCTGTCTGTCAAGATGATGATGGTAAGAGAATGAACTTCCCCTAGAAAGTGTGTGTTAAAATGTTGAAGGTTAAACTTATAATAATGGAAAACTGATTCATATACAACACAAGTGGCTCTTTCATAAATTTACTCTATAAACATAAACAACATTGTGCCAATTTGAGTGTTCATACAATCAAGTTATTTTACATAAAACAGTGTGTTCATGCAGATATGTACAAAATCACATTGTCGAACATGACTACAGGAGTTTTTTCCACTGATTAAATGGAAACATGAAACAGTCAGGATGATATTGTATTCACCGCCTGCTGTACTATTCAGTTTTTTTGGTTATAAAAATAGTGTATATATTAAAGCTAAAAAGTCATAATAAATTATAAAATACCCATGGCTAAAAATCTAATCCTATTGAAAATCAAACCTATATTAAACACATTGCAGTTACTTTATTTATAAATTGGTTCTCTGACGAAAGAGTCAAAGTACAGTATATTTACTATATGACTGACATTGACACAGACACAAGTCTGAATATGTTAGGATTAGAATTTTATGAGATGTTAAAAATAATAATAACAATAACCGAGAATTGTATTGTTCTTCAGTTGCTGTATTATATGATATACATTGTTTTATTTTTTAGATGGCTGCGGTGTAAGATGTAATGATGTGAAAGGTACGGTGGGGAATAAAGTAAACCTCAACTGCAGAGTCTCTAGCAAGTGCACTGAATGCTGCATTAAAAAGTATAAGTTTCTATACCCAAATGGCTCAGAAATCTGTACAGTGCCTCTTGTGAACTCCTGTAATAACAGTAACAGTTTCACATGGCCCTTCATTCCAACTACAGTGATGAATGACAATCTCAGTTTCTTTGTGCAAGCAAGTTGTGGCCAGGAAACAAAGAAATTCACTATAGTCGTAACAGGTATAGTAATGTTGTTTATATTTCACTAAACGTTTGCAATTTATTGACATGTTTATTATGGCTTAATTGTTGCATGATCATGGTTTTCAAAAAACACATATCTCATGATACTTCAGTCAGAGTGATTTGTAGAGATGCATAGATTTGTCTGTGGCATAAGTTTGATCAGATTCTTAGCAGCTGAAGTGTTTTGTGAATATCTGTTTGGAGAATTTGACAGTCTGCAGGCTGATAGGCTGAAGTTGAGTTTATGATTTAAACAATGTGTCATAAAACATTTTAAATTAATTTTCCAGAGCCATCATTACTAACATCTGAGGGATCTGAGAATAAAGGATCTCATGATAGCGTCATCAGTTCAGTTGTGGGCTGTTCCGTCATTGTCATCCTCATCATCATCTTAATGATTATCATTTGCAAAAAGCGGCCTTTTGAATTCCAGAAAAGGATGTTTATATGTATCAAACATAATGATGACAACAGTAATTGTCCAGATAATGTGATATAATAACATTGAAAAAATCAGTGAGTTTTGTTTAATTTTCCATGTGGTGCTCATGTGAAGCAGGCTTCATTTGAACTCCACTAAACTACATGCTCTACTGTCTGCCATATCTCAAACAATATATATAGCCTTGTTATTGGCTTAAAACTTTGTCTCTGTTTGTACAAATTTCTGTGAAATAACGGTTTGATCAGTATATATGTGTATATGTGACTTTAATAAACTCAAGTCTCAATTTTAAGAGGAAACAGCGAAATGCAAACTGTGTTTGGTTTTGCTCTTTTTTGTCTGGCCTTCAAGAAATGTCTATAATGAATGTCACTTTTATACCTGATAGAGTAAATGTTTATATAGCTGAAGTTTGGGAATTATATTTTTTAATATTCTGTACATGCATTTTTCTAATAGTGTGAACAGTGTGGTTTTGTACAGTGGTTTATTTATAATAAAAAATAAAAACATTGACATAAATAAAGACCTGTGATACTCTCTCTGGATCCTTTGTTTATGGGTAAGTTATGCACCAGATTATATAGTAAACTTGGTGAAGAATACAAAGAGCTGATCTGTATGTATGATTACTTATTTGTGTAAAAGTTACATAATCTAATTCAGCAGAAAATGTTTGTATATTTTTTTACGTTTTTTTTTTTTTTTTTTTTTTTTTTTTTTGAATGAAAGAGATTTGGAGGTAGAGTGATTTTAGTGTAAGTCTGTACATATTAAATCAACCCTGAGATCAGTTTTCTGAAATCTGTGGAATTAATTATTTATGCATTTGGCTGATGCTTTTAATCAAACCAAGCTATACTGCATTCAAGGTTTATATTTGTTGATCAGTTCATGCACTCCATTGGAACCCAACCAATAACCTGTTGTAACATCTTTGTCTACTGTTTGAGATACAGGAGTAACTGTCTGAGAAGTAATAACCCTTCTAAGAGAGAAGAAAAAGAGAGAACAAAATCATCCTACAGCTGATAAAAGCAAATGTCGCGTGTCGTGCATTCAGAGTCAAGAAAATCCCACATTGCATCACATCAAAAAACATAATCTACTGTATATATAGCAAATGGGCTTTTATGGTGCTTTCATGCTTCTTGTTTTGACTCACCTGACCTCTGGAGATCTTGTATAGTTATATAAATATTTCTCAAAAATAAAAAATACAAAATAAAAAATTCAGTTTGTTGCATTGCAATATTAATAGCACAACTTTGATTTTGAGACCAAAACTGAACATTTGGGCAGTAATCAATTTTCATTTTCATTACAACATTCCATTTTAATATGCAATGGATTATCAAAATTAAACTAAGAATATAAATTTTAAAATTATGAAAAATTATTATTATTAACATAATTTTAAGGAAAAAAGTTATTTGTACAAAAGTTATATACAAAAAATTAAAGACAAAATGCTTTAAGTTTTTCACTTATAACTAACAATACTAGAAGAGCCCCATAATAGGATCATGGTCTCGTATCAAAACAGGATGTGCTGCTTTAGCATACAATGTATGTCCGCACACTTATGCCATGTCTGTAGGCCTCTTTTCACACAGGCAATATATGATTATAATGGTAGACTTGATACATAAATGGCTATACAATGACCAATAGAAATCCTCAACACTACTCAGTCAACAGCAGATTTGAGCAGTGATTTTCCCTTTGTTTATTAATGAACATTAACACAAATTGACACAGACAATAGCAGGTATATTAAAAGCTGCTGTCACTTTAAGACTAAATGCACTGACACATATCAGATATTCTCCAAACAGTTTATGTTCAAGCATGATTAGCACATGAACTCAGTGTGGTAACAGCGCAATGTCTGTGATACCAATCTCTGTGCGCGAGTACTGATTCTCTTTCATGTTGTCTTTGTGCTTAAATAGTTTAAAATCACTTGAATGCATAAACTGGCAAGACTTCAGTTGAAACTGAAGCCTCACTGATATTCTCATGTCTTTGAACTGTAAAGCCCACCTTCTAGCCTATTTGACTTCATTCAGCTTAATAGTGTTGACATTGATGAGCACTGTTAGCGAACTCATAACACTTAAAACGATTTGTCTTCAGAATAACAAACAGCAGCATCAAGAATATCAGATTCATCCACCTCAATGTTACAGCCCGGTCAGTATCAGTAGACCTGTATATTTGACGTACTGATGGCAGCCCCGATAGGATCTGACTGCAGAAATGGGGCTGTGTTTCAGTCCATTTTTATGCCCTTCACTTGCTAAATGCTCTCCGTCTCATTTAAGCAGATGAAAGCAGACAATGGAAAGCATATTTACATGGTCTGAATCGTTCCCTATACCCAGGAGCGTAGATTACGTAGACCCCCCTCCAGCTTTTAATAACACGTAAATTTGTCCCACGCACTTTTGTGTGTTCGTATAGAGGCTTTCAATGGACGGTGTGAATAAATATAGATTTAAATTCAAAGAGACAGGATAGTCTGTGCATGCCCTGTTGTTTTATTCGTACCCAGAATGACGCGTTTTGAACATAACAGAGCGCTAAACACTCCGTTCAATGTGTGTTTCATTAATACTCGAAGCCGGAGAGTGCTCTCGAGAAAATTTCGAGTTTTCCACTCGCAATAACGACTTTGTGATAGAGTTCATGCGCGTTCAACTCGTAAATACGATCTATCTGACGTGACTTCAACGCACCAACAGTGCCCAGAAATTCCCAGGGACACTCCTGTTCATGCTACAGAGTTATGCACTCTCAGAGGCACGCAGGACACCATCGTTGCGACGTGAAGAAGGGGAAATTTTCATGCCATTAATATGTCTAGTCGAGTTGAAAGTAAAAGTCCAGTACCATCTATTTATACGCTCGCAGCAGCACGAAAGAGTCAAAGTGGAATGAGCTCAGCTGGTGAAGACATACAGACCGCGGGTGAGCAGCAATTCCCTTTATATTTTCTAAAACTATCGTCATCTAAAGATGCTTTAAAAGATGTTGGTGTTTTTTTGTTGTTGTTGTTGTTTTTGTTGTTTTTTGTAAGCATAATTGGATAGAAAATGATCACCAGTCACGTAACCCTTGAGTAATTTTGAAACATTTTAACACCACAAAAGTAGTCTAGCTTGTATGATATCTATCTACATCTACATTTTTTTCTGATTTAATTCAAGTAAGCTTTTGCTGATAAATACTGACATTGGTGCTAAGCATGCAGTAAATTGTCCTTTGTAAAGTGTCTATCTAATCTTTATCTCTAGTCCTCCCTTATTAGTCCTAAAATGTAATTTCTGACACAAATTCCTGTCATTATTTTCTATTGCAGAATCACAATCATGAATGCCGTAAATGCTGTGCAACTGTTCATTCTGGTTTGGATCTTTTGTGCTGTCTGTCAAGCTGATGATGGTAAGAGAATAAACTTCCCCCAGAAAGTGTGTCTGAATTTAGAGGAGGGACTAAAGATTGGTCAGAATAGCATGGTCAGATCTGATTCACAGATATTAAAAAACACATCTCTTAAAAAATACCCAGTGCAAAATCACATTTCAATTAAGAACACAGGATTTTTTTTACAGTTCATAATAAATAATATCTGATTCTCCCATAGGTAGATCTAATGTACAAAATAAATAATGCAGTGATTTTATTTGTGAATAGATTGTTTAATGAAAGACTGTATATTTATTATATGACTGTCATGGACGTAGACATATGTTAAAATTAGAGTTTCATGATTTTTTTTGTTTTGTTTTTGTTCAGTTGCTATATTATATGATATACATTGTTATTTTTCAGATATCAATGTAAGCTGTGATGATGTGACTGGATTTGTGAGGAATGAAGTCACTTTCACCTGCAGCATGTCAATACAGAGCACTAATTGCAGCATTCAGTTGAATAAGTTTCAGTACCCTCAACGCTTTAATGACTCTGAAATCTGTAGAGATCCTTCTGTGAACGCCTGTAAACAGAGAAACAGCTTCACATGCCGCTACACTCCAGCTACACAAATGGTCGAAACATTCCGTTTCTTTGTGCAAACAAATTGTGGATGGGAAGAAGCAAATTTCACTGTGAGCATAGCAGGTTTGTATATAATTCTATTGTTTAGACTTCAGTAAATGTTTGCAATTTACTGCTATGTTTATGGTATAACTGTTGCATGATCATGGTTTCTATAACATGTCCTCCAACTTATATGCTTGGCGTAAGTCGTTTTCACAAATCCTAAAAATAGAGCGTCTACAACAATAGCTCCCCTATCAGCAACAGGTATCCAATGTAATCCATAATCCACTTTCAGGATTATGTGTAGCTCAGTTGGTAGTAGGGGTGTCCCCGACTAAGGATTTACATAGTCGAATCAGAATTCCCACGGCTTGCCTATATTCGACTGATAGTCGAATCATGTGTTTGTGCGTGTGTTGAGGGAACGACACCTGGTAGTCAACAAGTGCGTAAAATAACTTTTTATTTTCTTTTACAGACAACACATAGAAAATAAAGTGACCAAAACTGCCTGTAAACGTGATTGACAACTAAAAATGTCATTCCTTTAAACATAAATGAAAAGCAATGCGGATAAACGCAATGCAGATAAACATTCGTTAAACGATCATAACATTTTAAAGTCGCGATGCATAAAACAACACCAAACAAGTCAAATATATAGGCTATAACTTAATTTTTGGATCAACAAATCTAACAAATATCAAATGTGCTAGCAAGCTCGATGCGCCGACAACAACGATAGCGCAACACTGAATATAATTAGAGCAGAATATAACTTTCTAATAGAAATACGAAAAATGAAATTAAATTAAGTCACATGGTGCATATAAAATGCAAGGGAATATAGGCTATATTTAAAACACAGGCCACGAAACAAATATATAGCTAAATTAAATAACCACAAGTGATTAATACGTTAAATAAAACGAAATAACGAAAGTATATCATTTTTGTCTATTTAACTGCAAAGACAACAATAAATGTTCAACTGGGGGCCTTTAAACTTTTTAGATAACCGCCTGAAATGTCTTGGACCTTTTACTCTGTCTGTGTCTGCTTGAGCCTTTTCAAATTGTGCGCAAGGAAAACCAACTTGTTAACGTTGCCCGGTAGAAGTGCGCTCCTGGTTTTACTGATTATAAATCCAGCCTTGGAGAAAATTCGTTCTGACGGTGTAGAGGTAGATGGGATGCTGTGGATTCTTCTTGCGGCTCTCGACAGCTTTGGGTATCTCTCCTCGTTCTTTTGCCACCATTCCAGCGGCCCGGTGTTGCTTTTCGTGGTGTCCCTAATATAAGCCATCATCTCACTGTCCTCTGGCTGTTGCTCCTCTTCATCACTGGACAAAAGCATCGACACGACTTGGTCCTTCTCTTTTTTTTTTTGAACACGATCACACTCCTCTACCAAGTCACTGTTCTCATCTTGCTCCTGCAAAGGCCTGGCAGCTAGACTCTCAGCCAGATTTTCCACTGTAGTATACGCCTCATTCCTTTGCTCGTCAGTAAAAAACGAAAGCTTTTTGAAACGGGGGTCAAGAACAGCAGCCTTAATATAAATACTGCTCTCCAGGAGACGATCTTTGAGCTCCCATCGTCTGTCAATCTCCTCGCTCAGTGTAGTCTTGAGGGTTTTAGTAACAGCGCTGTCGTCTTCATGTACCACTAAGTGTCGTTTCTTAATGTTCATTAGCATCGGAACAGTGGCAGACAGAGATGCGTTCATGTCTTGTGACAAAAGCTCTGTCAGTGTGATCATTGGCTTGAGAACATTGACTGTGTCTTCTACTGTTCTCCACTGGGATGTTGTGAGCTCTAGGTCACGGTCGGCACGTTTGCTCACACTGGAATCCGTCAGCACAGCTGAAACTGGCCCTCTTTGCTCTAACAGGCGATCGAACATCATATAGAATTCCATCGAGTGGCAACATCTTGCACAAGTTTATGCTCGGCTACATTCTGTTGTTTTTGTTTTTCTGCAAGTGCAGTAGTGGCCTTTGCGCTTTTTTTGAAGTGCGAAACAAGGCGCCGCGCAGCAGCAACACACCGACATACGGGATCTTTCTTTAATGCACTGTTTATGCATAATTGGCCTTTTTCACAAGAATCGGAAATCACGTGACGCAGGGTAAATATAGTTCCGCTAGCGGTCTGCGGACATTAAGTTGTATGCTCTTGTCTCAAATTTCGTCTCTTACCCTTTCTATTTTGTCTGTTGTTGTTATATAATCTACAAATAATATATAATCTACAAATAAATTTATTTGTAGCTTATATGGCCGCTCAGATCTTTCTAGAATTTACTGGTGGGTAGTTTTATTTCACCAGCTGTCCTATATATAGGCTCATTCAACAATTCCCTTGCTCGTTTTAATATGACAAGCATTTATTTACATGCCTAATTTATGTAAAAACGAAATTCTAAGTACGTATGCACCGTTACACATAGGAACAAATATATAAATTCAGTGTCAGAATGAGTTATAATATGCTTTAATGTGGACTATAATGTTGCGCGAATAAATGCTATTGCCTGTATTTTAAAAACACATGAGTAACTTTAAAAAAATCACAACAATATGTAGATTATCTCAACCTAATGAAACGCTGAAACTGTTGACCATGTATTAATCGCACATTATAACTATATCTGAGAGACTAAAATAAATAAGACATTTATTTCCAATACCTCATTGTATAGCTACATCAGTTGAATTAGAGTTAATATATTTATTAACTAAATATACAACAAAGTACTAATAGGTTTGTTAATGCTGTGCATATTACAGACCTAGCCCTTACTAAAATTAACTACGAATCAAACCAAAACGGCAGTTATTGCAGTTATTCCATGGTTTTGTTGTTTTGTTTATCTGATTTGTGTGGTTATGCAAATAGTAATAAAACAAACCTGCTTTTACTATAATAAAACCATGCTTAATTTTCGTAAGGGAAGATGATAACGAGCGGAGAAAATGTGAGTGAACCATCATTGCGAGATGACAGAAGTGCTGTTTATGATCCATATATCCAGAAAGAAATGCAAAAACGCATCCAGGGATCGAGTGGTCCTCTTTCGCAAATCGGAGGATGAGAGCTGTCGGTCGATTTCTCCAGCACATCGCCAAAAACAGTTTTTTACATGGAGTGCGACAATGCGCACGGCTGCACCAAATAGACACGGACAATATAACCGAATATACGCGTCGTCACTTCTAATTAGTGCTGAAATTTAGTTCTGAAATAAAACTTTGTAGTCTCACCAATAAATGACCAAGACGGTTTAAATATTTACATGAGATTTCATTTTTGCAAAGACATTGATGCCCGAGCGGGTGCTCCTTAGACTTGGCAATCACTGTTACCGGAAATACTTTTACCCTGCATGCAGCCACGCCGGAAGCCAAAAACCCGGAAGTGTGAAATTGGTCAATTGTAGTGTATGCCCCGCGCAACGAACTCCCTTTACAGTTCCCCACGACGGGTCCTCGGCCAGTTGATTTGTGCATGCAACCATATTCGTTGCATTGTCATGGACAACAGAAACTATCTTAGCCCCTGGAATGAGCAGAAATGATCTCTGTCAGTGTTTGTGAAATGTGTTCTGCTGTATGACTTTGCTCCATCTTTGTTGTTTCTAAAACAAAATTTTCCAGTCGCCAGTCCTCAGTAATAAAGTGGGCCGTAACTGTCAGGTATGCCTCCATTTGCAGCGAGGTCCAAATATCTGTGGTGAGGCTGACTGCTTCGCAATGGGTTATTAACTTGGAAACATCTGCCCGTATGGACGCGTATTTCGCATTCACCCCATTCACAACCGTCTCTCTTTTGGGAACGGCGTATCCTGGCTCAAGTGTGCGCATTAATTCTTTAAAACCTTTGCCTTCCACGATGTTCACTGGCCTCATATCAAGAGCAACAAACTCCGCAATTTTGTCCGTAATTTCTCCTTTCCTCTTCTCGGACAATGGTGGTCAAAAATCTAGCTTTTTTTGAGTTAGTCTCGGCGCTGCGTCTCTACTAGATGAGCTGTCATTAGTCTGCGGGTGCATCTAAAGAGATGAATTCATCTAATAAGTCCCAATATTGTATGCTATTTGTGTATTAGCCATTACATAAAAACGAGAGGTCAGTCTTTTAGTCTTTCCCCTAAATCTTTTTTTGAAACTTACCCGTTTTAAGTGAAGGGCCATATTTGTAGTTGTTGAGTGGTAGGACATAAGGTGTTGGCACAACTTGCATCTTACTTTAAGTTTTTTCGAATTGTCTTCAACTCTTTCAAAATGCATCCACACTTTGGATTTCGGCATTGTTAAATAATCTCTGCCGCCAAAATGCTGCTGTGTCAGTCACGGATCATGGAGGGTGACATTTAAATTAGTCAAAGGGGTGGTTATAAATGAATTAAGGCACCACGCACGTTATTAAAAAATATTTATTAGCCTTTTTTCACATTTTATTAACTGCATTTGTCATAGGCTGTTCCCTAAGGGAAATCAGTAGGTAGCGTAGATATTGCGCACCCCTGCATAACCAAAATGGCATGATCCTCATTTTCTAACACATCTGCGGAGATTCGACTGAGAGATTGGTAGTCGAATCAGTCTCTGACGATCGAATCGTCGAATCGTCGATAATTCGGGGTCACCCCTAGTTGGTAGACGTTGCACCACAAAGTGGTGTAATCATACGAACACTGGTTCGATACCAGAGAACATATACATTCTTATAGCATATATATTTTTTTTGGAATATGCACTATAAATCATAATTTTGCACTATTTCTGTAAGGGGTAGGTTTAGGGTGGGGTTAGGTATGGTCATTCATACGAATTACACCTAGTAAAATATGTTTGAATTACCGTGAGATTGGTGTAAAAACTCATACATTATGTCATGACGTCAGATCCAATGCGACACTGTCATTATTTTTACGTCCGCTTGAGGGCGCTTAACTTTAAAACGTAAAAATGAGTCATATAAGGTGAATTAAAATTTTTTTAATTGGGTCGGATTTTCTTTGAGGACAGTCTTGGTTTCTAAATATTAACACATCTCTCAAGATAGCCGAAAAACGTATGAATTTGTACGAGTGAGGTCGTACAAATTAGCCACCTTCCTGTAAGAACAGGCTGGAATGTCCGTGTGGAGAATCTGAGTCTGCATGCATGATAGGCTGAAGTTGAGTTTATGATATAAACAATGTGTCATAAAACATTTTAAATTCATTTTTCAGAGCCATCATTACTAACATCTGAGGGATCTGAGAATAATGGATCTCGTGATACTGTCATCCTTTCAGTTGTGGGATGTTTCGTCATCATCCTCCTCCTCATCATCTTAATTGTAATCATGTGCAAAAAACAGTCTTTTGAAATCCAGAAAAGGAAGTTTCTATGTGTCAAACATAATGATGACAACAGCAATTGTCCATATAATGTGATATAATAACATTGACTCAGCAGTAAAAATCAGTGAGTTTCATTTAATTTTCCATGTGGTGCTCATGTGATGCAGGCATACCTCAAAGTCATATCTCAAAGTATATATATAACTTGTCATTGGCTTAAAACTCTGTCTCTGTTTTATACTAGTTTCTATGAAATAACTGTATATTACTGATCTGTTTGATCAGTATACATATTTGTATATGTGACTTTAATGAACTCAAGTCTTTGTGAACTTTAAGAGGAAACAGCGAAACGCAAACTGTGTTTGGTTTTACTCTGTATTTCGTCTGGCCTTCAAGGAATGACTATAATGAATGTCACTTTTGTATCTGGTAGAGTAAATGTTTATATAGCTGAAGTTTGGAAATTATATTTCTTAATATTCTGCACATGCATTTTTCTAATAGTGTGAACAGTGTGGTTTTGTACAGTGGTTTATTTGTAATAAAAAACACTGAAAAAAAAAAGGATCTGTGATACTCTCTAAAGATGAATGTCTGGATCATTTGTTTATGGGTAAGTTATGCACCAGTTAAACTAGTAAACTTGGTGAAGAATACAAAGAGCTTATCTGTATGTGTGATTACTTATTTGTGTAAAAGTTTCATAATTAATTCTGCAGAAAATCGGTAAAAATCGCAGTCCGGGGGGGGTGGGGGGTGGGGGGTGGGTGGTGGTCCCCCTTGGTAGAAATCGCGGTGCGGGGGGCAATTACACCAGACCGAAAGGGCACTTTCACTTTATGCAAGGGCGGGGCACGTGAGGGGGGGGCGGAGACCTTTGACAGAAGGGCACTTTGGGCATCTGAGCAAAAGGGGCACCGCCACCGCCCCCCCCCCCCCCCCCCCCCCCCCCCGCACGTGCCTGGCAGTGACCAAAACTGAGCATCACTTTTCATTTTCATTACAACATTTGAGTCCATTTTAATATGCAATGGATTATTAAAAATAAACTAAGAATATAAATGTTTAAATTATGAAAAAATATTATTATTAACATAATTTTAAGCAAAAAAAAAGTTATTTGTACAAAATGTATATACAAAAAATTTTTTCATTTATAACTAACAGTACTATTGTTGTTGCTTCCCTCTTTCCTGTTAGAAGAAACATTCTTGAGTACATGTCCTATACAGATATTATTGTTTTCCTTATTCGGCTGTGCCTTCATTATGTTAAGGAAGAGTCCCCATCATAGGATCATGGTCTCGTGTCAAAACAGGATGTGCTGCTTTAGCATACAATGTATGTCCGCACATTTTCAGCGTTTATACCATGTTTAGGTAGGCCTCTTTACACACAGGCAATATATGATTATAATGGTAGACTTGATACATAAATGACTATACAATGACCAAGAGAAATCCTCAACACTACTCAGTCAATAGCAGATTTGAGCAGAGTGATACGAATCTCTGATTCTCTTTCATGTCGTCTTGTGCTTAAATAGTTTAAAATCACTTGAATGCGTAAACTGACAAGTTAAGTTGAAGTTTAGTTGAAACTGTAGCCTCTCTGAAATTCACATCTTTAAACTGTTAAGCCCACCTTCGATTGGACTGTTTATCTTAATAAATTTGACATTGGTGAGCACTTTTAACGAACTCATAACACTTAAAATTATTTCTTCAGCGTCTTCAGAATAATGAACAGCAGCATCAAGGAAATCAGATTTTCTCCCAACAGTTTATGTGCAAGTTCGATTAACACATGAACTCAGTGTGGTAACAGCTGCAATACGAATCTCTGTACATGAGTACTGATTCTCTTTCATGTCGTCTTGTGCTTAAATTGTTTAAAATCACTTAAATGCTTAAACTGACAAGACTTTAGTTAAAACTGAAGCCTCACTGAAATTCATGTCTTTAAACTGTTAAGCCCACCTTCAATCTGACTGTGTATCTTAATAAATTTGACATTGATGAGCACTTTTAGTGAACTCATAACACTTAAAACGATTTCTTTGATGTCTCCAGAATAACAAACAGCAGCATCAAGAATATCAGATACGTGCACTTCAATGTTACGACCGTATCATCAGTATCAGTAGACCTGTATATTTGAAGTATTGATGGATGGTATTGACCCCAATAGGATCTAACTGCAGACATGGGGTTGTGTTTCAGTCCATTTTTATGCCCTTCACTTGCTAACTTCTCTCCGTCTCGTTTACGCAGATGAAACCAGACAATGGAAAGCATATTTACACGGTCTGAATTGTTCCCTATACCCAGAAGTGTTTTTAACTTTTAATATCACATCAATTTGCCCCCCTATGTATTTTCGTACAGTGGACAGTGTGAATAAATATAGATTTAAATTCAAAGAGACAGGATAGTCTGTGCATGAAATGTTGTTTTATTCGTACCCAGAATGACGCGATATGAACAGAGTGTTCTCGAAGCCGCGAATAAAGCTGTACAAGGAAATCCCTAATATGGTCAAAAGCTTCCCTGTATGAAAACAGTTTTTTTCCACAGAAAAACAGAAACGTTTGGAAACATGTAGATATGAAACACACGATTGCGACAACATATGGTTTATTTGTGTTTGAAGTCATATTCAGGTAATTAATAAAGTATATGCAGTGCTAATTGACATAGCGTTTATGACAGTATAGAAAATATTCTGCCTTATTATGTGATAAAAATGAAAAATGTGTTTAGTATATAACAAATCATTTAGTATATAACAAATCATTATTATTGGTTATTTCCCAGCAGTGTTAATTAAAATTAAAGTTGCCAGGCAAAAGTTTTTTTTTTTTTTTTTAAGTTTATTTGATGAATAAAAATTTAATCAAAGAAACCCCCCTAAAATCCCCCCATCTTGAGGAGGGCTTATAGCAGAGATAGTGCACAGTCTCCAGAATTTCCCAGCGACGCCCCTATTCACGCCACAGACTCACTCATGCGCTCTCAGACACAGGCACGACACCATCCTTACGACATGAACAAGGGGGAATTTTTTAGGTCACTAACATGTCTAGTCGGGTTGAAAGTAAAAATCCAGTAGCATCTATTTACCCAATGGTAGCAGCACAAAAGAGTCAAAGTGGAATGAGCTGCAGCTGGTGAAGACATACAGACCGCGGGTGAGCAATAATTCCCTTTATATTTACTTATCCATAACCAACTTTGGGAAAATATTAAAGTAGGCTAATTTTGCAGATATTTTAAAATGCCTATGAATATAGATTTTTTAAGGAATTTGCCTGAACAGTGTTGCAGTGTTTCCCACAGATTTTTATTTCTTATTTTATTTTATTTTATTTATTTATTTTATTTTATTTTTTATTTTTTATTTTTTTTTGCGTTCTGCCATTGAAGATAATGCAACAGACAAAAAGTATTTCATCGCGTCAAATGTCTGCCACCGGCGCTGTAGATTCAGACGATTAATGAACGGGTGTGTTTCATTCATTGTGTGCTCTCACACACAATGAATGACTGTAACAAGTCCTGTGGTTTTGCGATTTGCGCTCATGAGTTCCTTCAACGCCGCCAAATGAAAGCCGTATTATTATTATGTTGAAACCTGCGAATTAAGTGTGATATACTGCAGAAGTAAAGCATATTCTCAAGCTGCACGCTGATTTTTTAAAAAGATCAAATAGGCAGCAAGTCATCTAAAGATTATTTAAAAGATGTTGGTGTTTTTTGTAGGCATAATTGAATAGAAAATGACAATTAGTCACCTAACCCTTGAGTAATTTTGAAACACCATAAAAGTAGTTTAGCTTATATATATCGATCTGTATCTACTAGGGGTGTGACGAGACACTTATCTCACAAGACGAGACGAGACAGGAGACTGGGTTCACGAGAACGATATGAGATTTTAAAATCCTCAATAATGAAATATATAGGAAAAATTGTATTTAATTCAACCAAAAAACACAAAATGCATATATATATAAATACAATATTGTGCAAAAAATGTAGGCCACTAGAATTTTCACAAAGAAAATAGTTTAAAGTCAGTTATTTCCATCTTTTGCTATAGTGTGTCAGTAGGAAACATCAGTTTACATTTCCAAACATTCATATTGCCATTAATTGTAATAATCCAGTGAGTTTTTTGTTTGTACAAGGAGTCTGACAACAGCCAGTGCTCCACACAGAGATCTGATCTCATCGTCATCATCATCATCATCATCATCACCTGTCTGTAATGATATGAAGAAACAGAACAAATTGAGACAGACTAAATCCAGAAGAACTATGGCAATGTCTCCAAGATGCTTCAAGAAACCTACCTGCAAAGCCATCTGGAAAAATTATGCGCAACTGCACCTAGGGCAAAAGCTACTTTAAATTGAAAAAGATGGTCACACCAAATGTTGATTTCATTTAGTTAATATAAGCTAATTGATAAATAAAATCTACTTATGACATTATTTTTGACAGCATCCTCATTTTATTTTATTTGTATAAGTGCCTAAAACCTTGTATTGTAGCTTTGCAGGTAGGTTTCTTGAAGCACCTTTGAAACGTTGCCACAGTTTTTCTGAATTTAGTCTGTCTCTGTTTGTTCTGCTACTTCATGTCATTCCAGACAGACTGGATGATGATGAGATCAGATCTCTGTGTGGAGCACTGACTGGTGTCAGACTCCTTGTGCAAACAAAAATGGCAAAATGAATGTTTGGAAATGTAAACTGATATTTCATACTGACACACTACAGCAAAAATAGAAATAGCTGACTTAAAATAATTTTTTGTTGGTGAATTTTAATTTAATATTAATTTAATAAAAAAAAACAAAATTGGAGATCACAATTCTCTAATGATTCTGAAGAAAAAAAAGATTAGAAATCTAAACAAAATAACATAATTTACTATTGATTCTGACACAACGTTCATTGCTTGTCTTTTTAGAAAATATTCAAAATAAAAAAAATAATAATTTCACAATTAATAAAGACTTGTTTTACTATTCATGAATGAATGGTAAATACTTTTTAAACGTGCAGTTGTCGCCACCTACTGGCGGAAGAGGATAAGCCTTACAATACATACAAGTGCTAAAACAATAGTTCACCCAAAAATCAATATTTCTCCATGATTTACTTACCCTCAAGTCATCCTAGGTTTATATGACTTTCTTCCTCCAGATGAACACAGTCAGAGTTGTTTTAAAATGTATCCTGGCTCTTCCGAGCTTTATAAAGATGGTGGTAGCTGAGATTTTGAAGTTCCAAAACGCTCATCCGTCAGAAAAACTAACCCATACACCTCCAGGGGGTTAACACATGTCTTCTGAAGCAGATCCATGGGTTTTTATTACAAAAATATTTATATTTTTAAAATTATAAACTTAAATCACTGACTTCTGGAAATGGCTGTATGCTCATTCGCGAGTCGAGTTCCTGGTCGGTGTAACTCGGTGTAAGCTCTATCAATTTACATTTTTGTAATAAAAACCCATGGATCCGCTTCAGAAGACATGTGTTAACCCACGGAGGCGTATGGGTTAGTTTTACGATTGATATATTCTCTTTTTTGGAACTTCAAAATCTCGGCTACTATCCACCACCATTATAAAGCTTGGAAGAGCCGGGATAAATTTTAAAACAACTCTGACTGTGTTTGTCTGGAAGGAGAAAGACATATACACCCATGATGGCTTGAGGGTAAATTATGGGAAACTTTTCATTTTTGGGTGAACTATTCCTTTAAGATACTTTCGTTTTGATCGCAATTATGGGCATAATGTACCAAACCTTGAACTTTTATCCCAGTACTTCAGTTATTTAAATGTCTGTAACACAGAAATAATTATCATTATGCGGTTGAAAGACTGTTTGTCTTTGAAAGACAAATGATGTTTCTTAATCAGCAGCAGCTTGATTGTCTTTTGAATGCGATTTGAATTACTTTAACATCTGTTTCACATCATAAGCGTCAGTGGAGCATGAGCAGCGCGATGTATATACACACCGGAAAAAACTGTGTTGGTGTTTCATCAGAGATCGCAACCTTTTTAGGATTATTCGTGCAGCTTTAATGTAAAAACAGAACGTTATATCAGGTTCTCGCGAGATCTTGTGCAATGAGATCTCGTCACATGCCGTAAATATTTTTTTTCTGATTTAATTTAAGTAAACTTTTGCTGATAAATGCTGACAATTGTACTCTGTAAAGTCTTATCTAACCTCTATCTCTAGTACTTCCTTATTAGTCCTATGTTTAATTTCTGACGCAAATTTCTGTCATTATTTTCTTTTGCAGAATCATAATCATGAATGCCGTAAATGCTGTGCAACTGTTCATTCTGGTTTGGACCTTTTCTTCTGTTTGTCAAGCTGATGAACGTAAGAGAATAAACTTCCCCCAGAAAGTGTCCGAATTTAGAGGAGGGACTAAATCTAAGATTTGTCAGAATAGCATGGTCAGATCTGATTCGTAGATATTCAAAACACGTCTCTTTAAAAATACCCAGTGTAAGTGGTTTTGGCTCTAGTCTGATTCAAAATACAGATTTAGGTTTAACAGTTTACACAACGTAAAATCCATTAAGGTCAGGAAGCAATAAAAACATTTTTCTGCACTTTAATGTGCTCTTTTACATCAAACAATGATAATAATAAACAATAAAATATCTGACTCTCCCATAGCTAGATTAAATTCTAAATGTACAAAGTATTTTATTTCTGAATAAATTCTCTAATGAAAGACTGTATATTCATTGTATGACTGTCATGGACACAGACATGTTAAAATCAGAGTTTCATGAGATGTCAAAAAATAGCATCTATTTTTATTGGTTCAACTGATGTACTATATGATGTACTTTGTATTTTTTCAGATTTCAATGTAAGCTGTGATAATGTGACTGAAACTGTGGGGAAAGTAGTAAACCTCACCTGCAGCATCTTACTGCAGAACACTGAATGCTGCGAAGTATCATATAAGATTCAATACCCTGAGCATTATAATGACTCAGCAATCTGTAAAGAAAAGCATCTAGCGAACCCCTGTAAACCCCTGAGGAATAGCTTCACATGCCGCTACAATTCAACTACAGCAATGACAGAAAAATTCAGATTCTTTATGCAAACAACTTGTGGAGAGGACAAAAAAGAATTCACTGTGAGCATAACAGGTTTGTATATAATACTATAGTTTAGATTTCAACAAATGTTTGCAATTTACAATTTACATGTTTATGACCTAACTGTTGCATGATCATGGTTTCTAAATAGTCTCTCTATTTCTCTAAATAATCTCTCAAGATATTAGAATCAGAGTGTTTTTTCAGAGGTTTTTTTTTGTTTTTTTGTTTTTTTAGAGATGTGTAGACTTGCCTATGAAATCAGTTTGATCAGATTCTCAGTTACAGAAAGTTATCTGCATTTTGATAGGCTAAAGATGACTTTAGCATTTAAACAATAATGAAAACAGTTTAATTTCCCCCCTAGGATTATTACAAACAAAAGCAGAATATAATCCAATTAAGTATACTGTCACTGCTGTGGTAGTGGGCTGTTTCATCCTCCTTCTCGTCATCGTCATAATGAAAGTCATTTGCAACAAGAAACCAAACTTCATCAAACCTTGTGGATTCCAGAAGAGGATTTTTTTTGTGCATCAGACATGATGAAGACAACAGCGATCACCCAAAAGATGTGAATAATGAATCAATAGCATGAAATCAATGACTTTTGCTTGATTTTTCACATGGCGCTCATGAAACACACAAGCTTTTTTTGAACTCAACTAGACTACATACTCTACTCTCCATTATATCTCAGACTACTGAATAAATAACTCTGGTTGCTGATTTTAAAACTCTTGTTTCTGTTTTATATTGATTTCTGTGAAACAACAGTATAACATTGATCTGTTTGATCAGTGTATATATTTATATATGTGAATTCAAAGAACATAGCTGAAACAGCGAAACTCAAACTGTGTTTGGTTTTGCTCTTTTTATCTGTCTTTAAAGCAATGTCTATAATGAATGTAAATTTTATATTTGGTACAGTAAATCTTAATATAACTTTAGTATTTTTAATATACTGCACATGCATTTTCTAGTAATGTGAATGATGTGGTTTTGTACAGTTTTTTTCTTTTTAAGAATACTGAAATGAATAAAGACTTGTGATACTTTCTAAAGATGAATATATGGATCCTCTGTTAATGATTACGTTATACCAGTTACAAATTGATCTAAGCAAACAGCTGTCATGTGTCTAGGATTCAGAATAATAATTAAAAAAAAATCACTCATTCCATCACTTGAAAGTCAAGACTCAGATAAAAGTGCCACCATAGAGTGTGTTGCATGTATGGCAACAGGTGTAAACATGGCAGATGAACCACAACAGAAATAACTGTTAATTGTAAATAATTATAGTGCATTTACTGAGCAATAATAACCTAGTTTCTCCATATTTACTGACAATATAGGCATACCATGAACAACAAAAATATAAAAGAAAAAACAGATGCAAAAAATAAGATGAACAGAGCATCCAAAATATTGAATATGTCCACTTCAATGTGGAGGTTATACAGGTGCAGCTAAAAAAAAAAAATATTGTGAAAAAGTTATTTTTTTTATTGTATCCTTTCAGAAACTGAAACTTTTATATATTCTAGATTCATTACATGTAAAATATTTCAAAAGTTTTTTTTTGTTTAATTTTGATGATTAGAGCGTACAGCTCATGAAAGTCAAAAATCCAGTATCTCAGAATATTAGATTATTTCCTAAGATCAATCAAAAAATGGATTTGCAAAACAGAAAAGTTTTTTAAAATATGTTCATTTATGCACTCAATACTTGGTCAGAAGCACATATTACAGCAAATGACTTGCTCCTAGCACAAATGACAGCATCAGTGAAGTGTGGCATGGAAGTGATCAGCCTATGGCACTGCTGAGGCACTGTTGAGCTTTCAGATCGTCTGTATATTGTTGGATCGACTGTTTCTCATCTTTCTCTTGAAAATATCCCATAGATTCTCAATGGGGTTCAGGTCAGGCATGTTGGCTGGCCAATAAAGCACAGTAATATCATGGTCGGGAAAACCACTTGCAAGTGGTTGTTGCACTGTGGGCAGGTGCTAAAGTCCTGCTGGAAAAGGAAATCAGCATCTCCATAAAGCTTTTCAGCAGATGAAAGCATAAAGTGCTCCAAAATCTCCTGGTAGATGGCTACATTGACTTTGCACTTGATAAAACACAATGGACCAACACCAGCAGACGTAACTGGACCCCAAATTACTGACTTCAGAAACTTCACACTGGACTTCAAGCAGCTTCGATTCTGTGCCTCTCTAGTCTTTCTTCAGATTCTGGGACCATGATTTCAACATGAAATGCAAAATTTACTTTTATCTGAAAAGAGGACTTTGGACCACTGTGCAACAGTTCAGTTCTTTTTCTCCTTAGCCCAGGTAAGATGCTTCTGATATTGTTCCTGTTTCAGAAGTGGCTTGCTAGTCCTTTTCCTGAGTGTGATGATTCCGGCTTCATTCTACTCCTTGTGAAGCTCTCTCAAGTGTTTGAATCGGCTTTACTTGACAGTATTCTCAAGCTTGCGGTCATCCCTGTTGCTTGAGCACTTTTGCCTACCCAATTTCTTCCTTCCAGACAACTTTGCATTAAATATGCTTTGATACATCAACTTGTAAACAGTCACTCCATTCAGTAATGACCTTCTTTGACTTACTCTCTTTGTGGAGTGTGTCAATGATTGTCTCCTGGACCATTGCCAAGTCAGCAGTCTTCCCCATTAGTGTGGTTTCAAAGAACAAGAGATAGCCGGGATTTATACTGTAGGGATGGTCATTTAATGAAACTCAAATGTAAATATTCTAATATTTTGAGATACTGGATTTTTGACTTTCATGAGCTGTATGCTCTAGTCATCAAAATGTAAAAAAAAACAAAAAAAACTGAGTTTTTAATGACAACATTAACACAAAATAACACACTGATAATCTCAAGGAAGGATATTATCAAATTTGGGCATGTAACCAAGATTAATAGCCAAAGACACAGCACATCATAAACATCAAATGAGGACTTGCCTTCCCCCATTTAAAAGACCAGGACCAGTGAGATTCCTTCTATAACCTTCGTCCTCTTCGTCCTCTCAGAATGGTATTGAGCAGTACCTCACAGACACTTTTTCATCTTTTTCATATGAACCAAAACTGATGGTTTAAAAGGACTTATGAATGAATATCAGTCCATTGCCTTACCCTATAATTTATGTAACCAACACATGTGTCTATTATGTCCTGTTTATTCATTGAGTATGTCTTTTAGTAACTGAATCATTGTGTTTGATATGTATGAGCTAGAAAATTTATGCATCGAACATTTCTATCGATCATTGCTTTGTAAAATGTACTATATTCTTGTTATAGAAATCATGTCCAAATTGTACTCTGTTGGAAGCGGGAAAACTCAGACCATGTGACTGACAAGATAGCATGTTGATTTATGTACTGAGAGGAGAAACGTAGTTACCCCCCAAACCCAGACATTGCTCCATTGGTCAAAACACCATTTGGGATGTGTCCATGATCCCACTTTACAGTTTTTACGATGGCTTAGGCACGATTTTGAAAACAAGCATCATTTTGTCAAAACACTACACACAATTCACACATCTACACACACAAGTAGCAGAACATCTAAGATCTTTTGCAAAATTAAACACTTCATTCAAAACTTTACAAAAATTTACTAAAAGCCAGTTTTGGTACCATATGGCACACGCATGGGTCATACAGTCAGATTCACTTGGCAAAAAAGTGACATCATGTTAGATTTCTGTCTAATACAGAATAGTGTGTTTAGTGTCTTGCAAAACAATGTGTGTAGTATTTTGCAAAAAGTGTGGGGATGAGAATGTGCGTACAGTTGTGTAGATTTGGGCTGAGGTTTTGCTCCTTGGGTGTCAGGTTTCAGGTTTGTGTTATTTTAGTGTGTAAGCAATAGTAAAAAACTCTAAAACCACAGGATACCATCAAATCTCTCTCTTTTGAACTCTCTTGCCTCTTTGTTTGTCTCCACACTCTCTTCGCCCTGCTCTAAGTTGCATCATCACCCGCCAGTTATGTGGCTTCTAGCCAATCTTGTGTCAACTGCAGAGACAAGTACCCTCCAGACTCTGAACTGGTGCATTAATTACAGTTTTTCTCGATTGCTTAAACACGTTACTTGAAACTATGCCTCGTATTCTCAGAACAGTAAACACAAATCCATAACGTCTCACCCAATTCCCCAAACATCCTATTTTCAGAAATATTCAGAAAATAGCAAAAAACATGCAAGTGTTTTATTCCTTAATCTAATGTATTTTAATGTACTGTAGAGTACAGTACAAAACAGGAAACAACAACAAAATAATTATTCTGCCCCCGCATTCCATCTTCTGGGACAGGCCAAAGAACCTCTTCAACATTACAGGCAGCAGGGGTAAAATCCTCTTGCATGCATGATCCAAGATTGGCAAGCATCAACTAAAATATATCAGACTGTTTATCTTCTTGCCTTTGGCCTTCCTCTTTCTCTACCATGTTGTTGTCATTGTCCTCTTTCTTCTCTTCCTCTTCATCTTTCTCCTTCTCCTCTTTCTCTTCGTCCTCTTCCACCTTCTCTTCCACCACCACCAACACCTCCTCCTCTCCCTCATCCTTCAACTTGTCCTCCTCTTCCTCTTCCAATTCCTCTTTCACTTCCACCACCAACACCTCCTCCTCCTCTTCCTCTTCCTCTTTCATTTCTCAGTGGATCCATTGTTCCAAAACTCAAATAACTGATTCAGCCCATTTTATCTATCTGTTGAAGAATCTGATTGATGTGTGTTCAATTTTGATGCTCAGTGTTTTCACTTGGGTAACTGTTTGCTAATTGAGCTCAAGCTGTAGTGACTTGAGTGAAGAGTTTTGAATACTAGTGCTTTGCAGAAACAGTTCACCAAATTTGACTCATGTGTCAAAGCAGGGAATAGTGTTTATAGTTCAGAAAAATGGGTGTGCTTTTTGAAAAATGGTGTTATGGTTTTGAAATTTTACTTCAAAAGCATGGTTATAGTGTTTTAGCAATCGAGAAAAACTGTAATATAAGGTTTATTAGACTCATTGAGAAACTCATTGCAAAGGTTGATGATTTATGGTTGTTCAGGTCTAAGCATTCGCATATAGCTATAAATTAGGGAATTTCATATCACCCTTCCCTCACTTCAAACTAGGTCAAAGAGGAAGAGGAAGAGAAGGACAAGTTGAAGTGTGAGGGAGAGGAGGAGGTGGTGGAGTAGGTGGAGGAGGTGGAGGTGGAGGAGGAGGTAGAGGAGGAGGTGGAGGAGGACGAATACGAAGAGGAAGAGGAAGAGAAGAAAGAGGACAACGACAACAACATGGAAGAGAAAGAGGAAGGGCAAAGGCAAGAAGACAAGCAGTCTGATATATTTTAGTTGATGCTTGCCAGGCTTGGATCAGGCATGCAAGAGGATTTTACCCCTGCTGCCTGTAATGTTGAAGAGGTTCTTTGGCCTGTCCCAGAAGATGGGTGGCTGGGGCAGGATACAGTTTTTCTCATTTGCTAAAACACTAAACCCCATTCTCTGAACTAAATTCTCAGTAGCCTAAACCAATCTGTCAAATAAATCACTCTTTCTGCAAAACCTTTAACAAGTTCAGGCAGTTTAGACACTGTTTGCAGACCTCATGCACTCTTTTTGCAAAACTCTAAACACATTCTCACTCACTTAGACACAATTTTGCAAGAGAAGGAGGAGAAGGAGCTCTGTTTGAAGATCTCTTTTATTTTTTTCACTGAATGGCATCTGTTTTTGTGAGAGTTCCTGGACTTTAATTTCTTGAGGAAATAATTCCACGTCTTACAATGGCACCTGCTGTCAGTGTCACTATGGCATGAAGCCAAAATCAGCAGGTTAGTGCAGTTGCGTGAGCTGGTTGAGTCAAACTGAAAGTGAAAGTGTAGTTGTAGAGTTATCTATTTATTTTTGTGTAAACAGCAGTGAGAGTCAGAGTGGGGAATGAGTCAGAGACTGTGAAGACATACGGAGCGCAGGTGAGCAATATCTCTCTCTGAACATGAAATAATTCCCATTAGGCCTATATTTGGTAATCAAGAACCAGTGACTGGAAAGTCTTGAATACATGCATGCTGTATTTGTGTAATAAAAATGCTTATGAATATTGAAAACTTTGTTCTGCATGTAGACAGAGAAAATAATGCAATAGAAAGAATATTTTATCACTTTTCATTTCTGTCGCTGCAATATAGATTCAGCAGATATATATATTTTTGTGGTTGGATTTTTTGTTTCATTGTGTGCTCTCAGTGATTTACTGTAATAAATCTTATCATCATGTAATCACATTTTTTTTTAACATTTAAAAGTGATTTAATCAGAGTAAACTTTTCCTGCTGAATGGTGACTTTTCTGCTGAGCTTTTAGTAGATCTTCCTCTTTAGTGAATCTATGCAATCTCTGTCTCTAGTACTTCCTCTTCCTAATTAGTCCTAAATTTCATTTCTGATGCAAATTTCTGTCTTTTTTTCCCTATTGCAGAATCACAACCATGAATGTGGTAAATGCTGTGCAATTGTTTATTCTGGTTTGGACCTTTTCTGCTGTCTGTCAAGCTGATGATGGTAAGAAAATGAACCTCCTTTAGAAAGTGTTTCTGAGAGTTTAGAGAAGGGACTAAATTTAAGATAATGATAAAATGTCTGATTCATAGATATACAAAATGTGGCTCTTAAAATAGACCCAGTGTAAGTGCTTTTGGTTCTTAGTCTGATTCAAAACAAAGATTTGAACAGTTTACATGATAGGAAGTGAAATCCATTATGGTCAGGGAGGAATACTTATTTATTGTATGACTGTCATGGGCACAGACATGTGTTAAAATCACAAAAGTAAAAATAAATAAATAAAATGGAACATATTTTTTTTGTTCAGTTGCTATATTATATGATATACATTATATTTTTCAGATTTCAGTATAAGCTGTGATGATGTGACTGGATCTGTGGGGAAAGAAGCAACTTTCACCTGCAGGATCTTACTGCAGGACACTGAATGTTGCGCTGAAATGTATAAGTTTCAATACCCTAATAACTCAGAAATCTGTAAAGAAGAGTCTCTTGTGAACTCCTGTGATCACAGTAACAGCTTCACATGCCGCTACACTCCAACTAGAGCAATGATAGAAAAATTCAGATTCTTTTTGCAAGCAAAATGTGGAAGGAAAAAAACAGAATTCAGTGTCAACATAACAGGTATAATATTTTATTTTATTATTCAGTAAGTATTTGTACATTTATGTTTAACCTACTAACAGTGGTTTAAAATCTGTTAACAGTGCCCAATAAACCTGAATCTGAAAATGAAACTTCTGGTGAGACAGGTATTATATTCTATTATTGATTACTATTGATTACTGTTTCAAGTTACTTATATTGCAGGAACACAGAAAACTGCTCTTCAACATATTCATAACTTTAATTAAATTATTTGAGTGTATAAGATTATTTCTAAACAGTGCCACAACTCATCATATTTGAGATTCAAGAGACATTTATACTTGAGAAGAGTATCAGTAGAGAATCAGTTTTATCGGATTCTCAGCAGCAAATTCTTATTCTTTAAGTCTGTGTGGAGAATCTGTGTTTATGATTTAAGCAATGTTATTAAAGATTTTAAATGTACCTTTACAGCAAAACCAGCAGAAAGCAAGAGACCATTCGCATCAGGAACATCTCCATCAACTGCCATCGCTGCAGTCGCAGGCTGTTTCATCCTCATCGTTATCGTCATTGTCATAATGAAAGTCATTCGCAACAAGAAACTTCAGCAAAAATTGATTCCAGAAGAGGAGGTTTGTAGCCTTAGACATGATGAAGACAACAGCGATCGTCCAGAAGATGTGAACAATGACTCAGGAGTATGACATCAGTGAGTTTTCCTTGATTTTCCATGCGGTGCAGGCTTCATTTGAACTCCACTAAACAATATACTCTACTGTCTTATATCTCAAACTGCTGAATAAATAACACCGGTTGTTTCTGTTTTATAGCACTCTTGTTTCTGTTTTATATTGATTTCTGTGAAATAACAGTATATTATTGATCTGTTTGATCAGTGTATATTTGTGTATCTGTGACTTTAATGAATTCAAGTATTTGTGAACTTTAAGAGAAAATTGATTTTGCTTTCTTTGTCTGACTTTCAGTGAATGTCTAATGAATGTCAATTTTCTATTTAGTACAGTACATGTTAATGTAGCTGAAGTTTGGAAATTATATTTCTTATTATTCTGCACATGCATTTTTCTAGTAGTGTGAATTATGTGGTTTTGTAGTTTTTTTTTTTTAAAGAATACTGAAATGAATAAAGACTTCTTATACTCTAAAGATAAATATATGCATCCTCAGTTAATGTGTATACCAGTTTAACTAGTAAATGTGAAGAGTACTAAGAGCTGATCTGTATGTATGCATTATTTATTCATGTAAGAAAAGTTACCTTAATTTTTCTGCTACAAATGATTATTTATCAACTTTCAAATTATTATTTTTTTGAAATTTGAAGAATACATTTATGCATTTGGTAGATATAGATTTAAAGCAACTTACATTGTATCCAAGGTTTATATTTGATCAGTTTGTGCACTCCATGGAAATCAAACCCATAACCTGCTGCTAACGCCATTGTCTACTGTTTGAAAAACAGGAGCAACTGTCTGAGAAGTTATAATGCTTCCAAGAAAGAGAACAATATGATTTTATCTAAGCAAACAACTGTCACGTGTCGAGCATTCAGAGTCAAGGAAATTACTCATTCCATCGTTTAAAAACTAAACATAAAAGAGCCTCAGATAAAAGTATGCACTGTATGGCAACAGGTGCACACGTCATAGAATAAATATTTCATTTTATTAAGGTAAGGTAATCATATGATGATTGCTGTGCCTTTTGAGTCAAAATAATGATCGTCAGACATTTGTTTGAATCAAGTCAAGGCACCTTTATTTTTATAGTGCTTTATAGAGATTGTCAGGTCCGTGTACGTTGTGATCATTTGTTTTTCAATTTGAAATTAAATAAGCAGAAAGGAGAAAACGGCTCCATTATTCGTTTTTTCGTTTGTTCAGAAAAATGAAAAACGAGATTTAGGCTCGATTTTTCGTTTTTTGTTTCGTTTTATCCAAAATGGATAAACGACTTCAAAATTCGTTTTCCACGTGTGGGCGGTCACTAGACGCCCCTTTCCGCCGATTGGTCAACCAAATCTGGGCCGGTGGCGTCATCAGTTATACCTATTTCATTCAAAAAAATAGCCTAGTGCTTTATTTATTTAGGCTATTTTTATTCTTTTAAATTGCAGTCTTTCGAACAACGAACATTCAAGGACAATATCATACATTACATTAAAATAAACTAATAATAATAATAAAACAGGAAAGGTTTCCTGAAAATCACCTCGATAACAAGTACAAATAGTTACAAATTATTCATGTTATAAATGTTTAAGGCTTTAAAATAATTTACAGCATTTGTACTTTTTAGTTTCTTTTAATGTATACGACCTTTTTCTATTTTAAAATGAGTAAAATTCTTTTTTTTTCATCAAAATTATAGTCTTCTGACTGCGCTTTCTTCTGTGCAACCTAACGCGTTTCACAGAAATATGCATTTCAGAAGCCTAATCTGCATCCAGCCGGTTTTATTTTCCTGTGTGGATTTAAACCTGAGCGGCGAAGCTGCGCTATATAGACAGCGAAAAATCAGCGTGTAAATACAATAAGCAGTCAACATTTTATTTACGCATCTATTTGTGCACACTTATAAATTAAATCCATGTAAAATTAAACATACCAGTGGCTATGATATATGGTACAGTAAAATGTAATTCTCCATTGTCTCTAACTTCAGCCGATTTGCATTGGAGTAACTGAAAGAAAAGTTATGACTGCTGTGTGTTTAACTACACTTGGCACTGATCTGCGCTTCTTTGCGCTGTCTAGTGGGTACCACAGCTTTACCACTCAGATTTAAATCCATACAGCAAAATAAAACAGGCTGGGTGCAGATCCATATTTATTTCTGTGAAACGCGTTAGGCTGCACAGAAAACCCAGTCCGATGATGACATTTTGTTGAAAAACAAAAATAATTTTACTATGCACTGATTAAAATTAGTAATAAATAATTATTATTATTTTACCAATCATGCCCGACTCCCCTCACATGCTCTAGCATATGAACAGGCAGCATCTGGGGAACGGGAGACGGCACGGGCGCATTAGGCCAGTCATCAAACATATTTCAAAGAAAGCCGGCGTCACGATCCTGAGAGCATCATTGCTGTATTTACTGGGTGTTTTTAGTGAATATTTGCATTTGTTCACATATGAGTGGATGTGGAGGACTGTTGTGATTTTTGGCTAATGCAGGACACTACAGAATGATGCGCATAAGTGGGTAGGCCTATACACAAAGCTGAAAAAGTAGTAGGCTACACTGTTAAAAAAAAAAAAAAAAAACACAAGCTGTAAATTATTTTAAAGCCTTAAAAATATTGTTTGAATAATTTGTAACTATTTGTACTATGGACGTGATTTTCTTTTTGCTTTTCCTATTTTATTATTATTAGTTTATTTTAATGTAATTTATGTTATTGTCCTTGTATGTTCGTGTTCTAAAGATTGCAATTTAAAAAAGAATAAAAATAGCCTAAATAAATAAAGGACTAGGCTATTTTGTTGAATGGAACAGGTACAACTGATAACCCACCCGCCCAGATTTGGTTGACCAGTCGGCGGAAAGGGGCGTCTCATTACCGCCCACATGTGGAAAACGAATTTTGAAGTCGTTTATCCGTTTTTTACATGTGAAACAAAAAACGAAAAATCGAGCCTAAATCTCGTTTTTCATTTTTCTGAACAAACGAAAAAACGAATAATGGAGCCGTTTTCTCCTTTCTGCTTGTTTAATTTCAAATTGAAAAACAAATGATCACAACGTACACGGACCTTGTCAGTGCAGCTTTACAGTGATAAATGAGAAAAACAGAAAAACAAATTCTGCAGTAAAGCAGCTCTAAAAAAACAGTAAACAGTCATTATTCTGGTAAAATCAGGGTCTAACAATAATATTCAGGCACAAAACACTAGCCTATAAATATAATGTATACATTTATAGAGTAATATAACCTAGATTGTATTTATAGATTAATCCTTTTAAAATATAAAGGAGTTATTCAGTTAAGAGCATTAATGACACAGACAGCAGCAGGTATATTGCCTGGGAACAGTAAAGCCCTGCCTTCTTTAATTTGTCTTTTGGCATTGAGGAGTGCTGTTAAACCATTTGTAACTCTTAATTTATTTTTATTTTTATTTATTTTATTTTTTATATTTGTTTTAGTCTTCCCAACAACAAATATCAAATATATATCTACTTCATGTTGCTACTTGGCATGAAGCATAAATTAGCAGGCAAGCACAGTTGCGTGTCCCTTGATAGCTGGTTGAGTGATATTGAAAGTGAAAGTTATAATTAAACATTTATACTTGGTGTGAGCGGCAGAGACTCAGAGTAGGCAATGAACTCAGACTGTGAAGACATACAGAGAACAGGTGAGCAATATCTCTCTCTGAACATGAAATAATTCCCATTAGGTCTATATGTTTTGAATATATGCTTACTCTTTACTTATAATGTTATTTACACATTTTGATGATATTTCAAAATGTCTATAAATTTTGAAAATACTTTTCTGCATTCAGCCAGAGTAAATAATGCAATGGAAAGACTTTCATGACTTTTCGCTGGTGTATTTTAAATAACTAGATGTTTTATTGTGTGCTTTCAGTGATTCAATGTAATAAATGTTATCATCATGTAATCATGAGTTGTTTGTACGTACTTTAACACCATAAAAGTATATGGCTAGTGTTTTTTTTTTTTTTTTTACATTTAGAAGTGATTTAATCAGGGTAAAGTTTTCCTGCTATATGATGACTTTTCTTATGAGCTTTCAGTAGATCTTCCTTTTCAGTGCATCTATGTAATCTCTGTCTCTAGTACTTTCTTATTAGTTTTAAAGTTCTGTCTTTTTTTTCTCTATTGCAGTGCCATAACCATGAATGCGGTAAATGCTGTGCAACTGGTTATTCTGGTTTGGACATTTTCTGCTGTCTGTCAAGCTAATGATGGTAAGAAAATGAACCTCCTTTTTAAAAAGTGTTTTTGAGAGTTTAGAGGAGGGACTACATCTAAGATAATGAAAAAATGTCAGATTTATAGATATACAAAATGTGGCTCTTAAAACAGATTCAGTGTAAGTGCCTTAGGTTCTTAGTCTGATTCAAAACAAAGGTTTAGTGTTTGAACAGTTTACATGATAGGAAGTGAAATCCATTATGGTCAGGGAGCAGTACTTATTTATTGTATGACTGTCATGAAAACAGACGTTTAAATCCTAAAAGTTTCATGAGATGAGAAAGTTTAAATAAATAGCAAATCATTTTTTGTTCAGTTGCTATATTATATGATATACATTGTTATTTTTCAGATTTCAGTGTAAGCTGTGATGATGTGACTGGATCTGCGGGGAAAGAAGTCACTTTCATCTGCAGCATCTCACTGCAAGACCCTGATTGCTGTGTTACATTATATAAGTTTCCAAACTCTGAAGGCTATAATGACTCTGCAAACTGTAAAAAAGTGTTTCCTGACAAGACCTGTGATCGCAAGAACAGCATCAGATGCAACTACACTCCAACTACAGTAAAAGCAGCGAAATTCAAATTTGTTGTGCAAACAATGTGTGGAGTGAAAAGCACAGAATTCACTGTGAACATGACAGGTATGATATTTTAGTTTATTATTCAGTAAATATTTGGACATTTATGTTTAATCTCCTAACAGTGGTTTAAAATCTGTTAACAGAGCCCAGGGAACCTGAAATTGACAATGAACCTTCTGGCTTGACAGGTATTATTTTTTATTATTGATTACTACTGACAACTGTTTCAAGTTACTTATATTGCAGGAACACAGAAAACTGCCCTTCAACATATAACTTTAAATTGCCTGAAATAAATTATTTTAATGTATAAGAAGATAGCAAAACTCTAAACAGTGACATGTCAGCAAATTTGAGATTTAAGAGACATTAGAGACAGAAGATAATCAGTTTTAGCAGATTCTCAGCAGTAAAATCATATTGTAAAGGTCTGTGTGGAAAATCTGACTGTCTGCAGTCTGACAGGTTGTGTTTATGGTGTAATATTTTAAATGTACCTTTTTAGTGGATTCCAAGAACCAGACCAGACATGATCTAAATCCAAGAATCGAATCAGAGCCATCTCCATCAACTGCCATCACTCCAGTCGTGGGCTGTTTCATCCTCATCATTATTGTCATTGCCATTGTCATTGTCATAATGAAAGTCATTCACAACAAGAAAAACTTCAGCACATATTGTGGATTCCAGAAGAGGATGTTTTTGGGCCTCACACATGATGAGGACAACAGCAATAATCCAGAAGATGTGATCTGAGACTTAGTATGAAATCAATGAGCTTTGTTTGGGTTTTTATGGAGCTAATGAATGATACAAGCCTTGTTTAAACTCCACTAAACTACTACTTAAAACTACTGAACTATATAACACTGGTTGTTGGTCTGTTTTATATTGATTTCTGTGAAATAACAGTATATTATTGATCTGTTTGATCAGTGTACATATGTGTATATGTGACTTATGTAACAAACTCAATTCACTTTGTGAACTTTAAGAGGAAGCACAGCGAAACTCAAACTGTGTTTGATTTTGCTTTTTTTGTCTGACTTTCAGGGAATGCCTAATGACTGTAATGTCAATTTTCTATTTAGTACAGTGAATGTTAATATTGTTGAAGTTTAAATTTTTTTTTTCTTTCGCTGCACATGCATTTTTCTAATAATGTGAAGGGTGTGTTTTTTAAAACACTAAAATGAATGAAGATGAATATCTGGATACTTTGTTTACGGGTACGTTATACCAGTTAAACTAGTAAAGTAGGTGAAGAGTATAAAGAGCTGATCTGTATGTATTCATTACTTTTTGTGTAAGAAATGTTTCATAATCTTATTCTACAATAAAGCTTTAGATACTTGATGTTTGCACATTTGGACTCAAGGTTTAGATTTGTTGATCAGTTGAAAACCAAACACACAACCTGTTGCTAACGCCATTGTGTACTGTCTGAGAAGTAATAATAACAAAATTATCCATATCTAAGCAATCAGAGGTCACGTCACTCATTCCATCAGTTAAAAAAACACGGGCCACTGGCATGTTGTATTTCAACACACGTAAACATGACATGAAAATTTAATCTGTAGTAAGTCAGTCTTGTAACTACAAATGCATTACAGTCTTTGGAACATGAAATAACTCTTGATGAATTAGTTTTTTTCTATGAATAATTATGTACTGTATGTACAGTAAAGGTGATATTGGCAACATTTCACCTGTAGTAAGTTAGTCTGCAACTACAAACATACTAAACCTTTGGAACCAAAAACTCTTTTTGTTGATTTACAGTATTTTTTTTTTCATAAAAATGTTTGTGTACTGTACGTACAGTAAGGAAGATATTCACAAAATTTATCCTGTATTAAATCACAATAAGTAATACAAGATTTACATATTGACAGTGTTTTATTTTAAATGTTAAGGTCACTTTAATTAAAATACATTGGATGTTTTAAACCAAATCTGTGGTCCCTTGCACATCAAGCGCTGTGATACCACGTCAAAACTTTATTCGGTTTAAATTTGCTGCTACAGTATGCTTAGCAGGTTTTTAAATAATATTTTCGTGTCAATATAAAGTTGTTGCATATTGTTAAAAGTAATCGTGGTAGTTGTAACTTTGTATGACTGTTGACTCTATAGAACAGACAACCCAGCAAGCAATAGACGTCATTTCACCGTCTCGGTTACCTATAGACCCGATATAGTCCGGCTAGCTCAAATAACCTTGAATTTGGACACATGTCGTTTTTTGGTAAAATAACTTGTGAGTTGTATGATATTCCATCAAGTAAGCAAAGTAAGCAGCGTTTAGAAGGTGTTTGGTTTGATTTATTTGACATGTTCATGCATAGCCTGTGCGTAGCCGAGATTTATCTCGTAGTCAGACCGGCTATTTGTAGACCACTGATAGTCAAATCTGATTCATTGTAGTTTTTGGCCAGACAGCACATGAGATGATTGACATACCATCATGTTTACAGTGTCAATAACATCTATAAAGATATAAGTGTAATTTCATGACATGGTCTATATGTAGACACGATTTAGCTCTGAATTGGATGGGCTATATGTAGTCTGCTTTTAGTCCACCTGGCGAAATCGAGGCAATACGTGGTCTATTTGTAACGGTTTGGGATAGACCAATATCAGACCAGCGATGAGCACGGCCAAAATAGTCTTACAATCGTTTACATGAAATTTACGCTTATTATCAAATGCAAGTAAAAATTCTGAAACATTTAAATTAGCATGGTTTTATATTTTATATCATTATTAAATATAGCATTATTAATTATGCCAAAATAATACTAATTTAAATGTTTCAAAATTTTAATTGCATTTCATAATATGATGTCATGCATCCCACAAGCTGTCAAGTGTAACATTCATATACAAACGTACGGTGACCGGCAGGGGGACATGTTCGGTTCACTTAGTTTTGTCATAGCCACGACATATTAACTCGTGGGAACGTCATAATATGTCGTGGCCACGAGATGCTATGTTGAGGGAACGACATCCTTTTCTCGTGGCCACGAGATGCTATGTTGAAGGAACGCCATCCTTTCGTGGCCACAAGCTTTATTATTTGTATTATTTTTTATTTTTAGAATTTGTTTCTTAAATAAATTCGTTTTGGTTAGATTTATATGCGGTTTAAAACGAATGCCATTATAATTTGAGTTTTATTTTATAATTTGTCTGTTTTTTAAATAAATTAGTTTTGATTAGAGAAAAGGATGTCGTTCCCTCAACATAGCATCTCGTGGCCACGACATATTATGACATTCCCACGAGTTAATATGACGTTCCCACGAATTAATAACTCGTGGCCACGACATATTATGACGTTCCCACGAGACGTGGCCACGACAAAACTAAGTGAACCGAACATGTCCCCTGCCGGTCACCGTAGGTTTGTATATAATACTATAGTTTAGATTTCAACAAATGTTTGCAATTTACTGCCATGTTTATGACCTAACTGTTGCATGATCATGGTTTCTAAATAGTCTCTCTATTTCTCTAAATAATCTCTATTATTAAGATATTAGAATCAGAGTGTTTTTTAAGAGTTTTTTTTTTTTTTAGAGATGTGTAGACTTGCCTATGAAATCAGTTTGATCAGTTTCTCAGTTGCAGAAAGTTATTTGCATTTTGATAGGCTAAAGATGACTTTAGCATTTAAACAATAATGAAAACAGTTTAATTTCCCCCCTAGGTTTATTACAAACAAAAGCAGAGGATAATCCAATTAAGTATACTGTCACTGCTGTGGTAGTGGGCTGTTTCATCCTCCTCCTCATCATCGTCATAATGAAAGTCATTTGCAACAAGAAACCAAACTTCATCAAACCTTGTGGATTCCAGAAGAGGATTTTTCTGTGCATCAGACATGATGAAGACAACAGCAATCACCCAAAAGATGTGAATAATGAATCAATAGCATGAAATCAATGACTTTTGCTTGATTTTTCACATGGCACTCATGAAACACACAAGCTTTTTTTGAACTCAACTAAACTGTGTTTGGTTTTGCTCTTTTTATCTGTCTTTAAAGCAATGTCTATAATGAATGTAAATTTTAGATTTGGTACAGTAAATCTTAATATAACTTTAGTACTTTTAATATGCTGCACATGAATTTTCTAGTAATGTGAATGATGTGGTTTTGTACAGTTTTTTTCTTTTTAAGAATACTGAAATGAATAAAGACTTGTGATACTTTCTAAAGATGAATATATGGATCCTCTGTTAATGATTACGTTATACCAGTTACAAATTGATCTAAGCAAACAGCTGTCACGTGTCTAGGATTCAGAATAATAATTTTAAAAAATCACTCATTCCATCACTTGAAAGTCAAGACTCAGATACCATAGAGTGCCACCATAGAGTGTGTTGCATGTATGGCAACAGGTGTAAACATGGCAGATGAACCACAACAGAAATAACTGTTAACTGTAAATAATTATAGTGCATTTACTGAGCAATAATAACCTAGTTTCACCATATTTACTGACAATATAGGCATACCATGAACAACAAAAATATAAAAGAAAAAACAGATGCAAAAAATAAGATGAACAGAGCATCCAAAATATTGAATATGTCTACTTCAATGTGGAGGTTATACAGGTGCAGCTCAAAAAAAATAGAACATTGTGAAAAAGTTAATTTTTTTATTGCATCCTTTCAAAAACTGAAACTTTTATATATTCTAGATTCATTACATGTAAAGTAAAATATTTCAAAAGTTTTTTTGGTTTAATTTTGATGATTAGAGCGTACAGCTCATGAAAGTCAAAAATCCAGTATCTCAGAATATTAGATTATTTCCTAAGATCAATCAAAAAATGGATTTGCAAAACAGAAAAGTTCTTTAAAATATGTTCATTTATGCACTCAATACTTGGTCAGAAGCACATATTACAGCAAATGACTTGCTCCTAGCACAAATGACAGCATTAGTAAAGTGTGGCATGGAAGTGATCAGCCTATGGCACTGCTGAGGCACTGTTGAGCTTTCAGATCGTCTGTATATTGTTGGATCGACTGTTTCTCATCTTTCTCTTGAAAATATCCCATAGATTCTCAATGGGGTTCAGGTCAGGCATGTTGGCTGGCCAATAAAGCACAGTAATATCATGGTCGGCAAACCACTTGCAAATGGTTGTTGCACTGTGGGCAGGTGCTAAAGTCCTGCTGGAAAAGGAAATCAGCATCTCCATAAAGCTTGTCAGCAGATGAAAGCATAAAGTGCTCCAAAATCTCCTGGTAGATGGCTACACTGACTTTGCACTTGATAACACACAATGGACCAACACCAGCAGACGTAACTGGACCCCAAATTACTGACTTCAGAAACTGTACACTGGACTTCAAGCAGCTTGGATTCTGTGCCTCTCTAGTCTTTCTTCAGACTCTGGGACCCTGATTTCAACATGAAATGCAAAATTTACTTTTATCTGAAAAGAGGACTTTGGACCACTGAGCAACAGTCCAGTTCTTTTTCTCCTTAGCCCACACTGTAAAAAAAAAACTGTTATTTTACGGAATTTTTCTTGTTTTATTTTACAGTTTTTTTCACATATTTTTGAAAAACAGGTAAAAACTAAAAAACTTACAGAAATAGACTGTAAATTTACATATCAAGTGTAAAATCACATGAAAAACATGTCAATGTGCATAACACCCCAAAAAATATTTTTGAAGATTTGTGTGTGTGTGTGTGTGTGTGTGTGTGTGTGTGTGTGTATGGCATTAATAATATAATATTTCATATTTTTTAATAGATTACAAATATAAATAACATGACGACTGTACAAAAGTTCACTGAGCTTAATTTGACACAGTTGTCGTAGTTCATTTACTGTAAAAACAAATAAATAAAAAAGTGTCTTTATGAAGACATTTCTTTATGAATAAACAGATAGATCATCACTTTTCTTTTGTATATGTAAGTCATTGCGTGTTTGCGAAAAATAGCTGGTGAATCAGTGGTGAATCAATTTTTGAACCGGTTCGTTTAAGTGTCCTATCTGAATGAATCAATTCGAGCAAAAGAATCACTTCCATCAGTACTGTCACTAGCTGACTACATCTTCTTCCGCTTTTCAAAGTAGTTCTGCTCCGTTAAGTGTTTTGTTACACGTTTATTTCCACAGTGTCGTTTCATAATGTGATATAATAATATAATAATACGCTGATATTTAAATTACAAAAATTACGATTTTAATATTCGAACTAAAGGAATTCCCGCCCTGGCGCAAGGATACATTCTCCACTAAGCACGCAGTGGGGCTGCTGTGCGCGCGAAAGGAATCACTCGACCTTCAGCTATGCCTTCAATCTTCGATGTGAGGCGAAAGTAAGCAGGTAAAGTACATGTTTTATATTTTGGTCATTACTACTACTTCTATTATATTTGAGTCTTAGCATTGGAATATTTTTTAATCGTTAAACCAGTGTGTGTTTCAAACTTTGGGTCTGTCCAGTAACGTTCGTTATCAAGTTAGGCTGACGTTATAGTCCCTGAGGGAAAACCCAAACAGGGTCGTTTTTCGGAAAATTATGTCGTTAACGTTAGCTGGTTGTTTGCCTTACTGTTATTAGAAAGATGTGTTATTTGTGTTTTAAGAAGGTTTAGCTATAGTGTTATTGTTGCGGTAAGTGCAAATCTGTCAAAATGTTGACAACTCCTACAAGTGACTACAACGACTAACTTACCTAACTTCGACGCATAGTGCAATATTTTTAGTCAGTTTTTATATACATCATAGTAGGCGTCGTCTACAAGCTCAAAAATGCTGTTTTTCGAGGCGAGGTTGGATGAAAGTTCAGAATTCAGAAACAGATTCATTAGGACCAATGCTGAAACTGTAACCCAACCCCTCCACCGCGGTCAAGTGAGCCGCCATCTGCGAACACCCAGTCAAGCCAGCCGCCACCTAAATTTTACTGCACGTCTATTACTGGAATTACGGTACAGATACCAGGAGCAGCCAAAAAGCTCACGAAGACGCATTTCAGTGATTCGATGTAAGGTATAGTTATATTACCATCGAATACATTTTACTGTGGGGAGTTATATTCTGGCGCTCTCTATTCTTATTCTATCTGTTTTATAATACATTAAGAATATTCTTATTTATTTAAGAAAAAAGATCCTCCAACAACACTAGCATACTCTATTCTTTGTCTATTCTATGTACTACTTTATGTTATATCCTGTTATGCATTGCAACACATTAATTATGTTCTGCATTTTATTCAGACATTATTAAAAATGCTTTCATAGGTCGAATAAATTTGTCTTCCAAACCTTATTTAGGGTGACTGTGACTCTGTCTGTGTCGAGTTTTATTGCGTTTTCTTGTACAGTTTGGGAGAAAATTCAAAACAAAGTCTATCACAATGAATACATTGTAACTGGCCATTTCTTCATTTTTATACAGACGTTATTAAAATCCCTTCATAGGTCGAATTAATTTGTCTTCAAAATCTTATTCAGGATGACTGTGACTCTGTCTGTGTCGAGTTTTATTGTGTTTTTCTGTACAGTTTGGGAGAAAATTAAGGTTAAAGTCTATCACAATACACTGTAACTGACCATTTCTTGATTTTTATACAGACATTATTAAAATTTCTTCATAGGTCGAATTAATTTGTCTTCAAAATCTTATTCAGGATGACTGTGACTCTGTCTGTGTCGAGTTTTATTGTGTTTTTCTGTACAGTTTGGGAGAAAATTAAGGTTAAAGTCTATCACAATACACTGTATTTGACCATTTCTTGATTTTTATACAGACATTATTAAAATTTCTTCTTAGGTCGAATTAATTTGTCTTCAAAATCTTATTCAGGATGGCTGTGACTCTGTCTGTGTTGAGTTTTATTGCGTTTTTTTGTACAGTTTGGGAGAAAATTGAGGTTAATGTCTATCACAATACACTGTAACTGGCCATTTCTTCATTTTTATACAGACATTATTAAAATTCCTTCATAGGTCGAATTAATTTGTCTTTAAAATCTTATTCAGGATGACTGTGACTCTGTCTGTGTCGAGTTTCATTGCGTTTTTCTGTACAGTTTGGGAGAAAATTAAGGTTAAAGCCTATCACAATACACTGTAACTGACCATTTCTTAATTTTTATACAGACATTATTAAAATTCCTTCATAGGTCGAATTAATTTGACTTCAAAATCTTATTCAGGATGACTGTGACTCTGTCTGTGTCGAGTTTTATTGCGTTTTTCTGTACAGTTTGGGAGAAAATTAAGCTTAAAGTCTATCACAATACACTGTAGCTGACCATTTCTTCATTTTTATACAGACATTATTAAAATTTCTTCATAGGTCGAATTAATTTGTCTTCAAAATCTTATTCAGGATGACTGTGACTCTGTCTGTGTCGAGTTTTATGGAGTTTTTCTGTACAGTTTGGGAGAAAATTAAGGTTTAAAGCCTAAATTAAAGCCTATCACAATACACTGTAACTGACCATTTCTTAATTTTTATTTACATTTACATTTAGGCATTTGGCAGACGCTTTTTTCCAAAGCGACATACAGTTGGGAGAACATAGAGCGATTCTTCTTAAGGAGACAAACAGACACAGGCAGTGCTATAATACCAGATTTCAAGTGGTGCTTCAGACAAGTACAAGCTAGAAAGGGAAGGAATAAAGAGATTAATTTTTTTTTTTTTTTTTATGGTAACAGCAAATAGAGTTGAAAGAGATGAGTTTTAAGCTGTCGCTTGAAGCTTGTCAGGGAATCAGCATTCCGGATAGGGGTAGGAAGATCGTTCCACCAGCCAGGAACAGTAAAAGAGAATGTTCTGGATAGTGATTTAGCACCTCTCTGTGATGGTACCACAAGGCGTCGCTCACTAGCAGATCTCAGAGTTCTGGAGGGGGTGTAGATTTGCAATAGCGAGTGCAGATAAGCAGGTGCAGTAGCTGTGGTTGTCCTATATGCAAGCATCAGAGTCTTGAACTTGATACGAGCCGCAATTGGGAGCCAGTGCAAGGAGAATACAGACATTTACAGAAAATTAAGGTTACATTTCTTTTTACCCCCTTGCATTTCTATTTACATATACATGTATACATGTTCTGTTTATATACATGTACACATCACATGCACACACACAAACACAAACAGGTTTGCTTTTGAGAATTAAGGGGACATTCCCTAGGCGTAATAGTTTTTATACTGAACAAACTATACAGTACAGTACACATTTTCTATTGCCCTAAACCTAGCCCTCACAAAAAACTGCATATTTGTGTGTGTGTGTGTGTGTGTGTGTGTGTGTGTGTGTGTGTGTGTTTAATACTTTATGATTTATCAACCTTTTTGAAAAATGGGGACAAGGAGTAATGTCCTCATATGTACCCATGTCATACCTATGTCATTATACAAAATTTTGTCTTGATATGTCCCAAAAACTCAGACACACACACACACACACACACACACACACACAAAGAATATGCATATAAGCCAAGTCACAAAGTCAACTTTATTTCTTAAATAAAGTTTTTCTTTTTATTTCTTAAAGCTTTTTTAAAAAAAATCTAATTATAATAACAATTTCTTTGACTAAACACTGAGTTTTGCTTTGTAAGTGAACCAAAGCATGAAAACCTGAGCTGTCTGAAAACAGATGTTTAAAATGATGTCTGTAAACAAAAAAAAAACTGTAGTCAAACTGTGTAGCCTATGAATTTCCAATTTATATTAACTGATGCTGTCTACTTAGACATTTAGCCTTCTTTTTGCTCTCACACAATAACCCAGTATCAGTTGGTTAGTGTATATTCTTAACATGATACAACATAGCCACCAGTAGCCTTCTAAGATTGGAGCTCTGGAAACACAGTTAGTTCCATTCCGGCCAGAGCAAAGGGAACGCTTCATCGTGGACCATGCCACCCACCCCTTTTAGCATACAGCAGGTGAGTCCAGTTTGTGGAAATAATAATAACGATTATTATTTGTAAAAGTAAGCAACTTATCAACAGGGAATGAGAGCTAAAACACATTTAATTTTAGCATCTTTCCAAACCATTTATAATGTATTTGTTTGTTTCAACTCTTATAGTTTAGAAATAGTTTAGACTGTAGGTTTATTCATGCAGGAATATGTGGATCTATGTTTTCTTGTATTTTTTCTCTTTTAATGTATTGAATGCCTTTGCAGGTTTTGTCCTCGGTTCAATGAAAGGATAAGTATGAGTATAAACAGGTCAGTGATCAAATAGGACACTGGTAGGCTGCTGTGCTTTGTTCAGTCAAAATAATTTAAAACAAAGGCACTTTTGCACTGTTTAATAGCTATTGATAAGTATGATACTACAGCATTAATAATAATATATCCCGAGTAATTTATGAAATAGTAATTACACACACACACACACACACACACATATATATATATATATATATATATATAATCTTCTTTTTTATTTTACATGTATTTTGATTTCAGAGTCAGCACTTTCAAAATATTCGGAAAGGCAAGTGTTACAGTAAACTCATCTCTGTTAACTTTACATTTTCTTGCAATAAATTATTGTACTACACATGTATTTAACATCCATGAAATACCCTTTTCTGATGGAACATGATCTATTGCTTAAAAGCATAGTGTCCTACAATAATATTGTTTCTTCTTTCTTTTCAAAGGGACGGAGAACTACTAAAAATCTGCAAAAAATTTTATCAGCCATTAAAAAATTTGCTTTACCTGGAACCAATTTAAAGAAGTACAGTACTCTAAAAGCTGAGGGATTTTGGAGAGATGTCTGAAAAAAGATTTGCAAGTGCCAAATACAGTCAACAATCGCAGAAAAATACTTAAGACATACATGGTTCTTTTGAAGGTAATTTATGATTTGTATTGAAAGCGTCTGTACAAACTTCCTTTGTGTAGTTTACAATTATTGCTGCTATTACAACTGAAGCAATTGTTATGCTACAGATTAAATTGAACTATACAAATCCTTATCCATTAATATGACATGCAGCTTACTGTCATATTTTTAAACCAATTACCAAAGTTAAATATTGATCAAGTAACTAAGCTGCTACTTCAGACATTTTACGATACCTATGAAGTGGAATCTATTTTTATTTTCTTTATTTCATTTCTAAGTTATTTCCTTGTGTCCTTGTCATCGCATTATGCTTAATGATTAATGGCAAATGTCAATTGTATTACCTGTAGAATTCTTTGCATTTTCAGGAAAAAGTAACTACAATTTATTTTCTTTTTCTTTTTTCAACTTTGAGATACTTAGGATGGTTATTTGCCTGCATGCCCTGAGGAAGCAACTGCATGTCCATCTTTGAATCAGGTGACTGTTGAACTATGTTGTGCTTTCCAATTGCTATACTTTGTCTAACATCAACTGTTTAGAGAAATGACCCCACTCTCTCTGTCTTTCAAGGATGTGTGCGAGACAAAGGCTGATAATGACGCAGTGTGTGGTCTTGTAACGGATAACTTGCAATCACATTGTGCTTCTGTAAGTCAAATGGTGAACCATACTTGCTTTCTGAAATATAACATATATTACAATCATAATATAATGCAAATCAATTATTTAGTAAAACAAAGATATGTAAACAACAGTACAATTATATTCATTACAAATATAACTAGTACTGTAGAAATATTTAATCTTTATTTTTTGTTATGTAATAATGCGGAACATTACAGACAAAACAAAGGCTAGTTGAAAGTAAAAGAAAATAAATATAAGCTTAAGATATTAGAAACATATACGCATATTTGCGGTTTTGTAAAACTTGTTTTCCTGTAATACAGACTTCTGACAATGATTCTGAGGTAGATAAATCAGCATACATGTCTACACAGAGCAGTGAAGAAGAAAACAAATTTTTCACATGTTCTTTGCTACAGCAGCCATGTATCTGTTTCATTGACCTCAAAGACTGGCAAGAGCTAAGGCAACACCAGAAAGGCAGATCTTTTCAAGGATTCCAGTGGACAAATGTTATTGCGAAGGGAATCCAATCCATTCATCCATACTGCAGCTTTGCTTTTAAGCGACACAGTGTGAAAACCCTGTGGTCAGTGACAAAATCTCCACTTTTTACATGCATGGGATACTGTTGTTTTGAAGACTGTCCAGTGGAAGTAAATGTTAAAGTTGCTGATGAGAAGTCCCTGAAAGTGTTGTGGTTTCCCCTTTTTATTGGAAGAAACATTTTTGAATCTGGGTTTTGATTACAAAAGCTAGACTTTATTGCTGATACAATAAGTCCTGAGTCCTCCATAGAGAACCAGACCCAGCTGCTGAAGCAGCCAAGCCTAGCCATTCATAGAGAACTGCCAACTGTCTGGTCAAGGAGAAGTTTTATACCTGCCTTCTCACGCACACACTGTCAACTTGAGTTATTGGGGGACCTGTGGAGTTACCATTATAATATGAAAAAGATGTTCTTCTCCACCATGGCTTGTTCTTCTCCACCATGGCTTGCTAGTGGGCCTCTACATAAACAAGTTCTTCCTTACCATGGCCATAGTGTCTAATGTCAAAACAGACCCACCATATGTGACTCCTGCAATGTCTGCACATTCCATTTGGCCCGTACACACAGACACACACGCAGATACATTATTATAATAGTAGATTAATTTGATACATAAATAACTTGATTCACCTTGATTGCACTTGATTCATTGGTATATTGACCCATAAAAATCTTCAACATTCCCCCCTTTGAGACTTACTAGTCTCACTATCACTTATCTTGTCCAGAGTGCAGTCTCATAATTCAGTCTCATTATTATCACTACCTAGTGACTAAGGTAAGTCACATAGTTTTTACCAATAACCAGATTATGGAACAGCACTCTGGTGGGCAGCAGGACCAAACATCTATCCCACACTTGACTTGGAATAGTAAAAGATCCTGTCTCCCTAACCCTTTTGACGTTCAAAGTACTTTCATGACACAATTGTACATATCTTCTTCATTCTTTGTCTTTCTTTGTCCTTCTCACATTCTCTCTACTTCAAGTTTCCTTCTCTTTTTCCTCCCTTTTCCAATTTTTGTTCTTCCTCTGCTCCAATGTTTATTTATCTTTTCATTAGCCGCTTCCTCAATCATTCCATCTTCACCAGGGAGACTCTTTGCGAGACGTTGCAATGGTCTTTCCCTCGTTGGCAAGGGAGAGACGTTACTAGCACGCTCTTAATCCCTTACTTTCTGCTGTGTTGGGTTGTCGAAGCTAGTTGGGACCCAGGTGTCACTCTGCATCCATTTTGCTGATGTATTTTGCTGGTCAGTGTTCTCCCTTGAGATCATAACTGCTTGCTGGTTCTTACTGGTAGTTTAAACCTTTCTCTGGCCTTGATAGAACTTCTGTTGCCTGTAAATTGAAACCTACAGAGTTTTGTTAGTGATATCAGGCATGTTCATTTGCATATCTGGTCAGTTGTTCTTCGTGGTGTAACCTGTAGAGATTTCAAGTGGGCTGAGGGCTGTCTTGGCCCCTTTTTGAGCTTTCACCTACCCATTGGTATTAGGGCTGTAACCAACTATTTTGATAATCGATAAATTTAACGGTTCAAACATTCATATTATTATATTCAGATGCATTATTAACTAACTGGTATTATAGCAGGGTTAATATCCATTTTCTTTTGTAAAGAATTTGGCTTTAATAAATTTCAAATGTATTTTTAACCATTTCCAAATTCAGTGACCTCTGATTTATAAACTAAGTCCCATTATCACAGCATAAGTTCTTAGGCCTATGTTGCTCATTAGCGTAAGCTGTTGGACCCGGAAACACTCAACCCACCTTATTTGTTAACAATCAGAAGGACAATATTTTATCCTTTTAACACAGAATCAGCTCCATCATGATATCCTGAAAAGAAAGTTGGCTGTGGGGTGGACAGAGCAAGCTTGCTTGCTTTGCCTTCCCATTCATTACGCTGCGCAAGTGTGGCACAGTATTTCTTTCTGCCACAACAATAACTTAGGTGCTGACCAGAAAACTTAGCCAAATTCATCCATGGTCTTTATTTTACTGGGCATAATTTGCCCTGTGGGCCCACATTTCAAATTTTGTATACAGCTGTTTATGGCAGTTAACTGATTTGCCTCAGTGTCTCGTCAGACACCATCTTTCACTCCCTATCACACCAACATTCCCACTTTTTCACATCCGTTCAAACTTTGTCACACCTTCCACTCTTTATCACACCCTTTCACACCCCCCTTTTTTGGCCAAACATAATTTTTATGAACACTGCTGTTTATACCTTTTTTCTTTTTTTTCCCTCCAAAAATCTAATAGATTGCTTTAAAATAATAAGCCTAGACTTTGTGCAATTGAGAGAGTCAATTGTAATTTCTCAAATGCCACTTGTTTAATTTTTTATTATCAGTTTATCATTTTTGTTATAGCTCATGAGCTTCTTTGCGAAGATGATTGGAGATCTCTGCATCATCTAGGATCCATGGATATCAATATTTGTATCTTGTTACTCCCAGGGATTACAGTTGTGATTTTCATGATTTTGGAAGTTTATAGTTATTTTGTTCAATTTCGCCCTACTATATCCCTTAAACAAAATGGAGTGACCAATATTTTATTTTATCATTTTTCCTATTAGACATCTTGTCTTTTTCATAAGAGCTCAGTATTAAAGATAATTCAGTTGTACATTTCCCCTAGTTGGTTAATGAAATAGCCCTCACTATGCCAAATCCAGCTCCATCTGATTGGTGAGTCGAGCACCCACTTCTGTCTTTCAAAATTTCTTTCTCTTTAATAAGGCTGGACTGGTACCTATTGAAAAGCAGATCAAGAATGTTAGTTGAAACATAGAATTAAAGAACTGCTGTGAGGCCAGTGAATAATCAATATTCATTAAATTAATAAAATAATTAATACAATTTGAAGCAGTCCCTATAGTGATCATTAAATATGCAGCACCTGTGCAAGGCATGGGAAGTGATGGAAGTTCTTCAGTGTAGATCATCAGTCTTTTGAAGCTGCTTGACTGTTGCACTGAGTTGTCAGTCTGTGGTGGCCTGATGTTGTGGTGTATCGTTTTCGTTGTTTCTTTGCCTCTCCTCAGTCCGGCTTTTGATCGATCCTGGCACAGTTTTGTGTTTCAGGATGTTCTCTTCATCCTCAGGAAAAGTCTCAAGTGAAAGATTCACCTTTTCCAGCTTTGTTAGACTTTTTCCATGCAGAAGTGTGCACTCCTCTTTCGAGGGGGGTTGGAAGTCCATCAGTCTTTTAGGAGGGGGTAGACGGTCCATCAGCCCCTCCCTCTTCTGCTCTCTGCAGCTTTGTCTTTGCTTCTTCACCACAGTGCTAGACAGACTCCAGTTCTCTGCTTCCCTTTTTCCAGGGACAAGAAAACTCAATGAAACTCGACACAGACAGAGTCACAGTCATCCTGAATAAGATTTTAAAGACAAATTAATTCGACCTATGAAGGAATTTTAATAATGTCTGTATAAAAATGAAGAAATGGCCAGTTACAGTGTATTGTGATAGACATTAACCTCAATTTTCTCCCAAACGGTACAAGAAAACGCAATAAAACTCGACACAGACAGAGTCACAGTCATCCTGAATAAGATATTGAAGACAAATTAATTCGACCTAAGAAGAAATTTTAATAATGTCTGTATAAAAATGAAGAAATGGCCAGTTACAGTGTATTGTGATAGACATTAACCTTAATTTTCTCCCAAACTGTACAGAAAAACGCAATAAAACTCGACACAGACAGAGTCACAGTCATCCTGAATAAGATTTTGAAGTCAAATTAATTCGACCTATGAAGGAATTTTAATAATGTCTGTATAAAAATGAAGAAATGGCCAGTTACTGTGTAATTGTGATAGACTTTAACCTTAATTTTCTCTCAAACTGTACAAAAAAACTCAATAAAACTCAACACAGACAGAGTCACAGTCATCCAGAATAAGATTTTGAAGTCAAATTAATTCGACCTATGAAGGAATTTTAATAATGTCTGTGTAAAAATCAAGAAATGGTCAGTTACAGTGTATTGTGATAGACTTTAACCTTAATTTTCTCCCAAACTGTACAGAAAAACGCAATAAAACTCGACACAGACAGAGTCACAGTCATCCTGAATAAGATTTTAAAGACAAATTAATTCGACCTATGAAGGAATTTTAATATTGTCTGTATAAAAATGAAGAAATGGCCAGTTACAATATATTGTGATAGACTTTAACCTTATTTTTTCCCAAACTGTACAAGAAAACGCAATAAAATGTGACACAGGCAAAGTCACAGTCATCCTAAATAAGATTTTGAAGACAAATTAATTCGACCTATGAAGGAATTTTAATAAAATATATTATAAAATATATCCTTAATGTATTAATAAAACTGATACATTAGAATAACTCCTTACAGTGAAATGTATTCGATGGTAATATAACTATACATTGTATATCGTTCAATAATAATATTTTTGTAATGTTTCTTTTTTGTTTCTGTGTACAACGAATTAATAATCGCTGAAATATGCATCTTCGTGAGCTTTTTGGGTGCTCCTGGTATCTGTACCGTCATTCCACTAACAGACGCGCAGTGAAATTTAGGTGGCGGCTGGCTTGACTGGGTGTTCGCAGATGGCGGCTCATTTGACCGCGGTACCCCTCCGAGCGCTGTTCGTCGGCACTTTTTCCCTCTGCATACACTGGTTATTAGGCCTGTATAATGAAATTCGCTTTACTAATTTACTAAGTTTTACTTTCAGATATAGTCACACTGATGAAGTACTTCATCGAGAGAGAGGACCAAATGTTCCATAAAGTGGAATCGGACAACCTTGCCCTTTGAAGTGGACTGTACCAAACTTCCAAGTACACCCTGCATGACTGTGTTTGGTATGTTTGAATATTTTTAAAGGAAAACTATTTAATATTTGCAGGAATTTAAGTTTTTCCACAGTGATACTGATCCCTTCTTTTTCTTATGCATAACAACAGGAAGCTCCCCTTTGATGGCAGAGACCTTTATGTTTTTTGTCGACCAAGTCATAGTTAACAGCCACATCACCAGGAGACCAAGGAGTGAAGCTAGAGTTTGTGCAAAGGTAAAAAAAAACAAAAAAAAACAGGACACACAGACTCACTCTCATATATACATCCTCACATACACATACTCTCACACAACCATCCTCACAGACTCTTCACATACACACAGACAAATACTCACAAACACGCACTTTTGCACACGCATCCTCACAGACTCTTCACATACACACAATCTTATACACACAGCCTCACAAACAAATCTTCACTCTCACACACACACACACACACACACACACAAACAAATACTCACAAACATACACTCTTGCACATGCATCCTCACACACATTCACACAACACACAATCTTCTCAGTCTGTCTCACACACAACAACCTCTTACATACATGTCTTTACAGCAAACATCCACCACAAGCATGCCTTTTGCAAATTCTTATTACTCTGCTTTTATTTTTAATATATTTAGAGCATATGTTACAGTCCATGTTTTAATGCTAAAGATTTTTTTCCATTCAACAGATGCCTTTTTAAGATTAATCCCAAGAAGGGATCGAAAGTGGAGAAGACCACATCAAGAAAGCATTCAGCAGTCAGACCAAAGGTTCTTTCACTGATTAACAAGATTGCGGACTGTGAATGAATGGACTGAAAACTTTGAGTGTCAGATCTTCCTACATTGCCTAGGAGAAATTCTTGCCTGTGTCACAGACATAAGATTTTTTCATGCCTCATCTGTTGTCAAGATGAATTAATCAGTTCACATGTGGTTCAATTTTAAGGACAATTTAAATTTACACAAAGTAAATTGTGTATTGTTGCAGTTATGACTTGTTTTTTTTCATATAATTTTATACTGTTGCAGTTATGAATTATGTTGTTGCATTTGTGACCTAATTGTAACTATTGGACTAATTTTTATATTTGAATATTGTTTCAGTTATGATCATTTCTTTTTATATTTTTATACTATTGCAGTTGTAAACAGATTATTGAAATATTGTTGCAGTTGTGATCAAAAATGTATGAACTGTGAACAAACTGATGCTATATTGTAATGTGCTATAATCTTTATGCTGGTATTGTCAGGGAGGAGTCATAGGCGGGTGGATCCAAGTGCAAAACTTTATTAAACAAACTCATGGTCGACAGGCATGGTCAAAACAGCAGACGGGTACAACACAGGTAATCCAGTAGAGCAAACGATAGTCCAGGCAGATAGTCGGGGCGGGCAGCGATCAATGGGATAGTCCAGAAACGAGCAAGGGTCAAAAAGGCGGGCGGAGAACAATCACAGGAGCCAGGGAACAAGGGGGGTCGACACGGGAAAAAACAAACACGGAAAACGCTCAGAAATGACAGTTACTGTACAAGACTTCGCAAAGAAATGGTGAATGAACCGGGCTATTTATGCATTGAAAAGCAAGATGGCCGACAGGGGTGAGAGGTGAAAGGTGACAGGAAGTTTACGAGAAAGGGGTTATGGGAAATGAAGTGAGCTAATGGTCCAAAAGTACATGTGAAGGCTCCCTCTAGGGGAGAGTAGAGGGAGCCACAACGGTACAGATCGTGACAGAGCCCCCCCCTTAGAAGCGGCTTCCAGACGCTGAAACAGTCCAAAGACACCAAAAGGGCGGGGGGGTAGGGCGGGAAGCATAGGGGAGGACCAGGACCATGTGGGCTGATAGAGTCAGGAGGGGCAAAGAGTCCAGAAGGAGCCCAAGCGGCAGCAGAGCAACAGAGCTGACCTAGATGCTCAGGAGACCCCCAGGACGGGGCAGACATTCTCCAGGGCGAAGCAGACGAATCAGACACCTTCCAAGGCGGAGCAGACGAGTTAGACGCTCTCCAGAGTGGAGCAGACGAGTCAGAAACCCTCCAGGGCGGAGCAGACGAGTCAGAAGCCCTCCAGGGCGGATCAGGCGGAGCAGGCGCCCTCCAGGGCGGATCGGGCGAGTCAGACGCCCACCAGGGTGGATCAGGCGAGTCAGACGCCCACCAGGGCGGATTGGGCAGGACTAGAACCCTCCAGGGCGGCACGGAAGCCCCCCAGGGCGGAGCAGACAAGACAGGAACCCTCCAGGGCGGAACAGGATTCCCCGAGGGTGGAGCAGACAGGACAGGAGCCCTCCAGGGTGGAACGGGATCCCCCCAGGGTGGAGCAGACGGATCTGTAAGGTAGAGCATAGACAGACACACACACAGAGAGAGAGAATCAGACGCCCTCCCGGGCGGATCAGGCGAATCGGACGCCCTCCAGGGCGGATCGGGCGAATCGGACGCCCTCCAGGGCGGATCAAACAGGACATGAGCCCTCCAGGGCAGAACGGAATCCCCCCAGAGCGGAGCAGACAGGACAGGAGCCCTCCAGGGCAGAGCGGGAACTCCCCAGGGCGGATCAGACAGGTCTGTAATTTGGAGCACAGACAGACAGACACACACAGAGAGAGAAAGCTCGGAGCCCAAGCTCCTGGCCAGGTTGGGTTGGATACCCAGCGTATAGGGGGCCTCAGCGGCTGAATTGGGACTAGACGAGAGCTCAGAGTGGTGTGGGTTGCTGGGCGCTACCACCGTGCAGAGAGCAGGTGCGACCTCCCCCTCGGCTTGAGGATCCGTGGCCTCGGCCACCTCCTCGGGGGAGGCCACCCTCAGAGGTTCTGCGGGGTGAGCCGCCACCTCTGAGGACTCGGTGGTGGTATACGCGGCCCAGACAACCCAAAGAGCAGTTCTCAGGAGGAGCACGGCCTCAGTGAAGGCCAGCACCGGAGTGGTGCCAATGATGGGGCTTGGTACTGGAACAGTAGCTGTGACATGACTGGGCGCTGGTGCTGTCGCTGTGGCTTGGCTTGGTGTGTGTGCAGCTGTGTTGAGACAGGGTTCTGAAGCAGCAGCGACGAGGCTTGACGCTGGAGGAGTGGCAGCGACGAGGCTTGACTCTGGAAGAGGAGCTTCGGCGATGACGCCTGATTCAGTGGGAGGAGCAGCTGTGACAATGAAGCTTGACTCAGGGGGTGTAGCAGCTAAGACGTCACTTAACTCTGGGAAAACAGCTGCGACGAAGAGGCTTGACTCTGGAGGCGGAGCAGCTGCGACAACATAACTTGGCTTAGAGAAAGGAGCAGCTGCGACGGGGCTTGACTCTGAAGGCGGAGCAGCTGCGACAACATGACTTGGCTCAGAGGGAGGAGCAGCTGCGGCGACAACATGACTTGGCTCAGAGGAAGGAGCAGCTGCGGCGAAGACGCTTGACTCAGGAGGCGGAGCAGATGCGACGACGCTTGACTCAGGAAGCGGAGCAGATGCGACGCCGCTTGACTCAGGAAGCGGAGCAGATGCGACGACGCTTGACTCAGGAAGCGGAGCAGATGCGACGTCGCTTGACTCAGGAAGTGGAGCAGATGCGACGCCGCTTGACTCTGGAGGCGGAGCAGCTGCGAAGACGGTGCTTGACTCTGAAGGCGGAGCAGCTGCGGCGAAGACGCTTGGCGCTGGAGGCGGAGCAGCTGCGGCAAAGACGCTTGGCGCTGGAGGCGGAGCAGCTGCGGCGAAGACGCTTGGCGCTGGAGGCGGAGCAGCTGCGGTGAAGACGCTTGACTCAGAGGGAGGAGCAGCTGCGAAGACGGTGCTTGACTCTGGAGGCGGAGCAGCTGCAGCGAAGACGCTTGGCGCTGGAGGCAGAGCGGCAGCGACGCTTGACTCAGTGGACGGAGCAGCTGCGACAACGACGCTTGACTCAGTGGACAGAGCGGCGGCGACGACGTTGACGCTTGACTCTGGGGGAGGAGCAGCTGCGAAGACGACGCTTGGCGCTGGGGCAGCTGCGGCGACGACGCCTGACTCAGAGGGAGGAGCAGCTGCGGTGAAGACGCTTGACTCAGAGGGAGGAGCAGCTGCGGTGAAGACGCTTGACTCAGAGGGAGGAGCAGCTGCGGTGAAGACGCTTGACTCAGGAGGCGGAGCAGCTGCGAAGACGGTGCTTGACTCAGGAGGCGGAGCAGCTGCGGCGAAGACGCTTGGCGCTGGAGGCAGAGCGGCGGCGACGCTTGGCGCTGGAGGCGGAGCAGCTGCGGCGGCGACGCTTGGCGCTGGAGGCGGAGCAGCTGCGGCGAAGACGCTTGGCGCTGGAGGCGGAGCAGCTGCGGCGAAGACGCTTGGCGCTGGAGGCGGAGCAGCTGCGGCGAAGACGCTTGACTCTGGAGGCGGAGCAGCTGCGGCGAAGACGCTTGACTCTGGAGGCGGAGCAGCTGCGGCGAAGACGCTTGACTCTGGAGGCGGAGCAGCTGCGGCTTGTTGTAGTTTGCGGAGTGAAGCGAGGGTGTCCTCCAACCGGTCGAGTGTCGCTGTGATATGATCTGGCTCTGGAACAGCGGCCATGACAGGTGGTGACTCTGGAAGGGCGGCCATGACAGGTGCTGACTCTGGAAGGGCGGCCATGACAGGTGCATCTTGACGTGCTTGGGAGACTGGGCAGGGTGGAAACGAGTGAGTGCTGACTTGACTGACAGTATAGATGTGTCCCACAGTTTTGAAATAAATCCATAGTGGGAGGTGGGACTGAAAAAGTGTGCGGGTGTAACCATGCACTTACAAACGCCCGCCGGCAAGGCCGCCATTTTGTCCACAGCATCTAAGAAGCAGGAGCGCGGCAGTATATAATCACACGCCGGCGCGGCCGCCATTTTGAATTCGCGCGCCGGCGCGGCCGCCATTTTGAATTCGCGCGCCGGTGCGGCCGCCATTTTGCATTCGCGCGCCGGCGCGGCCGCCATTTTGTGATCGAGTTCCCCCTCTGTGAAACCCACAGAGGCCCCACACAACAAGGCATAGTCTATATATTCCGAGAAATGATGATGAATCCCCACACAACAAGGCATAGTCTATATATTCCGAGAAACAGGTGCGGGGGCACTCAAAACGCAGCCTTGATTTAAGAGGCTCATCGAGAGCCAGACGGAAAATGTCCATGAAACAGTTTTCATCGTAAAAGGGTAGCTGGTACATGAGGTCACTGAATTGTCTTACAAAATCCCTTATGGGCATACCTGCTTGTTTAAGTTGGCAGAGCTGGTCAAATGGGTCCATCGAGCGTGGGAAAATAAAGTTGTTGGATCCGGTTGCGGCGAAGTCTTCTGTCAGGGAGGAGTCATAGGCGGGTGGATCCAAGTGCAAAACTTTATTAAACAAACTCATGGTCGACAGGCGTGGTCAAAACAGCAGACGGGTACAACACAGGTAATCCAGTAGAGCAAACGATAGTCCAGGCAGATAGTCGGGGCGGGCAGCGATCAATGGGATAGTCCAGAAACGAGCAAGGGTCAAAAAGGCGGGCGGAGAACAATCACAGGAGCCAGGGAACAAGGGGGGTCGACACGGGAAAAAACAAACACGGAAAACGCTCAGAAATGACAGTTACTGTACAAGACTTCGCAAAGAAATGGTGAATGAACCGGGCTATTTATGCATTGAAAAGCAAGATGGCCGACAGGGGTGAGAGGTGAAAGGTGACAGGAAGTTTACGAGAAAGGGGTTATGGGAAATGAAGTGAGCTAATGGTCCAAAAGTACATGTGAAGGCTCCCTCTAGGGGAGAGTAGAGGGAGCCACAACGGTACAGATCGTGACAGGTATATTGTTGCAGTTTTGAACAAAGAATATACAGGTCCTTCTCAAAAAATTAGCATATTGTGATAAAGTTCATTATTTTCTGTAATGTACTGATAAACATTACACTTTCATATATTTTAGATTCATTACACACAACTCGAAGTAGTATAAGCCTTTTTTTGTTTTAATATTGATGATTTTGGCATACAGCTCATGAAAACCCAAAATTCCTATCTCAAAAAATTAGCATATTTTATCCGACCAATAAAAGAAAAGTGTTTTTAATACAAAAAAAGTCAACCTTCAAATAATTATGTTCAGTTATGCACTCAATACTTGGTCGGGAATCCTTTTGCAGAAATGACTGCTTCAATGCGGCGTGGCATGGAGGCAATCAGCCTGTGGCACTGCTGAGGTGTTATGGAGGCCCAGGATGCTTCGATAGCGGCCTTAAGCTCATCCAGAGTGTTGGGTCTTGCGTCTCTCAACTTTCTCTTCACAATATCCCACAGATTCTCTATGGGGTTCAGGTCAGGAGAGTTGGCAGGCCAATTGAGCACAGTAATACCATGGTCAGTAAACCATTTACCAGTGGTTTTGGCACTGTGAGCAGGTGCCAGGTCGTGCTGAAAAATGAAATCTTCATCTCCATAAAGCTTTTCAGCAGATGGAAGAATGAAGTGCTCCAAAATCTCCTGATAGCTAGCTGCATTGACCCTGCCCTTGATAAAACACAGTGGACCAACACCAGCAGCTGACATGGCACCCCAGACCATCACTGACTGTGGGTACTTGACACTGGACTTCAGGCATTTTGGCATTTCCCTCTCCCCAGTCTTCCTCCAGCCTCTGGCACCTTGATTTCCGAATGACATGCAAAATTTGCTTTCATCCGAAAAAAGTACTTTGGACCACTGAGCAACAGTCCAGTGCTGCTTCTCTGTAGCCCAGGTCAGGCGCTTCTGCCGCTGTTTCTGGTTCAAAAGTGGCTTGACCTGGGGAATGCGGCACCTGTAGCCCATTTCCTGCACACGCCTGTACACGGTGGCTCTGGATGTTTCTACTCCGGACTCAGTCCACTGCTTCCGCAGGTCCCCCAAGGTCTGGAATCGGTCCTTCTCCACAATCTTCCTCAGGGTCCGGTCACCTCTTCTCGTTGTGCAGCGTTTTCTGCCACACTTTTTCCTTCCCACAGACTTCCCACTGAGGTGCCTTGATACAGCACTCTGGGAACAGCCTATTCGTTCAGAAATTTCTTTCTGTGTCTTACCCTCTTGCTTGAGGGTGTCAATGATGGCCTTCTGGACAGCAGTCAGGTCGGCAGTCTTACCCATGATTGCGGTTTTGAGTAATGAACCAGGCTGGGAGTTTTTAAAAGCCTCAGGAATCTTTTGCAGGTGTTTAGAGTTAATTAGTTGATTCAGATGATTAGGTTAATAGCTCGTTTAGAGAACCTTTTCATGATATGCTAATTTTTTGAGATAGGAATTTTGGGTTTTCATGAGCTGTATGCCAAAATCATCAATATTAAAACAATAAAAGGCTTGAACTACTTTGAGTTGTGTGTAATGAATCTAAAATATATGAAAGTCTAATGTTTATCAGTACATTACAGAAAATAATGAACTTTATCACAATATGCTATTTTTTTGAGAAGGACCTGTAAGTAAATTGCAGTTCTGAACAACCTATATTGATATATTCTTGCAAGTGAGATGTTATATTCTTGCAGATATGTGAATAAATCATTAAAACACTGTTTTACATCTGTGGCTGTGTATTTGAATTAACAGTAGTGTTCAAAATTAATAATTTCATGGTTTCATTAAAAGCTCAAGAAAATACAGAAAATCGTGTGTAAAATTACAGTAAAAACTGTATTTTTACAGGAAATACTGCCCGTTATTTTACATTTTACAGAATTTTTTTACTGGATTTTTGACTTTCATGAGCTTTCGTCCTCACAGAATGGTATTGAGCACTACCTCACAGACAATTTTTCATCTTTTTCATACGCACCAAAACTGATGGTTTAAAAGGACTTATAAATGAAAATCAGCCTATTGCCGTACCCTATCATTTATGTAACCAACGCATGTGTCTATTATGTCCCGTTTATTCATTGAGTATGTCTTTTAGTAACTAGTGAATCATTGTGTTTGGTATGTATGTGTTTGAAAATTCATGCCTCGAACATTTCTATCGATCATTACTTTGTAAAATGTACTATATTCTTGTTATAGAAATCATATCCAATTTGTACTCTGCTAGAAGCGGGAGAAATTAGACCATGTGACTGACAAGATAGCATGTTGATTTATGTACTGGGAGGAGAAACGTAATTACCCCCAAACCCAGATAATGTTCCATTGGTCAAAACACCATTTGGGATGTGTCCATGATCCCACTTTACAGTTTTTTTACGATTGCTTAGGCACGATTTTGAAAACAAGCCTCATTTTGTCAAATTACTACAATTCACACATCTACACACACTTCATTCAAAACTTTACAAAAATTTAACAAAAGCCAGTTTTGGTACCATATGGCACACGCATCGTTCATACAGTCAGATTCTGTGTGAACCACTTACACACTGCTGTGGTCAGTCTTAAACACTTGTAACATTTTTACCTTACTGATAATACAGTCTGGGTTTGATTTCTTTTTGTTTTTTAAGATTTTAAAGCACATGAATATACTGACCAAACACAACACACGTGACAAGTACTGCACCCTGATGAAAGTATTTATTTCTCACCACATTGTAAAATCCTTCAGTACATCATTGCAATTAGGCTGCATTTTGCATTATCACACAGGCCATCTGTATAGCTTGAATGAGGGGTATAACATAGAGATATTACAGTTTTTCTCGATTGCTTAAACACATTTCTTGAAACTATGCCTCGTATTCTCAAAACAGTAAACACAAATCCACAACGTCTCACCCAATTTCCCAAACATCCTATTTTCAGGTCAAAATGAAGCTCTACACTCAAAACCATTCACTCTTGCTGAAAAATCTAAATTTGCCTTCAGACATCACACACAAGGCCTCAAAAACACTCACACTACAACATAGTCTTACACACTGGTGCAATAAATTAAAAACAATATTTCCAAAACTGGCAAGTTATGTTGCTTGTGGTTCTTCCCCTCAAAAACATTTTCACATGATGAACAAAAAAGACGCAACCAATGTACACTGGCAAATTTTTATTCATGTACTATACAGTACAACACATACACAAATTATTCCACCTCAGCATCCTGTCTTTGGTCTGGGTCAGGCCAGAGAATCTCATCCACGTCACAGGCTATATTGGCCCTAGCCAGGCAGCGGGGGTAAAATCCTCTTGCATGCCTGATCCACCCCTGGCATGCATCTACTGTTATGTCTAGGCAGGCTTCTTCCATGGCCTGGAGGAGGTGAACACGGACATAAGGCTCTCTGTCATACACTTTCCACCGCCATGCCGAAAAAAACTCCTCTATCGGGTTTAGAAAGGGAGAGTATGCAGGCAGAAAGATGTTAGAAAACCTTGGGTTATTGGTAAACCAGTCACGAACCAGAACAGCATGATGGAAGCTGACATTATCCCAAACAACAACGTAGTGAGGCTGCTCTGGCTGTGCTGGTTCCCTGTAGTCCAGCTGGAACATATGCTCTCTTAGACCATCAAGGAAAGCAAGGAGGAGCATAGTATTATAGGGTCCTAGAATGGCATGGCGGTGGAGTACCCCTCGTTGGCTGATGGCTGCGCACATAGTGACATTCCCTCCACGCTGACCAGGGACATTTACAATAGCCCGATGACCAATTCTGTTCCTCCCTCTTCTCCTCCTTTTGGTCAGGTTAAAACCTGCCTCATCCACAAAGATAATTTCATGGGGAACAGGCCGTCCTTCAATCTCAAACATTCTCTGCAAAACACAAAACACAGTAGAGTAAATCACTACCCTGAACCACAGTTCAAGAGGGCACAAATGGCAGCATAAACTGCTATGCTGTGATGGAACACAATACTTCATACAAAATCAAAACTCATACCTGAACATATTCCACTCGTTGGTTTTTCACTCTGTCAGAGTTTCGTTCGAAAGGGACGCGGTACACCTGTTTCATCCGGAATTGGTTCTTTCGGAGGATGCGATCAATTGTGGAGAGGCTGATGGCATTTATCCCTCGAAAATGATGATCATCCTCAATCACTCTCCTTTGAATCTCTCGCAGGCGGATTACATTATTGGCAATTACCATGTTCACAAGCTCCCTCTCTTGCTCCTCTGACAAAAGCCTTAGCCTGCCTCCACCAGGTGGTCGTCTCTGTGTCCTGCAAAAATAGAAGCACTTATTACTGTAACTGTCCCACATCCTTTTTACAGGAAAAAAATGGAAACATACAGAAACTCTGTATGCAAGGCAATTTGATGCATTTCTTTATTACAGTAGCATAGTACAACAGTGTATGTGTTGTCACAGCATGAGTTCAGCACTCAAAAGTTACTGTACAGAGCAGTCTTACTGCAAGAACATCTACCTGTTTTCCTCCCTGAAGGTTCTGATGATGGAGGCAACAGTGAAGCGACTCAAATTTGGCTGTACTCGTTGCCCAGCCTCCCTCATAGTCATACCATGGACAAGAACATGGTCAACTATAGTGGCTCGAATTTCATCCGAGACTGCTTGTCTCCTTGCCCTTGCTCTTCCCCTTCCTTGTTGTCGTCGTCCTCGTCCTCCTCCTCCTCGACCTCCTCCTTCTCCTCCTCCTTCTCCTCCTCCTCCTTCACCACGTCCTCCTCCTCTCCCTCCTTCTTCACCACGTCCTCTACCTCTTCTTCCTCCTCCTCCTCCTCCTCCACCACGTCCTCCTCCTCTCCCTCCTTCTTCACCACGTCCTCTACCTCTTCTTCCTCCTCCTCCTCCTTCACCACGTCCTCCTCCTCTCCCTCCTTCTTCACCACGTCCTCTACCTCCTCCTCCTCCTCCTCCTCCACCACGTCCTCCTCCTCTCCCTCCTTCTTCACCACGTCCTCTACCTCCTCCTCCTCCTCCTCCTCCTCCTCTCCCTCCTCCTCCTCCTCCTCCACCACGTCCTCCTCCTCTCCCTCCTCCTCCTCCTCCTCCTCCTCTCCCTCCTTCTTCACCACGTTCTCTACCTCTACCTCTACTTCTTCCTCCACTCTGGTGTCCCTGACCTCTTCCCTTACGTCTCTTTGGATCCATTGTTTCAAACCTGAATAAGTTGACTTTGGCCCTTTTATCTATCCATCGAAGGTTCTGATTGGTGTGTGATAAATTTTGACTCCTAGTGTTTCCACTTGGTTAATTGTGTGCTAATTGAGCTCAAGCTGTGCTGTGTTAAGTTAACATTATTGAATGCTAGTGCTTTCTAAATGACCACATGGTGTAAGCACTGAGAAATGTAGGGATTTGTGTGTAGAGTTTTGCAGTAACAGTTCACCAAATATAACTCATGTGTCAAAGCAGGGAATAGTGTTTATAGTTTAGGGAAATGGGTGTGCTTTTTCAAAAATGGCGTTATAGTTTTGAAATTTTAGTTCAAAAGACTGGTTATAGTGTTTTAGCAATTGAGAAAAACTGTAAATAATAAAAAAAAAAGAGATCTTCAAACAGAGCTCCTTCTCTTCCTTCTCTTGCAAAATTGTGTCTAAGTGAGTGAGAATGTGTTTAGAGTTTTGCAAAAAGAGTGCATGAGGTCTGCAAACAATGTCTAAACTGCCTGAACTTGTTAAAGGTTTTGCAGAAAGAGTGATTTATTTGACAGATTGGTTTAGGCTACAGAGAATTTAGTTCAGAGAATGGGGTTTAGTGTTTTAGCAAATGAGAAAAACTGTATCCTGCCCCAGCCACCCATCTTCTGGGACAGGCCAAAGAACCTCTTCAACATTACAGGCAGCAGGGGTAAAATCCTCTTGCATGCCTGATCCAAGCCTGGCAAGCATCAACTAAAATATATCAGACTGCTTGTCTTCTTGCCTTTGCCCTTCCTCTTTCTCTTCCATGTTGTTGTCGTTGTCCTCTTTCTTCTCTTCCTCTTCCTCTTCGTATTCCTCCTCCTCCACCTCCTCCTCCTCCTCTCCCTCATCCTTCAACTTGTCCTTCTCTTCCTCTTCCTCTTTGACCTAGTTTGAAGTGAGGAAAGGGTGATATGAAATTCCCTAATTTATAGCTATATGCGAATGCTTAGACCTGAACAACCATAAATCATCAACCTTTGCAATGAGTTTCTCAATGAGTCTAATAAACCTTATATTACAGTTTTTCTCGATTGCTAAAACACTATAACCATGCTTTTGAAGTAAAATTTCAAAACCATAACACCATTTTTCAAAAAGCACACCCATTTTTCTGAACTATAAACACTATTCCCTGCTTTGACACATGAGTCAAATTTGGTGAACTGTTTCTGCAAAGCACTAGTATTCAAAATTCTTCACTCAAGTCACTACAGCTTGAGCTCAATTAGCAAACAGTTACCCAAGTGAAAACACTGAGCATCAAAATTGAACACACATCAATCAGATTCTTCAACAGATAGATAAAATGGGCTGAATCAGTTATTTGAGTTTTGGAACAATGGATCCACTGAGAAATGAAAGAGGAAGAGGAAGAGGAGGAGGAGGTGTTGGTGGTGGAAGTGAAAGAGGAATTGGAAGAGGAAGAGGAGGACAAGTTGAAGGATGAGGGAGAGGAGGAGGTGTTGGTGGTGGTGGAAGAGAAGGTGGAAGAGGACGAAGAGAAAGAGGAGAAGGAGAAAGATGAAGAGGAAGAGAAGAAAGAGGACAATGACAACAACATGGTAGAGAAAGAGGAAGGCCAAAGGCAAGAAGATAAACAGTCTGATATATTTTAGTTGATGCTTGCCAGGCTTGGATCAGGCATGCAAGAGGATTTTACCCCTGCTGCCTGTAATGTTGAAGAGGTTCTTTGGCCTGTCCCAGAAGATGGAATGCGGGGGCAGAATAATTATTTTGTTGTTGTTTCCTGTTTTGTACTGTACTCTACAGTACATTAAAATACATTAGATTAAGGAATAAAACACTTGCATGTTTTTTGTTATTTTCTGTTACTTTTTTTTTTTGGCACAAGCAACACTTATTACCAGTTTTTATAGTATTGTTTTGAATTTATCTCATTAGTGTGTAAAACTGTGTTGCAGTGTGTGTGTGTGTGTGTGTGTGTGTGTGTGTGTGTGTGTGTGTGTGTGTGTGTGTGTGTGTGTGTGTTTGAGGGCTTGTGTGTGATATCTGAGGCCAACGTTTGGTTTTTCAGCAAGAGTGAAAGGTTTTGAGTGTAGAGCTTCACTCTGACCTGAAAATAGGATGTTTGGGGAACTGGGTGAGACGTTATGGATTTGTGTTTACTGTTCTGAGAATATGAGGCATAGTTTCAAGAAACGTGTTTAAGCAATCAAGATAAACTGTAATGGCATCTGTTTTTGTGAGAGTTCCTGGACTTTCTTGAGGAAATAATTCCACGTCTTACAATGGCACCTGCTGTCAGTGTCACTATGGCATGAAGCCAAAATCAGCAGGTTAGTGCAGTTGCGTGAGCTGGTTGAGTCAAACTGAAAGTGAAAGTGTAGTTGTAGAGTTATCTATTTATTTTTGTGTAAACAGCAGTAAGAGTCAGAGTGGGGAATGAGTCAGAGACTGTGAAGACATACGGAGCGCAGGTGAGCAATATCTCTCTCTGAACATGAAATAATTCCCATTAGGCCTATATTTGGTAATCAAGAACCAGTGACTGGAAAGTCTTGAATACATGCATGCTGTATTTGTGTAATAAAAATGCTTATGAATATTGAAAACTTTGTTCTGCATGTAGCCAGAGAAAATAATGCAATAGAAAGAATATTTTATCACTTTTCATTTCTGTCGCTGCAATATAGATTCAGCAGATATATATATTTTTGTGGCTGGATTTTTTGTTTCATTGTGTGCTCTCAGTGATTTACTGTAATAAATCTTATCATCATGTAATCACCCTTGAGTTGTTTGTAAGTACTTACGCCATAAAAGTATATGGCTAGTGTTTTTTAACATTTAAAAGTGATTTAATCAGAGTAAACTTTTCCTGATGAATGGTGACTTTTCTGCTGAGCTTTTAGTAGATCTTCCTCTTTAGTGAATCTATGCAATCTCTGTCTCTAGTACTTCCTCTTCCTAATTAGTCCTAAATTTCATTTCTGATGCAAATTTCTGTCTTTTTTTCCCTATTGCAGAATCACAACCATGAATGTGGTAAATGCTGTGCAATTGTTTATTCTGGTTTGGACCTTTTCTGCTGTCTGTCAAGCTGATGATGGTAAGAAAATGAACCTCCTTTAGAAAGTGTTTCTGAGAGTTTAGTGGAGGGACTAAATCTAAAATAATGAAAAAAGGTCAGATTCATAAATATACAAAACGTGGCTCTTAAAATAGACCCAGTGTAAGTGCTTTTGGTTCTTAGTTTGATTCAAAACAAAGATTTGAACAGTTTACATGATAGGAAGTGAAATCCATTATGGTCAGGGAGCAATATTTATTGTATGACTGTCATGGGCACAGACATGTGTTAAAATCACAAAAGTAAAAATAAATAAATAAATAAAATGGAACATATTTTTTTGTTCAGTTGCTATATTGTATGATATACATTTTATTTTTCAGATTTCAGTATAAGCTGTGATGATGTGACTGGATCTGTGGGAAAAGAAGCAACTTTCACCTGCAGGATCTTACTGCAGGACACTGAATGTTGCGCTGAAATGTATAAGTTTCAATACCCTAATAACTCAGAAATCTGTAAAGAAGAGTCTCTTGTGAACTCCTGTGATCACAGTAACAGCTTCACATGCCGCTACGCTCCAACTAGAGCAATGACAGAAAAATTCAGATTCTTATTGCAAACAAAATGTGGAAGGAAAAAAATTGAATTCAATGTCAACATAACAGGTATAATATTTTATTTTATTATTCAGTAAATATTTGTACATTTATGTTTAACCTACTAACAGTGGTTTAAAATCTGTTAACAGTGCCCAATAAACCTGAATCTGACAATGAAACTTCTGGTGAGACAGGTATTATATTCTATTACTGATTACTATTAATTAATGTTTCAAGTTACTTATATTGCAGGAACACAGAAAACTGCTCTTCAACATATTCATAACTTTAAATAAATTATTTGAGTGTATAAGATTATTTCTAAACAGTGCCACAACTCATCATATTTGAGATTCAAGAGACATTTATACTTGAGAAGAGTATCAGTAGAGAATCAGTTTTATCGGATTCTCAGCAGCAAATTCTTATTCTTTAAGTCTGTGTGGAGAATCTGTGTTTATGATTTAAGCAATGTTATTAAAGATTTTAAATGTACCTTTACAACAAAACCAGCAGAAAGCAAGAGACCATTCGCATCAGGAACATCTCCACCAACTGCCATCGCTGCAGTCGCAGGCTGTTTCATCCTCATCGTTATCATAATGAAAGTCATTTGCAACAAGAAACTTCAGCAAAAATTGATTCCAGAAGAGGAGGTTTCTAGCCTTAGACATGATGAAGACAACAGCGATCGTCCAGAAGATGTGAACAATGACTCAGGAGTATGACATCAGTGAGTTTTCCTTGATTTTCCATGCGGTGCAGGCTTCATTTGAACTCCACTAAACAATATACTCTACTGTCTTATATCTCAAACTGCTGAATAAATAACACCGGTTGTTTCTGTTTTATAACACTCTTGTTTCTGTTTTATATTGATTTCTGTGAAATAACAGTATATTATTGATCTGTTTGATCAGTGTATATTTGTGTATCTGTGACTTTAATGAATTCATGAATATTTGTGAACTTTAAGAGAAAACACAGCGAAACTCAAACTGTGTTTGATTTTGCTTTCTTTGTCTGACTTTCAGTGAATGTCTAATGAATGTCAATTTTCTATTTAGTACAGTACATGTTAATGTAGCTGAAGTTTGGAAATTATATTTCTTATTATTCTGCACATGCATTTTTCTAGTAGTGTGAACAATGTGGTTTTGTACAGTTTTTTTTAAAGAATACTGAAATAAATAAAGACTTGTTATACTCTAAAGATAAATATATGCATCCTCAGTTAATGTGTATACCAGTTAAACTAGTAAATGTGAAGAGTACTAAGAGCTGATCTGTATGTATGCATTATTTATTCATGTACGAAAATTCACCTTAATTCATTCTGCTACAAATGATTATTTATCAACCTTCAGATTAGTTTTTTGAAATCTGAAGAATACATTTATGCATTTGGTAGATGTAGATTTAAAGCAACTTACTTTGTATCCAAGCTTTATATTTGATCAGTTTGTGCACTCCATGGGAATCAAACCCATAACCTGCTGCTAACACCATTGTATACTATTTGAAAAACAGGAGCAACTGTCTGAGAAGTTATAATGCTTCCGAGAAAGAGAACAATATGATTTTATCTAAGCAAACAACTGTCACGTGTCGAGCATTCAGAGTCAAGGAAATTACTCATTCCATTGTTTAAAAACGCCTCAGATAAAAGTATGCACTGTATGGCAACAGGTGCGCACATCATAGAAGAAATATTTCATTTTATTGTTAATAATTATAGTGCATTTACTGAGCAATAGAGTTTCAGTGCCTGATTGTTAATGTCTATACTCCAAGGTGGGCGATAACTGATATTATGAAAATATACATTGTATAATTGTATAAATATAACACAAAATGCAAAAGTGAAAAATGATATTAACCTAGCTTCCTACATATTTACTGAATAAACAGGTGCAAAAATAGAAATATGTAACACAAAGAAAGTATACTTTAATTAAAAAAAAAAATAAAAAATGCCATGCAGTAATGTTGTCATTAAGGTAATCATATGATCATTGCTGTGCCTTTTGAGTCAAAGTAATGATCGTCAGACATTTGTTTGAATCAAGTCAAGTCACCTTTATTTTTATAGTGCTTTATAGAGATTGTCAGTGCAGCTTTACAGTGATAAATGAGAAAAACAGAGACAAATTCTGCAGTAAAGCAGCTCTAAAAAAACAGTAAACAGTCATTATTCTGGTAAAATCAGGGTCTAACAATAATATTCAGGCACAAAACACTATAAATATAATGTATACATTTATAGAGTAATATAACCTAGATTGTATTTATAGATTAATCCTTTTAAAATATAAAGGAGTTATGCAGTTAAGAGCATTAATGGCACAGACAGCAGCAGGTATATTGCCTGTGAACAGTAAAGCCCTGCCTTCTTTAATTTGATTGGTTGTCTTTTGGCATTGAGGAGTGCTGTTAAACCATTTGTAACTCTTAATTTATTTTTATTTTTATTTATTTTATTTTTTATATTTGTTTTAGTCTTCCCAACAACCAATATCAAATATATATCTACTTCATGTTGCTACTTGGCATGAAGCATAAATTAGCAGGTAAACGCAGTTGCGTGTCCCTTGATAGCTGGTTGAGTCATCTTGAAAGTGAAAGTTATAATTAAACATTTATACTTGGCATGAGCGGCAGAGACTCAGAGTAGGCAATGAACTCAGACTGTGAAGACATACAGAGAACAGGTGAGCAATATCTCTCTCTGAACATGAAATAATTCCCATTAGGTCTATATTTACTAATTAATAACCAGCTAATGTTTTAAATATATGCATGCTCTTTACTTATAGTAATGTTATTTTGATGATATTTCAAAGTGTCTATGAATATAGAAAATTTTTCTGGATTCAGCCAGAGTAAATAATGCAATGGAAATACTGTTTCATGACTTTTAGCTTGTGTATTTTTAATGAATAGATGTTGAAATTTTATCATCATGTAATCATGAGTTGTTTGTAAGTACATTAACACCATAAAAGTACATGGCTAGTGTTTTTTAACATTTAGAAGTGATTTAAACAGGGTAAACTTTTCCTACTAAATGATGACTTTTCTGCTGAGCTTTCAGTAGATCTTCCTTTTCAGTGCATCTATGTATTCTCTGTCTCTAGTACTTTCTTATTAGTTTTAATTTCTGTCCTTTTTTTCTATTGCAGAGTCACAACCATGAATGCAGTAAATGCTGTGCAATTGTTTATTCTGGTTTGGAGCTTTTCTGCTGTCTGTCAAGCTGATAATGGTAAGAAAATGAACCTTGTTTAGAAAGTGTTTCTGAGAATTTAGAGGAGGGACTAAATCTAAGATAATGATAAAATGTCTGATTCATAGATATACAAAACGTGGCTCTTAAAATAGACTCAGTGTAAGTTCTTTTGGTTTTTAGTCTGATTCAAAACAAAGATTTAGTGTTTGAACAGTTTACATGATAGGAAGTGAAATCCATTATGGTCAGGGAGCAATACTTATTTATTGTATGACTGTCATGGAAACAGACATATGTTTAAATCATAAAAGTTTCATGAGATGAGAAAGTAAAAAAAAAAAAGGAATTTTTTTTTTGTTCAGTTGCTATATTATGTGATATACATTGTTATTTTTCAGATTTCAGTGTAAGCTGTGATGATGTGACTGGAACTGTGGGGAAAGAAGTCACTTTCATCTGCAGCATCTCACTGCAAGACCCTGATTGCTGTGTTACATTATATAAGTTTCCAAACCCTGAAGGCTATGATGACTCTGCTGCAATCTGTAAAAAAGAGTTTCTTCACAACACCTGTGATAGCAGGAACAGCATCAGATGCAACTACACTCCAACTACAGCAATGGCAGTGAAATTCAAATTCTTTGTGCAAGCAAAATGTGGAGTGAAAAGCACAGAATTCACTGTGAACATAACAGGTATAATATTTTAGTTTATTATTCAGTAAATATTTGAACATTTATGTAGAATCTCCTAACAGTGGTTTAAAATATGTTAACAGATCCCAGGGAACCTGAAATTGACAATAAACCTTCTGCCGAGACAGGTATTATATTTTATTATTGATTACTACTGATAACTGTTTCAGGTTACTTATCAAAACTGCCCTTCAACATATTACTTTAAATCACCTGAAATAAATAATTTTAATGTATAAGAAGATAAAAAACTCTAAACAGTTACACATCATCAAATTTGAGATTTAAGACATTAGAGACAGAAGATAATCAGTTTTAGCAGATTCTCAGCAGTAAAACCATATTGTGAAGGTCTGTGTGGAAAATCTGACTGTCTGCAGTCTGACAGGTTGTGTTTATGGTTTAATATTTTAAATGTACCTTTACAGAGGAATTCAAGAACCAGACCAGTCATGATCTGAATGCAATAATGGGATCAGAGCCATCTCCTTCAACTTCCATCACTCCAGTCGTGGGCTGTTTCATCCTCATCCTCATTATTGTCATTGTCATTGTCATAATGAAAGTCATTCACAGCAAGAAAAACTTCAGCACATATTGTGGATTCCAGAAGAGGATGTTTTTGGGCCTCACACATGATGAGGACAACAGCGATCGTCCAGAAGACTTAGTATGAAATCAATGAGCTTTGTTTGGGTTTTTATGGAGCTCATGAATGATACAAGCCTTGTTTAAACTCCACTAAACTACTGTACTTAAAACTACTGAACTATATAACACTGGTTGTTGGTCTCTGTTTTATATTGATTTCTGTGAAATAACAGTATATTATTGATCTGTTTGATCAGTGTACATATGTGTATATGCGACTTATGTAACAAACTCAATTCACTTCGTGAACTTTAAGAGGAAGTACAGCGAAACTCAAACTGTGTTTGATTTTGCTTTTTTGTCTGACTTTCCGGGAATGCATATTGACTATAATGAATGTCAATTTTCTATTTAGTACAGTGAATGTTAATATAGCTGAAGTTTAGAAATTATTTTTCTTAATATTCTGCACATGCATTTTTCTAATAATGTGAAGGGTGTGTTTTTTAAACACTGAAATGAATGAAGATTTGTGATACTCTCTAAAGATGAATATCTGGATACTTTGTTTACGGGTACGTTATACCAGTTAAACTAGTAAAGTAGGTGAAGAGTATAAAGAGCTGATCTGTATGTATTCATTACTTTTTGTGTAAGAAATGTTTCATAATCTTATTCTACAATAAAGCTTTAGATACTTGATGTTGCACATTTGTACTCCAGGTTTATATTTGTTGATCAGTTCATGCACTCCCTGAAAACCAAACCCACAACCTGTTGCTAATGCCATTGTGTACTGTCTGAGAAGTAATAACTCTTCCAGGAAAGAGAACAAAATGATCCTATCTAAGCAATCAGAAGTCACATGTCACTCATTCAGAGTCAAGAAAATCACTCATTCCATCAGTTAAAAAAACACGGGCCACTGTCAGGCATGTTGTATTTCAACAGATGTAAACATGACAGATGAACCACAGACAGCAATAATGACAACTTAATTTCATTATATTGTAAATAATTGTAATGCATTTAATGATTTTTCATTGTCTGCTGATTAATATTTATACTGCAAGGTGGCTTATAGTTAATGTTGTGCAAAAAAAATATAAAAATCAATAAAAACCTATACATTTACAATATAGACCTACCTTATAAACTAAAAAAAAAAATTAAAATCAGAAAAAATATCAATACTGAACACAAATAAAGTATATTTAAATAATAAAAATAAACTTGCTATGCAGTAAATTCATCATAGTCATCATACGATCATTACTGTGCCATGATGGTGACATTTGTTTGAATCAAGTCAAAATATATTTATTTCTGTATCGCTTTATACAATACAGATCATTTCAAAGCAGACTGACAGTGATAACATGGAAAATTATGATTCAGTGTTGCTAACAGAGATCAGTTCTGCTGTGAAGAACAGAAAGCAATTACTATTCGGTTAAAATGATTGTTAAGTTCATTGTTGAGTCAGTTTGATTCAGTAACAGTAACTAATTTCTTTCATTACTCTGAACTGCACAGAACTTCTGCTTCCTCTTTCTATGTTTCATAATTTCATCATCAGTCATTCACACAACAATAAAATTAGTGACAGACTAGTGACAGACAGGTGTGACACGTGGGCTGGAGGAAACAATAGGCAGTGTTGGGGAAAGTTACTTTTAAAAGTAATGCATCACAATATTGCGTTACTCCCTAAAAAAGTAACTAATTACGTTACTTAGTTACTTTTTATGTAAAGTAATCCGTTACATTATTTTTGCATTACTTTTTAAATCTGGGCAGGGCTTGCTTGTTTGTTTTTAGTTTAAAAACGTTTGATTCTTAGCAAATGTAAAAGCCCTTTCACACCAAAATGAAATTAAGTGAATTAGTCTAAGGCTAAAGGAAAATTAAACTGATGTCTGTACAGCAGAACTGTAGGAAAAGAACACTCTTCAGCAATGAGAAAAAAAACACAAATGTTAGTTAATATAAAGTAAGTTTTGCTTATTATTACACTGCAAAAAATGCTTTTCTTACAAGATTTTTTGTCTTGTTTCCAGCCAAACAATCTAACAATTCTTAAATCAAGAAGGATTTTCTAGACAAGTAAAAATTGTCTTGTTTTTTTTTTTTGAAAACAAGTCAAATTAAGTGTGTTTTTGCTTGAATCAAGCAAAAAAATCTCCCAAAGGGATAAACAAAATAATCTTGTTTTCTGTTTGAAAAAATAATTTATTTATTTATATTTATTTATTTTATTTTTTTTTTTATTTTGGTTTTTTTTTTTGCTTACCCCATTGGCAGATTTTGCTTGTTCTAAGCAAAAACTCACTTAATTTTGACTTGTTTTTTTCTGAAAACAAGAAAATGATTATTTATTTGTCTAGAAAATCCTTCTTGATTTAAGAATTTTTTATTTTGGCTGGAAATGACAAAAAAATGCAAGTAAGAAAAGTATTTTTGCAGTGTGCGGTTGAATTGGATCAACAAAGGTCAGCAGCAAATGGTTAATCACTGGTAAGCAATAGCCACTGATTAATAAAATGGGATAAAATACATAAAGGAAACAAAAAGCAACTGGCATTACTTTTATGAAAAAGTAACTCAGATATTTTCTTTGAAATGAAAAAGTAATGCGTTACTTTACTAGTTACTTGAAAAAAGTAATATTATTACATAACTTGCGTTACTTGTAATGCGTTACCCCAACACTGCCAATACGTGAATGAAATTAATCTTACTTATTAACATACAGTTTTTAAGCACCAGGTGACATGAAATGAAATACAGATTTGCTAATATTTGCATTTTCTATTTAAGCAAGTGAGAAGGCATGTGTTAAACAGGTTGTTATTGTGCTTTTGTCCTGCTTGTTCTGATTCGCTATGAACTGTGCAGATGCTGTACAGCTGTGTGAAGTTTTCGCAAGCATTTCATGTCGTTTCATGCATGGCAAAATAAATAGCAGAGCTTTTCACTAACTGCTTTGATGTTATATAGTTTTATGAGGTTTTGCACTTCAGGTCTGGCTCATCTGCTAATAAATTATAAAACGTCAGGAGAGGAGAGGGAATCGCTCCAATTTGCAGAACCTGTTTGTGTCATTTGGAAAAGGAAAGTCACAGATTAGCAGTTTGAGGTTATGTCACATATAAAGAAATCAGTGTGGAAAACATTCTCAAGGTGAAGACATACATTTCGTGAGTGAGTGCACATTAACTTTCTTATATTAAACATTAACCACTGAATACCACAGTAGCATGCACTAACCTTTAAATAAATCTGTTATTCTTGCAGTAGTTGCAGTCCACATACTGCTTTAAATCTTAAAATAAAGTCAGTGTATTGTTGTATGTGAAATGTCATTAAAATATTAAAGCGAGCAAACGACAGGCTTCTGTTTTAGATTAACAAGAGCAGAACTGCGGAAATCAAAATAAGGCCATATGCAAGTGTTACGTAATATTGAGCACAGCTGCTAGTCGAAGCAAAAGCTGCTGTGAGTGTTTCGTGGCATCTCATTGACAGCTCAGTTAAAACGTGACGATGAAAGAAAAGCAACAGTTGTATCATTGTATCAAGCAAACAAGATAGACAATAATTGTAAATGTACTTTTCAATTCTATTTTTCTATAAATATTTCATACTTTTAATTATTAGGGGTTCAAGACTTGGACCCAGAGATTCAAGAGGTGAAATAATAATTTCTCTTTCCAGTACAGAATGCATAGCATCTATAGGGCTGTCACAGGATGAATAAACAACTCAAACCCTAACCAGGAGACTCATGAGGTAAACTAATAATTTTTGTTTCCTGCAGAGAACTGCAGAAATCAAATTAAAGCCATATGCAAGTGTTACGTAATATTGAGCACAGCCGCTAGTCGAAGCAAAAGCTGCTGTGAGTGTTTCGTGGACAGCTCAGTTAAAACATGATGATAAAAATAAAGCAACAGTTGTATCATTATTTGAGCTTGTTTATGAAAACCAGAAGTTCACCGTTTTGTATTATTATTTATGGATAGAATTGTTTTGCATAGCTATCTGATTATTATCTTAAAAAAAAAAAACACTGAATGTTTGCATACCTTCGGTCACCTCTCTTGTCATAGTTGCCATCAGTTTCGCTTAGCTGTGTATTAGAATCAACTAGCTAGTGCAATGCTAGCGATAATGCTAGCACTGTTCCCAAATGGAGGGCAGAAGCTTCCTAATCAAAAAGGAAATCTCATTAGCGACCAATTTAGAAAGCTGTGCAGGCAGAATCTTCACATACTATTTGATTTGATAGATTTTACTAAGCAAACAAGATAGACAACAGTGTTGTAGTACTTGAGACCGGTCTTAAGACCAGTTTTTGATGGTCTTGGTGTTGTCTCGGTTTCGACTGCATTTGGACTCAGTCTTGTCTTGGTCTCAGACTAAGAGGACTCGGGATTTTAGTTCAAGACCTGTCAAGACCACAACTGTGTGGATATCACTAAATTGCAAGTGCATTGTCTTTGTGAACATCATGAGATCATCACTGCAGTTTGTTTAAACAGCTCCCAATGAAACAAAAGTCACATGCAGTTAGGTCACTAAATGAAGTTAAAACACTTGTATGCAGTTCAGACTCCCAGTGACTGTTCATAAGGCAAAATATTTCACATAAAGTGTCATTATTCTATTGTTTTGTTGAAGGAGTTCTCGGGGTATTTATATACACTGGGGGTTTAGAATAATTAAGATTTTTCATATTTTTGAAAGGAGTCTCTTGCTCACCAAGGCTGTATTTATTTGATCAGGAATACAGTAAAAAAATTATTATTGTGACACATTATTACAACTTAAATAAATGGTTTCTCTTTTAATACATTTTAAAATTTCTTTTATTGCTGTTATCAAACAGTTTCAGCATCATAACTCCAGTCACACAATCCTTCAGAAATCATTCTAATATGCTGATTTAGAGCTCAATTATTATTATTAAATACTTAATTATTATTACTGAATAATTTTGAATTATTTTAAATTGTAATAAAATTGTACAGTATTAATACCTTACTGGATTTTTTTCGAATAAATGTTGTTTTGGTGAGCAAAAGAAACATTCAAAAGCACAAAAAAAATCTTAATTATTCTAAACATTTGACACCCAGTGAATATATTGGGTATTTACAATTTTAACTTTTCTACATTTTAAATTTTGAATGTTTTGCTTTTTCTCTTACAGCAAAATAGTAATATGTTAGTCTTATGATAAAACAGACGATAAGTGTTGCATAAAGATGGTTAAGTTGTTTTTAGCTTGTATATGTTTGCCAATTTAAAAGAAAAAATCCTATAAAATAAATAATAAAATTCACCACTGCAATGACTTTTTATTATTTTTTCAAGACATTTTACAGTAAATGTGGATCTTTCAAATTAATTTGAGGAGTGCTGGTCGGGCTTGGTTTCGCCCTGCCTTGGTCCTGGTCTTGTCTTGGTCTCAAACCCTTAAGTCTTGGTCTTATCTTGGTCTCAACACACTCTGGTCTCGGTCTCGACTAGGTCTCGGTTTAGGTGGTCTTGAAACACTTATAGACAATAAACGCAATTCTATTTTTCTATAAATATTTCATACTTTTCAGTATTTGGGGTTCAAGACTGATCAAAACTGATCAAGCAGACCAAACCGTAAGTCATAGAGACTTGAAACTTGGAGGGATGGTAGTATACCCTGCAAACAAGCTTGCTCTGCCCTTTTAAGGGCCCACTTAGGGCTAGCCTAAGGGCCCCCAGTGTGCTGCCAGCACAGGGCCCCTGAGAATTTCCTCATTGGCAGAGCATTGGCCCCCTAGTGCTGGCCCTCACTTAGCCCCCAGGAAGCCCTCACTAGACCCACACAGGGGTTTCTCAATTCCAAGAACGCAAAGAATGGACTTGTGTTCTCATGGAGATCTGTCTTGTGAGGCTCCCTTGAAAGAACAAACTCGGAAGGACTGTGTTCTTGCTGCTCAACTGACCATCCCAGCAGGTTATAAAGAGTGAGTCAACAACACGTAATACACAATAAACAACACACAAACAAATGTCATAATGCTTTTAAAACCTTTATTTTATTATATACAATATTTTCATATTATTTTAAAGCTCTTTAGCGTATGTATTTGTCAAAATTATTAGCCGATTTATAATGTTACATATTCTTGCCAATGTTAAAAGTCTTTTTAATATGCCAATAAAAAGTAAAAAGTTAAAATTATGCAAAATGTTTATAGCTTAAAGTTTAAAGCTTACAGGCTTCCATATATCGAGTGGCCGCAGCGTCTTCTGGGATTTCCAACGGTTCGATTCTCTCAAGTCTGCATTTGATACATCCTCGATTTCAAGAATACAGCCGGGCACTTTCATGTGTCCTCTGTACTTGCGTTCTTGAGTATTGGAATTGAACTTTGGCGGTTAATGATGACGTAGAGCGAGAACACAAGGACGCAAGATCGCTGAAGAATGCATATTGAGACACGGCCATGGCCTGCACTATTAATCTACTACAACAATAAATCTGTTTCACTTTAAATACTTTTCAGCTGCTCTAACTTACAGTTTTTCTCAATTGCTAAAACACTATAACCAGTCTTTTGAACTAAAATTTCAAAACTATAACGCCATTTTTGAAAAAGCACACCCATTTCCCTAAACTATAAACACTATTCCCTGCTTTGACACATGAGTTATATTTGGTGAACTGTTACTGCAAAACTCTACACACAAATCCCTACATTTCTCAGTGCTTACACCATGTGGTCATTTAGAAAGCACTAGCATTCAATAATGTTAACTTAACACAGCACAGCTTGAGCTCAATTAGCACACAATTAACCAAGTGGAAACACTAGGAGTCAAAATTTATCACACACCAATCAGAACCTTCGATGGATAGATAAAAGGGCCAAAGTCAACTTATTCAGGTTTGAAACAATGGATCCAAAGAGACGTAAGGGAAGAGGTCAGGGACACCAGAGTGGAGGAAGAGGAGGAAGAAGTAGAGGTAGAGAACGTGGTGAAGAAGGAGGGAGAGGAGGAGGACGTGGTGAAGAAGGAGGGGGAGGAGGAGGAGGAGGAGGAGGAAGAAGAAGACGTGGTGAAGAAGGAGGGAGAGGAGGAGGACGAGGTGGTGGAGGAGGAGGAGAAGGAGGAGGAGAAGGAGAAGGAGGAGGAGGTCGAGGAGGAGGAGGAGGAGGAGGACGACGACAACAAGGAAGGGGAAGAGCAAGGGCAAGGAGACAAGCAGTCTCGGATGAAATTCGAGCCACTATAGTTGACCATGTTCTTGTCCATGGTATGACTATGAGGGAGGCTGGGCAACGAGTACAGCCAAATTTGAGTCGCTTCACTGTTGCCTCCATCATCAGAACCTTCAGGGAGGAAAACAGGTAGATGTTCTTGCAGTAAGACTGCTCTGTACAGTAACTTTTGAGTGCTGAACTCAAAGGAATTCAAAGGAGAGTGATTGAGGATGATCATCATTTTCGAGGGATAAATGCCATCAGCCTCTCCACAATTGATCGCATCCTCCGAAAGAACCAATTCCGGATGAAACGGGTGTACCGCGTCCCTTTCGAACGAAACTCTGACAGAGTGAAAAACCAACGAGTGGAATATGTTCAGGTATGAATTTTGATTTTGTATGAAGTATTGTGTTCCATCACAGCATAGCAGTTTATGCTGCCATTTGTGCCCTCTTGAACTGTGGTTCAGGGTAGTGATTTACTCTACTGTGTTTTGTGTTTTGCAGAGAATGTTTGAGATTGAAGGACAGCCTGTTCCCCATGAAATTATCTTTGTGGATGAGGCAGGTTTTAACCTGACCAAAAGGAGGAGAAGAGGGAGGAACAGAATTGGTCATCGGGCTATTGTAAATGTCCCTGGTCAGCGTGGAGGGAATGTCACTATGTGCGCAGCCATCAGCCAACGAGGGGTACTCCACCGCCATGCCATTCTAGGACCCTATAATACTATGCTCCTCCTTGCTTTCCTTGATGGTCTAAGAGAGCATATGTTCCAGCTGGACTACAGAGAACCAGCACAGCCAGAGCAGCCTCACTACGTTGTTGTTTGGGATAATGTCAGCTTCCATCATGCTGTTCTGGTTCGTGACTGGTTTACCAATAACCCAAGGTTTTCTAACATCTTTCTGCCTGCATACTCTCCCTTTCTAAACCCGATAGAGGAGTTTTTTTCGGCATGGCGGTGGAAAGTGTATGACAGAGAGCCTTATGTCCGTGTTCACCTCCTCCAGGCCATGGAAGAAGCCTGCCTAGACATAACAGTAGATGCATGCCAGGGGTGGATCAGGCATGCAAGAGGATTTTACCCCCGCTGCCTGGCTAGGGCCAATATAGCCTGTGACGTGGATGAGATTCTCTGGCCTGACCCAGACCAAAGACAGGATGCTGAGGTGGAATAATTTTTGTGTATGTGTTGTACTGTATAGTACATGAATAAAAATTTGCCAGTGTACATTGGTTGCGTCTTTTTTGTTCATCATGTGAAAATGTTTTTGAGGGGAAGAACCACAAGCAACATAACTTGCCAGTTTTGGAAATATTGTTTTTAATTTATTGCACCAGTGTGTAAGACTATGTTGTAGTGTGAGTGTTTTTGAGGCCTTGTGTGTGATGTCTGAAGGCAAATTTTGATTTTTCAGCAAGAGTGAATGGTTTTGAGTGTAGAGCTTCATTTTGACCTGAAAATAGGATGTTTGGGAAATTGGGTGAGACGTTATGGATTTGTGTTTACTGTTTTGAGAATACGAGGCATAGTTTCAAGAAATGTGTTTAAGCAATCGAGAAAAACTGTAAGTCTTTGAAAAAAACTGTTAATATACATCTGAAATGGATGCAGTCATCACATAACTAATGTCTGTGTTGTCAAAAATGTACAGTAGTCAAAGGGACTTCAAATCTATGGATTTATTAAATACAAAATAGAAAACATTCAATTTTTAGGCTCGTCCCAAATCAGCCTGATGGGGGTGCAACAGCGATCAAAAGTACAAAATTGCTCATAACTTTGCTCCAACATATCCTCCAATTTATACGACCGACGTAAGTCGTTTTCACAAATCTTCAAATACGTCTCCATAGAGCGTATTCAACATCAAATACGTCTCTATAGAGCGTATTCAACATTTGCTCCCCTATCAGTAACAGGTATCTAATTCAACCTTAGCATTAAGTGTAGGTCAATTAGTAGTGCGTTGCACTGCGAAGTGGTAAAATCATATGAACACAGGTTCAATACCAGAGAACGCATATATTTTCATTGTATGTTTTTTTTTTTTTTTTTGGAATATGCACTAGAAATCATGATTTTGCACTATTTCTGTAAGGAGTAGGTTTAGGGTGAGGTTAGGTGTGGTCATTTATACGAATTACACCCAGTAAAACACGTTTAAATTACCATGAAATCGGTATAAAACCGCTAGAGGGCGCTTAACTTTAAAACGTAAACATGGGTCGTATTTGGTCGATTCAAAAACGTACAACTGGGTCGTATTTTCTTTGAGGACAGTCTCCTTTTTGGGGTATTTTGCAGTTTTTTAAAAATCTACTTTTCCAAACTAGTCCTAGGGTTTTCACCCGATCGGAACCAAACCAGTGCAAGCAGATTCTCTGATCCGGAACTAAACCAGTCTCAGGAAGAAGAATGTTTGAAAGGAGCAGGGTCGCCTTTCCTAAAATGCCTATAACTTTTGAACGGAATGAGATATATTTGTCAAACTCACAATGTGTATGTAAGAGCTGAATCTGAGGTCACATGAAAAAAGTTGCAGAGCTTAGCCACTTGGTGGTGCTATAAGAGGGGTAAAATTTTAAAAACGAACTGTTTGTCCTATCAACATGAAAATCGGTATGCATGGACTTGGTCCGAAGTGCCGCAAGTGATTCAATCGGCAGGTTATCAGAGATCAAGCATGAAACTCAGTGGGCCTGTTTGACTCACAGTCCTAAAAGTCTGTGAAAAATGTGAACGAAATCAGCCGCTGGGAGCGATACTGCATCATTCGTAAGCGAATGTATGTTTCATGCTTTTTCACACACATATGCACAATAATCATATTATATGAAAGACCTCCTCATTCTCCTCAGTGCAGGAAGATCCTCTGGACAGTAAAAATCTATAATTATATATATATATATATATATGGTGACACTTTAGAATAGGGAACATTTATTCACTATTAACTACGACTTTGCCCTCAAAAAATTCCTAATTGGCTGCTTATTAATAGTTAGTAAGGTAGTTGTTAGGTTTAGGTACTGGGTAGGATTAGGGATGTAGAATAAGATCATGTAGAATAAGGCATTAATATGTGCCTAATTAGCACTAATAAATGGCTAATATTCTAGTAATATGCATGCTAATAAGCAACTAGTTAAGATACCGTAGACTAAAGTGGTACCATATATATATATATATATATATATATATATATATATAAAAGGTGAACTTTCGACCCTCTGGTGCAAAGGGACGGCAGAACATTCAAAAGAGCATGTCAGGGTCATGCCCTGACAGCCTTGTTAGTTTTGTCTTTGTTTAATGTCTCTTTGTTTGGCTTGTGTCTGAGTGCATTTCTTTGGTCTGTTATCTCTCGTCTGTCTTGTTTGTTGTCTGTGTGTTCGACAAGTTAGTTCCTGCTCTGTTTCCTGAGTCCTCCCTGGTCGCTGACAGACATTCTGGTGCTTTGAGCGTTACTACCCCGGTGCCAATAAAAATCTATAATTATTTTTAAAAGAGCTGAAAACATTCAAAAGGCCTTTACTAAAACGTCTATAACTTTAGAACTTCGTCAAACTCACAATGCGCATGTAAGAGCTGAATCTAAGGTCATATGATAAAAGTTGTGGAGCTTGGCCACTTAGTGACACTTAGTGGCCATATCTACGCAATAATTTGTCCTATCGACGTTAAAATTGGTACACACAGTCTTGGTCCAAAGTTCCGCAAGTGGTTCAATCGGCAGGTTAACGGAGGTCGATTGGAGTGAAACTCTGTGGGTTTGACTCACAGTCCAAAAGGTCACTTTAGGCCACTGGGGGGTGCTATCACATTTTTCAAGGGCGTGATTATATATTGCATGTTTCACACATATGCAAAATATCCATATTATATGAAAAACCTCTTAATTACGAACAACTTTGCCTCTAGAACCTTGCAGGAAGAGCCAGTGCAGAAAGACTATCTGGAGAGTGAATATTAATAATTATAAAAAAAACTTTCGAAAGGCGCTGGGCTGTCTTTACTGAAACTGGAATGAGATATCTTTGGAAAACTCACAACGCATATGTAAGATCTGAATCCAAAGTCACATTAAAAAAAATTTGTGGAGCTTGGCCACTTGGTGGCATTATAAGAGAATAAAAACAGCCCTAACTACACAACCGACTGTCCGATTGACATGAAAATCGGTATGCAGGGTCTTGTTCTAAGAACATTTAGGTATCTCCAAAAACATGGCAGCCATAGTCTGATGAACTTTGAGCACCTATTAAAATGAAACTTGTTGGGCCTGTTTGACGGCCCTAGAGGTCTTTGTAAAATTTGAAAGAAATCAGCCACTGGGGCTGTGATAAGGCGTTTTTACACATATGCAAAATATTCATATCATACAATAGACCTCCTCCTTCCGAACAGATTTGCCTCTAGAACCAGTGCTGTCAATCAAACTGTTTGTTAAATGATTTAGAAAATGTAAAAAACCTACTTTTGTGAACTAGTCCTAGGTTTTTCGCTTAATGTGGGGGGAAAAACAGTGCAGTGTAATTCTCTGGACTCTTTAGGTCAATAATTATCAAAAACATGGTGAAATTTACCTTTTGGCAAGCTATAATAGGTTCATTTAGAAAAGGGGCCTGTTTAAATATACCCAAAAGCCTATAAAGCCTAAATGAAAACTCAAAACTCCACAAAACAAAAAGATGGTTCTAAACAAGCCTGCAAAGTTGTAGTGAAATCAGGTCACAGCTGGCTATAACAGTCATAAATGTAAAAAACAAACAAACAAACAAAAAAAACATCGTATTTATATGATAAATAACTTGGATTTGCCAAAAATGTATGTGGTTATGTGGTTACGTGCTTGCTAAATAATATGTCTTCTTATGTGCTTAAATGCCTTAAGCGCTTGAACTCTGGTAATCGCTGCTTGGAGCTATATTTAAATTAATTATATTTAAAATTAGCATTTTTCTGGCTTTTCCCACTCTTGAACAAGTGTGACTGACTGGTGTTTGAATTTCTTGAAGCTTATTGTAATCAGTATTCAATTATGATATTTTATTACAGGTTTGCCTATTTTTGTGGTTTCATTGTGCTTTTAGACTGGTTTAGTTCTCTTCAGTGCTGTTTTTGTGGTCAGTGCATTAGTCTTTGTGCTTTTCAAATTAAATTAGGATGTTTAAGAATTAATGTCATTCTTTCGTCGCAGAAGCGAAACCATGGATGTTGTGAATGCTGTGAAAATGATCATGTTGTTTTGGACATTCACATCTGTCTGTGAGGCCAGTGATGGTAAGAGTATGTTTTCGCAAAGGTTTACATTTACCTGTAGCACTTTAATGAACTATTCTTTTTTTAAACTATTCTTTTGTATTTCTTTTAGTAGTTCACAGGAGTACAACTAAACATTTTTGTTGCTGGGCTGCGGAGTGACCCAGATAGAGCTGGGTGCTGAGTGTTTGCCAAACATTTTTCCCACCAGCCTGGAAAAGCATTCTGCTCAGTGATTGCTCCTCCGACAGAATACTTAGTGATTCACATATGCCAGACATTTTAATACCAACAGTGTTCCAGATGTCTAGCCTAAAATTCATTAGGAAGAATAAAGTAGACAGAAACTGAGAGATGAGAAAGTTCTGATAGAAAAGAGTCCAAAATGACAGTGGGCTGTGAGAAACATGGGAGATCTCTGTATTGTTTTGCTCTTTCAAGACACTACTATAAAAATGTTTTATTGCTCAGAGGTTGCTCTTACTTTCTTTCTTTCTTTCTTTCTTTTTTTTTTCGTATGAGTGTGTGGTTACAGTGTTTTTTTATATCTTTAATGATCAGAATGGAAGGACGAGAGACTGGACAAAAAGGGGAGTGGTGAGATGGGAAGTGGGCAGGAAAGTATTTTTTTTTTTGGCACTCCAACTCGTGCTGTCTGATACACATATGTCCCATCTGTATTGCATGTAAATAAAAATAGTGTTGCATTTTACTGAGTAAGAAAGTCAAAAGCCTTCTAAAGACACAATAATACATGGTTATAGAAACCTAAGTGACAAATAAAAAAAAATGAATGTTGAAACCCTTTTGGAAATCTAGTGGTTAAATGCTATGTCGCCACCTGACTAATGACTAGTCTATATTTTAGAAAGGAAAATTTAAAAATAAAAAAAAGAGAAATTAAGGAGAATCAATGAATTGTGAATAATTTATTGCTATTGTGTGAATAATATGTGATCATGTAATCCAAATAAAGTAACTGTAGTCTGATTACAAGTACTTTAAAATGTAACTTACTCCAATTACAAGTACTTAACTTTTTGGAATTTGATTATGTAATCCAGATTACATGTAATCAGTTACTACCCAGCTCTGCCCCTAATTATGGAATGAGATCTGGAATATTTACAGACAAGCAGAATAGCCCAGAATATTCAATAACAATTACACTAAATTGCTTTAACCTGCGAGTGGAAAAATTAAATCCGTGCCAACAGTTTAAAAGTAGCCCAATTCCACAAGAACAGGGCAACCCAAACCTAAAGATCAGCTACAAGTCATGTGAAACACGATCAAGTCACGCTAAAAGTTTGCTTTTGTTAACATTATCGGTTAGTTTGAGGGTACGGTAGGCTGTTATTTTCAATCTTAATTGAGCATTAACAACTACCATGTAACAAAACGTTGCCAGATGTTACGTTTTTATTTCAAAGCATAATACAAAATTAAAAAATGGGTAAACAAGGTAATCACAGATATGATCTTATTTGAAGCCCAATCAGTATCTGAAAGTATTAAAAATAAATATCTGTTTCAAATAAAACTGAACATGCTTTGAACTCCACCCGCTGGACATTTTACTTCGAAAGTGTTGCGATACTTATATCGTACATGTTTAAGGAAGGCAGAGATGAAAATGCCACAGTAATCTCAAAAATGGTATTCCCAAACAAGACCTGTGAAAGAGAGATCAATGCCACATGTGTTTACAAACCTCATGCAAAAATGACTGCAAAGTTCATTCTTTTTTCAAGCGGACTGTGAGACGAGAGAAACTGAATTTGTTGTTAACATAACAGGTGGGCTACAGTCTAAACAGGTCTGGAAACACTTGATTGAACTGATATGCTTAAATATATGTTAAATGCTTCCAATTTATTTTGTTTAGTTGACCTGACCTTTGAAAATCTGTTTACAGAGTCTGGTGGAGATAAAAACATCAGTACAGACACTGTAAAGAAAGGTATTGCTTATTGTATTCGCATTCTATCATTTTACTATTGTTTACTGTTTCAGATTACCTACAGGAAAATATGAAGCTGCTCGTCACCATCTTATCTGCTCATTTGTAACACCATATCATGATTTCAGAAGTCAAAGTACATAGATCATGATATCAGTAGACATTTTCTATCGAAACTCCAGCAGAAACATAGAGTATAAAGTGAATATAATGAATCGGATGTTGTTCTTATACATATTACAGATCATTTATTTCTTTTCTTGAAGGTGAAGGTGAAGCAAAGCTGACTGCATTTGAGGTTACTGTCACTGTTGGAGCAGTAATCGGCTTTGTTGTCATAGTGTTAATCATTTACAAGAAGTGCAGTCCGACAAACCCTTGTCATATCATGAAAGACTATAAAACAGCTGATTCGGACACAAAAGATGATGACAACATTAAGTAATCAAAAAGAGCATTTCAGCAACACGGCAAGACTGCGTGGCAGTTGTGTTTCACATCCAGTGCAGGTCATGAGCCATTAAACATGTTTATTGCTGCACAAGTCGCAGACAGCAGTGTTGTTAAAAGTGTGTACAGGAATCGACTATCTATGTTATTGGGCCTACTGATTGTACTCTTATCCTAAGCTGTATGTTCTGTTTTATATTGATTTCTGTGAAATAACGGAATGTTGTCGATATGTTTTATCAGAGAGTGCTTTATATATTAAATGAACTTAAGTCTGTACACTCTCAGAAAAAAAGGTACAAGTCTTTTCAAAAGGTACACTTCTGTGCCTTATATAGGCTACACCTACATTGCCTACTAGTGCTGTCAAACGATTAATTGTGATTAATAAAAAAATAAGTTTGCATACTATATATTTGTGTACTGTATATATGTATTATGTATATATAAATACACATACATTTATAAATTAAGAAAAAATATTTTAGGTGTATATCTAAAATATATTTATTTATAATGTAAATTGTATACAGGTATAAATATATATACATATAAATATTTAGTTTTAATATATACATGTATGTGTGTGTGTGTGTGTGTGTGTATTTATATGTACAAAATAAATATACAAAGTAAACACACATCCCAGCTAGAAATGGTTCATGTTCTGGGAATGTTTTCAGTGGCTAGTTTTATTTTAGTTTCCAGAATGTTCTGATAAAAGTTAGGATAACATTCTCTAAAAACATTCTACAAATGTTTCTTGATAACATTATACTTTATCCTCTAACATTATAATTAAGATTTAAGCGGGAAGCTACTCATTGGACATTGTTTGCTGAACTTCTTTAAATAACTCCAAAGACAGCATTACCAGCTTCACCTATTATAAGCCAGATTGACTTTATTTCTGTCATACATTTACAAAATTATTGAGATAAACAGAGGTTTAGATGTTGATGTCTGTTTGAAAGTAAGTGTTCAGTTTGATCTCACCATTATGGTGAGAAGCGCTTGATTTAGCTGGGCAATTTGCCTCTTGGGTGCTGGTTTATAAATTGCTGTTTTCGTTAGTTATAACAAAAACAGCAAGAGAATGATGTCGGTTACTTGTTGATATTAATGCTATTATCATGTAATGGTATGTTCAACTGATTTGATAGTGACTTCAGTAAAACGTTTCAATGTCCAGCTATGTATATGTGAGTCCACACTCAAGAGGGTGAAATAAACACTGAAGGAGAGTTAAAGTTAATGAGATAATTAGTGATTAATTAAGTGATAATTGATCATTATTGAAGACACCTGAAGCAGAATCAACAAGCAGAATCACCAAAGGAGAAAATCAAAATTTTTAAGCAACCATCATAGCGGTCAGTGGTTGCATTAGTTGGGCTCTTGACCCTTACATTTTTAATATAAAAGTTTGTTTGGCTGCTTGATTTCAGTTTAATCAGCCAGACAAGCCAAGACCACAAGTCACCGGCTGTGGTGGTGAATTAACTCAGAGGTTACACTTTAAGTGAGTTCAATGGTTCAGGTCAAATAGTTCTGTTGAGTGTCCAGCCTTGTGACTCCACAACAACAGAATTGAATACTTTTTTGAAGAGCTACTTACAAGCAGTTATGATGTGTTATTTCTGAAAAAGAAGTATCTTTAGGTAGACACAGGCATCAAGAACCAGAGTATGAATCTCAACAACGGTGACAAACAGCATATTCAGAACAAAAGATAAAGAAAATTACAAAGACGATTCAGCTCATAATTTATGCATGCATAATGGGAGGCATGAGGTGAGTTTTGATTGGCTACAATATGCTTATTTGATACTCACCGTTGTTGTGATTCTCATGCTGGTTCTTGATGTATGTGTGTCTTAATTGAAGGTTTTTTTTTTTTTTTTTTAATCAAAATATTTTTTTTATATATCTGTCTTTGTTTTCAGATATATATGCAACCACTGACCGCTATGATGGTTGCTTAAAAATGGTGATTTTTTTCCTTTGGTGATTCTGCTTGTTATCATCAGGTGTCTTCAATAATGATCAGTCCTCACTTAATTAATCACTAATTATCTCATTAACTCTGCTTGAGTTTTTATTTGACACTCTGATTTTAACACTTCACACTCTTCAGTGTGAACTCATATATATACACATAGCTGGACATTGAAACATAATACTGTAATCGCTATCAAAACAGTTAAACATACCATTGCATGATAATAGCATTAATATATTAATGGTGTTTTTGCTATCACTAACAAGAAAACAGCAACTTGTAAAACAACACCCAAGAGGCAAATTGCCCAGCTAAATCAAGCGCTTCTCACCATAATGGTGAGATCAATCTGAACACTTACTTTCAAACAGACATCAACATCTAAACCTCTGTTTATAAATTAAAAATAAAATAAAACTTGTCGCTAAAAACATTGGTTTATAATAAGTGAAGCTGATAGTGCTGTTCTTGGAGATATGACACTAGAGATGACATCAAACAAAGGTTGGCTTCTCATTTTTAACCTAAATTTGACATCTGAGCAAATTAAGTCCACATCTAGTGTGATGGGAAGCTTTTTTATAATATTAGAAGATAATGTTTTATCAGTGTTATGTTTTTAGAGAATGTTATCCTAACTTTTAGCAGAACATTCTGGGAACTAAAATAAAACTAGCCACTGAAAACATTCCCAGAACATGAACCATTTCTAGCTGGGATATAGTATGCAAACATAAACTTTTATTTTGGATGCGATTTATCGTGATTAATCGTTTGACAGCCCTAAATACATATTAGTACCTTTTGAAAGGGTACCACCACAGTGGTAAACAAACTCTTGTATCGAAAAACCACAGGGATTGTATCCACTGTATCTTCATGCTATTTTTGTACACATTCATCTTCTGTAAAAAGAAAAGTTTGATGTATTTTTTATCACCTGGTTTTGTTTTGTATACCATATTATCATGAATGAATAAATGATGCATTTATAGCGCTTTGTTGTGTATTGCGGTTCACCTGAAGCGCTTTACAATCATATGGGGGATCTCTCCTCAACCACTCAACCAGCATCCACTTGGATGATGCGACGGCAGCCACAGTACTCACCACACACACCAGCTAAATGTGGAGAGGAGAGAGTGATAGTGTGAATTCAATGAATGGGGATTATTAGGAGGCCACAATAGACCAGAGGAGAGAATTTGGCCAGGACACCGGGGATACACCCCTATTCTTTTTATGAAAAGTGTCATGGGATTTTTAATGACGACACAGAGTCAGGACCTCGGTTTAGCGTCTCATCTGAAGGATGGTGCTTTTTACAGTATAGTGTCCCCATCACTATTAGGAGCCACACAGACCACAGGGTGAGAACCCCCTACTGGCCTCACTAACACATCTTTCAACAGCAACCTAGTTTTCCCAGGCGGTCTCCCATCCAGGTATTAACCAGGCTCAGCCCTGCTTAGCTTCAGTGGGCAACAGTTCTTGCAGGGTGATATGGCTGTGGCTATTATGTTGAATTAAAGCAAGACACAGAACGCATATTTTGTTAATTTTAAAGTACAATACCTATTATTGACAGCTAGCGGTTGAAATGAGTACTGCAGTCCAAATTCAAAATATTGGAGAGATTTGTTTCTCCCGTTCCCAACCTGTGTAAGACTGAATGCTTACGTGGATTGCCAGATTGAGGATATGCAATGATAAGTTAATTTATCCATGTTTTAATATGCCTTTGGTCATCGAAGATTATAGTTGGATGCTGAGGTTTTTTAGGTCAGGTAGAACCTGTGATCTCTGACCCAGTTGGCTTGCTGGATTCTATAACTGCAAAATGGTGTGCTTTTCACCAACTGGCAACCCAGATTGTGGGCGGAGTCACACAGACCAAAACAAAACCTGTCCCAAATCAAACCCTAAACCCTTGCGGTCTTCCCCTGAGTCCGGGGGAGGTCGAAAAACTCTCATTTTCTTCTTCAACTTCAAAATCGTCCTACATCACTGTTTTAACTTTTTTTTCTTCTTCTTCTTTGCATGTTCACTTTGTAATCGCTGGGTCAGTACTTCTGCAGCCATGTGGGATGATTTTGAAGTTAAGGAGAAAATGAGATGGGAGTTTTTAGACCTACCCTAACTGTCCTTAACCCGGAATACACAGAGTTCACGCGATGCTAGGTGAGACAAGCATGTGAGTTTAAAAAGCATATAAATTTACAATTCTTTTAGAAAATAACCAATCATTTCACTCGATAAGACCCTTCTTCCTCAGCTGGGATTGTTTAGAGCCCTTTGAAGCTGCATTTAAACTGCATTTTGGAAGTTCAAACTCGCAGACACCATAGAAGTCCACTATATGGAGAGAAATCCTGAAATGTTTTCCTTAAAAAACTATATATATATATATATATATATATATATATATACGAATACGGTATTCGGAAAGGCACAAACAGCGTGTTTTTTACGAATACTTATTTCGAACAAATAGCCCTACTTTAAAACATATTTGTATTCGGGAACAAGAAAAACTTTATATCAAAAAGCTGCGTTTCCTCATGAGACCGCAGTGCATGCCCGCATGAGTGAGTGAGCGACATTCAGGAATCGGTGGAGGGTAAAAGAGGTGACTGCTCCACACAGCAACAGAGAAGGCTCGGTTCGCTGTGCGATAAAAGACTTCACTGCATCACTATTTTTGTTGAATAGATTTTTGTACCTTAACTGGGTTCCGGAGGCAGTTTATAACTTTCGGTAAGCGGAGTTTGATCGGGAGATTATTCCATTACCCTGCATTATTGACGTCTGCAGTCGGATGTTCTCATGTTCGCTCTGGTTACGTAGCTCTGTAAGCTCGGTAATTTAGACCAGAGGTGGGCAAACTACGGCCCGCCAGGCGTTTTCATCCGGCCCGTGAGGCAGTTGAAATAAACTGGCTAATTTGATGCAATATCAGTAAAATCCAATAGATGGCGCCTTTAGTGTGGTATATAGCGGCTTTCGCTTTTTACGCTTCGTTAAACATAAGCGCCTAGTCATTCTTGACGGCATCCAAACCGCACAGCTCAGATACAAATTAAAAAGTCAAAATAAACACCCTGTGTAAAACTGGAACATTTGTAAAAAGTTGCTGTTTTTTAAAAAAAATTTAAAGTGTTCATTTGTTGGACAAGTGCAAAACAGATTGGTGACGAATAAGAAAGTGTGTTTGCATTGCGCATTTTCCAGCAACGATGACGCTAGTTTCAGTTTCGCTTTTAAATAGTTAGGCTGGGCGTTTATAATAAATGTTTATATGAACGCCACTATACTTTGTGCTTTTTTTTTACTTACAGTGTCAGTCAAATGTTTTTGAACAGTAAGATTTTTAATGTTTTTAAAGAAGTCTCTTCTGCTCACTAACAATGCAATACAAATTACAGCAAAAGCTAAAAATTCAGCTTTGAAACCACAGGAATAAATTATTTATAAACTATATTCAAATATTTTTATTATTAGAAATATTGAAAAAAATATACTGCTTTATCTGTACTTTGGATCAAATTAATACGGGCTTGGTGAGCAGAAGAGACTTTTTTCTTGATTCTCTTTTCAATGACGTTCCTTGTTACATGTTCAAAAACATCAACCAATATTGCATATCCATAATTATTATAATGGATACAATTAAAGAATACTTGCACTATAATGTAAATTAGAAGTGTAATGCAAAAAAAAAAGATTTTTACACCTATTTTGAATTTTACACGAATACAAATACAAATACTTTTCCCTCCTCAACAAATACAAATACAGATACAAATACCGGCTGCTTTGCACACCCCTAATATATATATATACATTGTAATTATAATTTAAAATTAATTAAAATCGGGTAATTTTTAAAGACTTCAAAAGACTTGATTGCAGTTCGATTTTATAGTGCATTTTTGTCATATTTCAAAATAAATTATTGTTACTGTGTTTTTAGAGAGAGAGAGACTTCAAACATTGTGCGTGTATTTTCTCAGTGTATAGCCTAAAGTATATACATAAACTTGCGTAGTCTTTGTGTAAACATGTAAATCAGCAAAAATCTTAAAACGTTTGTTTAGTCTGTCCGATATAAGTAGTTGATATAACCATAATCTTGCTTCTGAACTGTTTTTACATTGCATTTACAAGTGAAATGAAATGATGACCTATGCTTTAAAATGACCATGAACTGCAGATTAAGTATTATTTCAAGTAAAAACATTACTGAATAGCATAACTTGCTTATCTAACCTCGTGCTCTGAGGCCATGTTATCTATGTCAGCGTCTGTCTGGTTTGTTTGTCTGCCACATGAGTGAGTTTACACTGAGTTTCATCGAAGGAGACACCCTAAATAAAAGATCTAACGTCAGTTTAAAAATAAAATCTGCAATTGAGCAGTTAAGTCCACTTCAAAAGATTAATAACAATAGTGAACAAATAACAGATTAAAGGTGCAGCAGATGCAGGCTGTTATCGGAACATGTGTAAACATGTCTGGGTTCAGGTGAATGAAAAAAATGATCTCTGGAAAATGAAAGTATAATGAAGTACAGCATTTGTAAGTATTATTGCAATCATATTGTATATGCATTAGATAAACACAATAAACAATGCAGAATGACGAACAGAGCTTTTCATTGTGTGTTCATTGGTCTTTTTTTAATGAAGCATATTTGATAGCTTTTAAGAAAGCAGTTGGTTCTAGTGTAGAAAATCATCAGTCAGAGACTCCAGCCTGTTTCATGCAGTTGTTTAAATTGCTTTTGTTTGATCAACATATTAATTAGAATTATACAGGAATTTGTGTCTCACAACTCAGAAATTAATGTTGGATTTCTAGTTCAAACGAGGCCGATTTGCAGCTGCTTGGATGCTTTATGTGTTTTCTGAAATCCTAAAATTGCCAGTGGTGAAAGGAAATGCATTTCTTTATCTCATCTCCATATTGCTGAAACATGTGAGCTGCTTCAATTGTTTGTATTGTCAACACAGGAAAGCACCGAGAGTTTCACTCAAGATCTGTAACTTCACTAATGCACAGATTATCACAGCTGATTTTTTGCCAGAAAGAAGTTTGGATAAATTTTCCAGTACTGCATTTTCAGTCCATTTTTTCTACTTTTGTAGAATTTTGTGTCTAATACTTGTAGCTTTTTGTAATTATTTACATTTTTTTTACAAATTATTTATGTAGAAACATGATGTCAAACTAAATTTTAAAGTTACTTGCAGTTTATTTGTAATTATTATTTACTAGCGATTCCTGAGTAAAAGTTGTTTCAGAGTAAATCCACCACCAATTTTTGTCAGTAAAATAAAGTTGTTTGCTCACATGTAAAGCAATAGCATGGTACAAACAACTCACGTTCTGAAAACATACACACTCATAGATTCTGAATGACAAACCTATCATCTGAATCTTGTGGCTAAACCACAAAAAGGCTTCTGTGGAGAGCTGCATGCTATCTGTTATGATCTTGTTTTTTTATCAAACATGTCTCTACAAGGACACGTGTGGACAGGGTGACTTGCTGAACAATTCAGGGTTAATCATATTTCTCAAGGGTGAATGTATGTGGTACAGAAATAGTGTTGGGGAAAGTTACTTTTAAATGATAATTATTTCAAATACTCTATGTCCGGTGTTACAATATTGCATTAATCACTAAAAAATAACTGATTACGTTACTTAGTTACTTTTTTATGGAATGTAATGCATTACATTACTTTTGTGTTACTTTTTAAGTCTGGGCAAGGCTTAAAATAAGCCAGAGCTATAGAAATGCATTCTAATATTTACAAGTAAATCTCCATATTATGCGCAGGCTACACTCTTAAGAAAAATGGATCTAAACAGTACCTGAAAAAGGTTCTTCGGCTTGTAAAAATAGCAGAAACCTTTCTGGTGCTAAATAGAACCCTTTAAATAGGGTTCCATGAAGAACTATGCTTTATAGGACATTAATGGTGTTATAAAGTAGTTTATTTTTATTCATATTAGTATATTCATGTATTTATATGATTATTAATATTATTTGTATATATTATGTATTAATATTGTTGTTTACTTATCTGCCTGGTATTACAATTTTAAGTAGTCTATTAGGGTTTTACATAAAAACAACCACGTGTCAATTATTTTGTTTATTCTTTTAATGACATGAATTTGTCGCAAAACTGACAGTTATTAGTGGAATGTCCATTGACATTGTACATACATATTCTTTTTTGTTATGTTAAAACATGGTAGCAGCATGTTAGCAACATGCTAATCAGGCTAGAAACATTTTAAAGTTTTTAAAGTTACTTGCAGTTTCTTTGTAATTATTATTTACTAGCTATTCCTGAGTAAAAGTTGATTCAGAGTAAATCCACCACTAATTGTTGTCAGTAAAATAAAGTTGTGTGCTCACTTGTAAAGCAATAGCATGGTACAAACAACTCACGTTCTGAAAACATACACGCTCATAGATTCTAGATAACAAACCTATCGTCTGAATCTTGCGGCTAAACCACAAAAGGGCTTCTGTGGAGAGCTGCATGCTATCAGTTATGATCTTGTCTTCTTATTAAACATGTCTCTACAAAGACACGTGCGGACAGGGTGACTTGCTGAACGATTCAGGGTTAATTCTTTCTCAAGGGTGAAAGTATGCATTTGAGCAATATGCATTTATGCATTTACTTTCTCCAAGTATGCATTTGAGCAAGTTGGAGAAAGTTACTTTTAAATAATAATTATTTTAAATACTATATGTCCGGTGTTACAATACTGCATTACTCCCTGAAAAATAACTAAAATGTTACTTAGTTACTTTTTATAGAACGCGTTACATTACTTTTGCGTTACTTTTTTAAGTCTGGTCATAGCTTAAGATAAGTCAGAGCTATAGAAACCCTGCTGAAAAAAACAGCATATGCTGGTTAGGTAGGTTTTGATGCTGGTATGCTGGTTTTTGCTGGTTTAAGATGGTCCTTAGCTGGTTTATGCTGGTCCTTTTTGCTGGTTTATGCTGATGCAGGACCAGCATAATGTTGGCATCATAATGTTGGCATTATTCCTTTATTACATTTCAGCTGCTATCCACCGTCACGTTAAGGCCGGATTGTGGCGAAGCAAATCCCGCGGGGCCTTTATCTTAATTTCATTATTGCCAAATACCCATCTTATTTTAGAACTTATCTTAATTTAATTTGTTAAGAAAGATTGGCATGTAAGTGTATGCCTAGGCCTATTTAGAGTGCTGAGATGTTACAATGTTACAGAGAGGACTAATTTTTTCCCAACTTCCAAGTGGCCTATAGCCTACGTTATTCATGAATAAATTATGATAAAACATGTATAAATGACTCATTCTTGACAAAAGCTGTGTGCGTGCGCACATTGAATAATTTCGGGCTGTAAATGGGTTCAGGCTTTTAAAAAGCTGTCCATCAAAGTTTATTTGTCGGGCTCAGGCCGGGTCGGGCTTAACTTTTAAGGCCCGATTACAGCTCTAAACCAATCACGTTTCGTTTTGTGCCGCATCATGTTTAGGGCCATGGAAATGTCGCCACAATAACAAACCGGTGTGTGAAACTCTCTGACATATTTTAAAGATTCTATGCCACAAACTTTACATTTTTCACATTCTTTTGAATGTCCAGCATTTAGTTGATCCTAATAGGCAGCTGTCATCACAGTTGTAAACACGACGACTTTCTTCTTTCGTGAGGGGGCTGGGCGCCACAGCATTTTTGTTTACAGGTGGAACGTTAAAGAAAGCGACACACGCGTCTCCCGGAAATCCTGCAAAATCTAACCAATCCGATGACGACTTCGAAACTCCTGAAGTGTTTCCAGATAAGTGCGCCATATGCATCAGACGTTTAGCCAACGTTTCGTGGGCGTGACGTCTGATGCTGAAACTAGCGACATGCTAATCATGCTAGCAGCATGCCAGCAAAATGCTGATCATGCTAGAAACATTTTAGCACATGCTAAAGACCCTGCTGAAAAAACAGCTAAAATCAGCGTAGGCTGGTTGGCTGGTTTTAGCTGGTTTAAGATGGAAGTAGCTGGTTTTAGCTAGTGATTTCCCAGCCTGGTCAGGCTAGGAAAGTGGCCAAAACCCCTCTAAAACCAGCCTGCTGACTAGCCTTGACCAGCTAACACCAGCCAAGCAGCCTAGGCTGGTCTTAGCAGTTTTTTTTTTCAGCAGGGGAGTTGCTAAAAGCATGCTAATTGTGCTAGAAACATGCTAGCAACATGCTAATTATGTTTAACATGTTAGCAATGCGTTAGCGAACGTCAAGTGTTTACAACTGCTTTAAACTTTCAAGCTAGGGTTTCTCAAGGCAACTTCAAAGTTTGTTTAAATACTTTAATTATCTAGCTGTGAGTAACCTGCTTGTTTATACAACAAAAGTGTGTAGGGGCAGCCGTGGCCTAATGGTTAGGGAGTCTGACTTGTAACCAAGAGGTGGAGTGAATATCCAGTGCTCTCTCCATCGTCAATACCACGACTGAGGTGAGACCCTTGAGCGAGGCACCGAACCCCCAACTGCTCCCCGGGCGCCGCAGCAATGCAATGGCTGCCCACTGCTCTGGGTGTATGTTCACTGTGTGTGTGTGTGTGTGTGTGTGTGTGTGTGTTCACTACTGTGTGTGTGCACTTGGATGGGTTAAATGCAGAGCACAAATTCCTAGTATGGGTCACCATACTTGGCCTCACGTCTCGTCACTTTCACTTTCACTTTTCACTTAGAGCATGACTATCAAACTACATTTTAAAGTTACTTGTAGTTTCTTTGTAAACCTTTAGTATCAGTTCCTTAGTGAAAGTTGTTTTAAAGTAAAGCCTACACCATTTTCTTGTCAGTGAAGTAAAGTTGGAATAATTATTTAGTGTGTGTTTGCGTCAGCTTAAAAGAAAAAAAGAGGAGTAGGCTACCTGTGTCAAGTGAATAAGTATCACTTACTATGGTTTTACTACAAAAAAAAAAGCCATGGTTTCTATAGTTAAAACCAACCACACATTAACCATAGTATTTGTAGTACAACTGTACAAATAGTCGTCAATATGCCAAAAAAAAACAAAAAAAAAAAATTAGCCTTTTACTATAATAAAACCAGGTTTTATGGAAACTTGGTAGAAACATGACTGCCAAACTAGATTTTAAAGTAACTTGCAGTTTCTTTGTAATTATTATTTACTAGCGATTCCTGACAAAAAATTGGTTCAGAGTAAATCCACCACCAATTTTTGTCAGTAATATAAAGTTGTGTGCTCACTTAAAGCAATAGCGTGGTACAAACCATTCACTTTCTAAAAAAAAAATGCTCATAGCTTCTGAATAACAAACCTATCAGCTGAATCTTGTGGCTAAACCACAAAAAGACCTCTGTGGAGAGCTGCTGTTACAACGGAAGCTTCCGCTCGTTCTCCTCTACACCACCAGAGGGAACCTTCACCGGAGTTTTGACATCATTCGGACTCAATCTCCCATACTCCCTCTTGCCTGGGGCTGACCACACCCACACACACACCTGCAATCAATCACTGCTCATTACACGTCCTCCATAAAAGCCATGCTCACGCTCAGACATTCGCGAAGTCTTGATCTTGCCCCGGCTGTCATTTCTGAGCGTTTATTCCTATTGTTTGATTACCTGTTGTGACCTGGACTGTTCTTCGACCTGTGATTACTCTCTGTGCCCCCCAAATTGGACTGCCCTCTTGATTGTGATTGTTATCAGCCTGCCCCGAACTCTGCCTGTCTCTGTTTACGGTCTTGTCTTCTACACTGTTGATGCTGGCTACTGACCCCTGTTTGTCTGACCATTCTTTAATAAAGCTGCTTATGGATCCAAACGCCTCTGACGCTTCGTTACAGAAGACTTCGCCACAAAGTGATCCAGCAGCCGTCATGCAGCTATCCTCCGAGCTCTCTGCTCAAGCCTCGCAGATAGCCATGCAACAACATCAGCTAAACCGCTTAACCACGCTAACGGAGGATCTTGTTAGAGCTCTTCAATCTCTTTAGCTGTCGGTACCCCAACCCGCTGCCGCAACGCCACCTTTGTCAGCCCATGCCGCCCCTGAACCACCGCCCACTGTCAGCCCACGCCTAGCTTTCCCGGAGAAGTTTAATGGCGACGCTGCAAAGTGTAAGGGATTTTTGCTTCAATGTTCCCTCTTTGTCTCACAACAACCTGCTTTGTATCCCACAGATACCAGCCGCATAGCATTGGTGTGTTCGCTACTCACCGGGAGGGCTTTGGATTGGGCTACGGCCATCTGGCGATCTGACAGACCTGCTTTCCCGACTTTCGAAGGCTTCCTCCAACAGTTCCGGGAAGTATTCGATCATCCCGCCGAGGGAAAGAGTGCGGGAGAACAACTGCTAACGCTCACACAGGGAAATAAACCAGCAGCTGACTACGCGTTGTCCTTCCGCACCCTGGCCGCGCAAACATCATGGGTGGAGGACACGCTGAAACTCCTGTTCCGTCGAGGCCTGTGTCAAGAATTGCAATCTGAACTCGCCTGTCGGGACGAAGGAAAGACCCTCGCTGAGTTCATCGAACTGGCCATACAGGTGGACAATCTAATTCGTTCTCGCCGTCCGATCCGAACGCTGCCACGCACCACGCCACAGGAGGGCGCAGCAGCAGAACCCATGCAACTCGGAACCACTCATCTCACCTTTGAGGAACGCAACCACCGCTTGCAGAACCATCTCTGCCTCTACTGTGGGGGAGCCAGCCATCTCATAGCCACCTGTCCGGTGCGGCCACCCAGCGGCCCGCGTGCAGTGAGTTTAAACTCCCTTTCCTCCCGTGCTGACTCAGTTATCAAATTACCCGTGCAAATTACCATTCAAGACAAGCCAATTTTCACTACAGCCCTAATAGACTCTGGAGCAGCCGGGAATTTCATGTCACTAGAGTTTGCTCAGCAGCATGGCATTGCTCTCACCCCGTGTGATCTCTCCCTGGCAGTGGAGGCGCTAGACGGCCGGCCTCTTGGCGAGGGGACTATTCATCGCACTACGGAGGTGATCACCATGCACATCGGGGCTCTTCACATCGAACGTATTCAGTTCTACATCATCCATTCTCCTCATCACGCAATCATTCTGGGTCTTCCCTGGCTGCGAACACACGAGCCGCACATCTCCTGGAAGGAGGGCCAAATCACACAGTGGAGCACGGCTTGCCAGCAGAACTGTCTCAACACTGTTGTCCGACCCCCGTTCTCCGATCCTTCACCGCCACAGTCAGACTCCGAAGCCTCCGAGTTCCCAGCAGAATATAAGGATCTGGCCGTGGCTTTCAGCAAGACCAAAGCTTCCCAACTCCCTGAACATCGCTCCGTTGACTGTGCCATTGACCTCCTCCCTGGCGCCTTCCCTCCCAAAGGCAGAATTTTCCCTTTGTCTCAACCTGAATCTGAAGCAATGAAGACCTACATACAAGAGGAATTGACCAAAGGGTTTATTCGACCATCAACCTCACCAGCTTCAGCAGGGTTTTTTTTCGTTAAGAAGAAGGATGGCGGCCTTCGTCCATGCATCGATTACCGTGGTCTCAACGACGTGACAGTAAAATTCAAGTACCCCCTTCCTCTTATCCCAGCGGCTCTCGAACAGCTCAGGCAAGCCAAGTACTTCACGAAGTTGGATCTCCGCTGTGCATACAACCTGATACGCATTCGAGAGGGGGACGAATGGAAGACTGCCTTTTCCACCACTAGTGGGCACTATGAATACTTGGTAATGCCCTTCGGCCTAGCGAACTGCCCATCTGTCTTTCAATCCTTCATGAATGATATCTTCCGCGACATGCTTGACAGATGGGTCGTTGTTTACATTGACGACATTTTGATCTATTCAAACTCCCTGCAAGAACACATTCAACATGTGCGAGCTGTTCTACGTCGCCTCATCCAGAACCAACTCTACGCCAAGCTTGAAAAGTGTGAATTCCACTGTACCAGCACGTCTTTCCTGGGGTACGTCATTAGTCAAGAGGGGGTGGCTATGGACGAAAGGAAGGTCGAAGCTGTGCTGAAGTGGCCGCAACCTCTAACTCTCAAAGAACTGCAGCGCTTCTTGGGGTTCGCCAACTTCTACAGGCGCTTCATTCGGAATTTCAGCACGGTAGCAGCTCCTCTTACTTCCTTGACGAAGCAACGGTCAAATCGACTGGTCTGGACCCCAGAAGCCAGGAGAGCCTTCGAGGACTTAAAGAGGCGGTTTACCACTGCACCTATTCTCCACCACCCAGATCCCAACCAACCTTTCATTGTTGAGGTGGATGCCTCCAGCACAGGAGTGGGGGCGATTCTCTCTCAACGTCACGGTACTCCAGCCAAACTATACCCCTGTGCTTTCTTCTCCCGAAAACTCACAACTGCAGAACGGAACTATGATGTAGGAAATCGAGAACTTTTGGCCATGAAATTAGCTCTGGAGGAATGGCGGCACTGGTTAGAGGGAGCTACCTATCCATTCATCGTTCTGACTGACCACAAGAACCTGGAGTATCTCCGCTCTGCCAAACGTTTAAATCCAAGACAAGCCAGGTGGGCTCTCTTCTTCACTCGCTTCCAGTTCACAGTCTCGTATCGCCCAGGAACCAAGAACACTAAGGCTGATGCTCTCTCTCGCCAGGACGAATTATCATTTAAACCAGAGGCCCAAGAAAACATCCTACCCAATAACCTCCTACTAGCTCCGGTCCTTTGGGACATCATCACCGAGATTTCACAGTTCAACCAACACAATCCACCACCCGCTGACTGTCCGCCTGACTCACTTTTCGTTCCAAAACCTCTCAGAAACAGAGTTTTGTCACAGGTCCATCAAACTCCCAGCTCAGGGCACCCCGGTATCACCGCCACTATTCATCTGCTCAAGAACCGGTTTTGGTGGCCCACACTCACCGCAGACACCATCCACTTTATTCATAACTGCCCTACCTGTCAAACTTCTAAATCTCCCAGGCAGCTCCCTGCCGGTCTACTGCAACCCCTACCCACTCCTCAGCGTCCTTGGTCACACATTGCTATAGACTTCATTACCGATCTTCCCAACTCTCAAGGCAACACCACTATCTTCACTATAGTCGACCGTTTCTCCAAAGCCTGCCGCCTATTACCACTTCCCAAACTCCCCACCGCATTTGAGGCTGCCGAATTGCTATGCAATCATGTCTTCTGTTTCTACGGCTTACCCGATGACATAGTTTCCGATCGAGGACCCCAATTCACCTCCAGAGTCTGGACTTCATTCTTCAACTTACTTAACGTCAATGTCAGTCTCACTTCGGGCTATCACCCTCAGTCCAACGGTCAGTCAGAACGCCTCAATCAGGAAATCATACGGTTCCTCCGGTCTTACTGCCAGCAACACCAAGCAGATTGGAGTCGGTTCCTTATATGGGCAGAATACGCTCAAAACTCCCTGATCAAACCTGCCACCGGCCTCACACCCTTCAAGTGTATACTCGGATATCAACCACCCTTGTTCCCCTGGTCAGGTGAACCATCCGATCTCCCGTCAGTGACTGCCTGGCTACAACGTAGTGAGGAGACCTGGGACCGAGCTCACACCCACTTGCTACATGCCGTCAGACAGCAGGCTCACCAAGCCAACCAACGCCGTCGTGCCGGACCCTCTCTCGCTCCAGGACAGTGGGTATGGCTGTCCACCAAGGACCTCCGGCTCCGACTCCCATGTCGCAAACTCAGCCCCAGGTATGTCGGCCCATTCAAAATTCTTAGACAAATTACTCCCGTATCATTTCGTTTAGAATTACCAGCTAACTACCGCATCTCTCCCACTTTTCACATGTCGCTCCTGAAACCCGCTGGTGGTCCGAGAGGAGACCCTGAGGAAGAGGACCTTCCGCAGCCTCCCCCCATCCTGGTTGACGGCGAGGAGGCGTATCAGGTGCACGAGCTGCTCGATTCCAGGCGCCGGGGCGGCACGCTACAGTATCTGGTAGACTGGGAGGGGTACGGCCCGGAGGAACGTTCTTGGGTTAATGCAGGTGATATCCTGGACCCCACTCTCACTGACGAGTTTCATAGAGCGCATCCGGAAAAGCCGGCCCCTCGTCCTCGTGGAAGACCCCGGCGCCGTGGTCGCCGTGGGGGGCTCTGTTACAACGGAAGCTTCCGCTCGTTCTCCTCTACACCACCAGAGGGAACCTTCACCGGAGTTTTGACATCATTCGGACTCAATCTCCCATACTCTCTCTTGCCTGGGGCTGACCACACCCACACACACACCTGCAATCAATCACTGCTCATTACACGTCCTCCATAAAAGCCATGCTCACGCTCAGACATTCGCAAAGTCTTGATCTTGCCCCGGCTGTCATTTCTGAGCGTTTATTCCTATTGTTTGATTACCTGTTGTGACCTGGACTGTTCTTCGACCTGTGATTCCTCTCTGTGCCCCCCGAATTGGACTGCCCTCTGGATTGTGATTGTTATCAGCCTGCCCCGAACTCTGCCTGTCTCTGTTTACGGTACTGTCTTGTCTTCTACACTGTTGATGCTGGCTACTGACCCCTGTTTGTCTGACCATTCTTTAATAAAGCTGCTTATGGATCCAAACGCCTCTGACGCTTCGTTACAGCTGCATGCTATCTGTTATGATCTTGTTTTCTTATTAAACATGTCTACAAGGAAATGTGCAGACATATTCAGGGTGACTTTTTCCCTGAACGATTCAGGGTTAGCTGAAAGTATGCATGTGAACAATATGGCACAGAAACAGTGTTGGAAAAAGTTACTTTTAAATAATAATAAAAATAAGTCAGAGCTAAAGCAATGCATCCTAATATTTACAAGTAAATCTCCATATTATGTGCAGGCTACACTCTTAAGAAAAATGGTTCTAAACAGTACCAGAAAAGGGTTCTTCGGCTTGTAATAATAGCAGAACCCTTTTTGGTGCTAAATAGAACAACGTGTCAGTTATTTTGTTTATTCTTTAATGACGTGAATTTGTTGCAAAAATGACAGTTATTAGCAGAATGACAATTGATATTGAACATGAACAAGTACTACAACATAATCATAATTTTTCATAATCTTCTATATTGCCTAAGGTCCATCATTATGTGGTGAGATTTTGATGGTTTCTCTCTGCAGATGATGAAGTTGTAGGATGTGATGCATCTGAAATACACAATTGAGTTTAGGTTTACAATGCATTTCCTTCCATTTGTTTTTGTAAGCAAAAGAAAAAAAAATAAAAAAATTACCATGAATAAACTTTGTGTTATTTACTTAGTGGTGAAGTGGAGAGAAGTCTTCTTAACTGAGGCAAGGCAAGTTTATTTATATAGCACATTTCATACACAATGGTAATTCAAAGTGCTGTACATGAGATGAGTTAAAATAATTATAAAAAAGTAATAATCACAACAAAAAAAAAAAACTAAAACTAACTGACTCGATCATAGTGATCTGAGTGGTCTGTTTGGTTTGTATTCAGTGAGCATATCTGCAATGTATTTAGGTCCTAGGCCATTGTGTGATTTATAAACGTAAAGTAAAAGTACTTTAAAATCAATCCTAAATGTAACTGGAAGCCAGTGTAGGGACCTGAGGACTGGTGTGATATACTCTGATTTTCTGGTTCTAGTCAGAATCCTGGCAGCAGCATTCTGGATGAGCTGCAGCTGTCTAATGGTCTTCTTAAAAAGACCAGTGAGGAGACCTTTACAATAGTCCACCCTGCTGGTGATAAAGGCATGAACAAGTTTCTCTAAGTCTTGACTGGAAACAAAACATCTAATTCTTGCAAAGTTTTTGAGATGATAGTATGCTGATTTAGTTACTGCTTTAACATGACTACTGAAACTAAGGTCTGACTCCAGAAAAATCAAGATTTTTGACTTGATTTTTAGTTATTTGACCCCATAGCGTCAAGGTACGCATTCACCTTAAGAACTTAATCTTTGTTTCCAAATGCAATGACTTCACCCTCTGGCCCTGAAATTTTTTATATTTAAAAATTAAAAAAAGATCGTAACTTCATCGGAATGAGATGACACTTGGTGACTTTTGTTACATTAGCAATGTAAACACACACACAAAAAAATCATGGACATGATTCGGGCATTTTAAAGGGTCAAAAAAAAAAGTCACACTTGCCTTCTTCGTGATCAAAAAAACCAACTCGGAAACCAGATTGAAAATTGTCTAGGTAACCATTTGAGTTTATGTAGTAGTTCAACTGATTAAAAACTACTTTTTCAATAATCTTGCCGTTAAAAGGAAGACTTGATATTGGTCTAAAGTTGCTCAATATTGTGTTATTAAGATTGCCCTTTTTCAGAAGAGGCTTAACAACTGCAGTTTTCAGGGAGTTTGGAAAAGTCCCAGAAAGAAGTGAGGTGTTCATCACTTCTAAGAGATCTGCTTCTAAACAGTTCAACACACTTTTGAAAAAAGTGGGAAATGTGTGTGAAGTTCTTCCAAAATGTTGCAATCAATTGCTTCAAAAACAGACATAGTATCTTCTTTTTGAAATTGTGGGCGGATTTGTCTGACCTCAGCATAACTTGAGGATGTGCTAACCGTCTTTCTGATCTTCTCAGAAAAGAAGCAAGCAAACTCATTGCATTTGCTGTCTGAGAGCATTTCACTGGGAATCTGACTTGGGGGGCGTTGTTAGTCTCTCAATGATAGCAAAAAGAGTGCAAGTGTTGTTTAAGTTGCTGTTCATAAGGTTTGAGAAGAATGTTTGTCTAGCTTTGCCTAATTCAACATTGCAAGCATGAGGGCTGTCTTTATAGATGCTATAGTGAATTTCAGGTTTCTCCTTCCGCCACATCCACTCAGCTTTTCTGCATTGTCTTTTCATACTCTGTACTGCTGTTGATTTTCTCCATGGTGCTTTTTTGTCTGACAGTCATCTTTCTTTTTACAGGTGCAATGTCATCAATGACATTCTTAACTTCAACAGAGTCACGATTAACTGCAGAGTCCGCAGAAATGCTTGGCATTGAAGAGATAGTCTTCATAAATAGCAGACTATAGTTTTCTCATTAATGCATCTGTTTCTGACAGAGACAGATCTAGATTCAGTGGTAGCAGAGATCAATATATCAAAGAAAACAGGGCTGGTCAAACTTACATGTTCTCTTAAACTGAAAAGAGAAAAAGACATTATTGGAGTTACAATTTAAAAAGTGAAAAATATATAGATATTTTAAGAGATAAATAATTTACCTACTGAGAGTGTGTTGACAGTCTGTGTAGTTGGATAGCTGAACTCCAGAAGATCAGTATTGAGACTCTTTTTTAGAGTGTAGCCTCTGTTAGTAATAAATAAAGATTACTGAATGTTGATTATAAATTTAATGTCTCTGTTACTTACTTAGTGGAGAAGAGGAGTATCCTCAGCTTAACAGAGCTGCTCACACATACCGTACATGTGATTAAAAAAAAAATAAGATGAGAAAAGAATGTTTGTTTGGAAGATACAATTTTAAAGTTAAATTTGTTTTTATAATTATGAATAAAATCATTTGCCTTTTGAGACTGTGTTGACAGTCTGTAGTTGGATCACTGAGAAACTAATCACTAAAAACTCAGTAATGAGGTGTTTTGACAGTTACAGATTTGAAAAACAAAATGACGGGACTAAAGAACCCTAAACGCTGACACAAAGAACCATTTCAGCATTAAAAGGGTTCTTAAGGATGCTGTGGTTCTAAATAGAACCATTACTACATGTAAAAACCTTTAAAGTAACAGCTTTTTTTAGAATGTACTTTCCATCTCAATCCCCCTACATCTATTTTCTATTATTAGAGGGGGATTAAGTCTTCTTTAGGGGGATCAAACCCCCTGTAATTCACACCCTGTTTTCACCACAAAAAGTTAAATATAGAAGCCTAAGGCTGAAGGAAAAGTAAAAGCATGTCTGTACAGAAGAACTGTAGGAGAAGGAAGTGCAAAACTCTTCAGCACAAATTTTAAGCACAAATGTTAATCTGAAGTAAGTTTTGCATACTAGTATGGTTGAATTGGATCAACAAAGGTCAGCAGCAAAAACAATGATTAAACACATCAAGGAAACAAAAAGTAATGCAGATATTTTCTCATAAATGAAAAAAGTAATGCGTTACTTTACTAGTTACTTGAAAAAATGTACTTTTTAAATTTACTGTCTTGGAATATACTGAATATGGCTGGTGTTCAGCACAACGCAAATTTCCACCTTTTTTCAACCCTTGTCCTTTTAGCTGTGACTTGCTTTTAGGTTTGGACTTATTTGGGCTGAAACAGCAGGCCATTCCTGTCTAAGGAGTGGAGCCAGCTGGTCATTATACTGTTGACTTTTTCCCATCTCCATCTGCAGTGATAGGGCAGCAGATATGTTTTATTTATTTATTTTTTTCAACATTCCGGTGCTTTTGGGGGACCTTAACATGCTCAAAAACTCTTGAAAAATCATTGACCTGAACAGCTTTCATACTCTATGCCATGGGCTCTGCCCAATAGGAGGTGAGCTATTCAGGGCTGTGTAAAAAACGCATGCTCTGGAATTTGATATACTTTTCTGAGGCCTTTCTTGGTCTTAATTTTACTCGATTCGCTTTAAACTTTATCAGAATAATGACAAAACATGGCCAATGAGAATCTGTAAACGGGTCGTCGATACATTACATGCTGTTTCCATGGCAATGTGTCAAACTTTAACATTTGTTTTCTGTGGCAGATAACATGCTTAGAATTGCATGAAGCTTAACACACATATCAGCATTACTGATAGTTAGACACTGGCAAAACCTTATAAATAAGTGTGGAGGAGGCACTCTATAGTGCCACCTTTTGACAATATTTGGGGGTTCGTTTATCCTACAGTCACCAAACTTTGTACATATATTTTTCATTTAAATCCGGACAACTTTTTAATTTACATCCATTAGCTATGACCAACAGGAAGTCAGCTATTTTGGTTTGAATGTGGATTTTTGGAAAAATCATGCAGTGGAATTTTAAATACTCCTCTCAGGAAAACCAAGAAATACACACCAAACTGCATGGTGCCAAGATACTGAAGATGCTAAATTGTGAGCAGATTTGGGATATCTTAAACAGTGTTGACATGGTGATTTATTAAAGTAACAGCAAAAAACATAACCATAATTTTCTTATATCTTTAAATTGCAGCATCCAAACTCTTTAAAACTTTTTTCATACAGAGAACTAGTCGTTCTGAGGAACTGTGCCAAAATCCAACAAAATCCAGCGCATTATAAATAAAAGAAAATTAAAAAAACAAATAGACATCTCATTCTGTCTATGTGTAAAGTAAGTGTGGGGAGGGGGGATGGGTGGAAAGAGAGAGAGAGAGTCAGATAGGGAGAGAGAGGTGGAATATTTAAACTCTTGGTGGTTTATTCATTAAGATGTGAATTCTTTTTTAACCACATGGCTACTCTTTTTAAGCCATCAGTTTGATTCTGTTTACTTTGTGCCTTTCCCTTAGGATCTCCTCCCTTCTGGTTGATCCCTGTCTTTCTGTATCCTCTCTCCTCCACTAATTTCTCTCCCTCAATTTTTTCTGTTTCTAAAACAGTATCACATTTTATACTTATTTTCATGACACTTTATAACAGTACAAGTTTTCTGCAAAAATATCAGAAAGTAGTTTAATGAATGTAATTACTGCATTTAAGAAAACTGACACTGATCAAAAATGAACAAAAAGGAATTAAACAAATCTTATCATATTATTTTAAATGATTCTTATAGAGACCTTGTCCTAGTCCTGGTGTGACATCTTTTCCTATGGTGTGACAGTACAAGCGTCACACTGATGGACACACCATAGGATGATTCAGCCTTTTGTATCAATTAATGACCTTCCTATTCTATGCTAACCTGTCATTAGCAGCTATCAAGAGACATTTCCATAATTTTCTATAATTAAACATGTGCACAGTTTCCCTAAGGTTGTATGTATTGTTCTTTTTTTTATGTGTGTGTGTGTGTGTGTGTGTGTGTGTTTAACTCTGTTAATGTCAAATCAGGGAGTTGAACTCCTACTTCTTTCCAGTAGCGGATACCAGTGTTCCACTCACATGATTTATTGAACATGTTCTGTTTATGTGATGCACACACAGCTGCCAAAGTAAGAACAGGCTTTTTCAGTTTTAATGCAAACTGCAAAATGAACCCTTGAATAAAACTTAAAATGTGTGCATAATTCCACAGCCTTTCTTTCCAAGGTAAACATGAATTTCTCAATATTCTTTTAAGTCAGATAGCACTTCATAACAGGAAATGAGCCAGCCCAATGAGGAGTAGATCCCAATGATCATTCACAGCCTCTCTAGTCCACTGCTTTGTTGTTCTCACAAGAGACTTGGAATGTAGACAAAGTCATTCCACAAAGCCAGTGCCTTTTGCATCCCTAAGAAATGACCAAACATAGACATAATATAACAACAAATAAAACAATGATTTTTTCCAACTGCAGTGATGCAGCAGTGGAAACCAGGGCTCACGCATCTATTAAAAATGTTTTTGTGAAACACACACAGCTGCCAAAGTAAGAACAGGCTTCATCAGTTTTAATGCAAGCTGCAAAATGGACCGTTGAATAACAACAAATAAATCTATGTATTATTTCATTAAAATTACATCAAAAGTCAATTAAATATTATTTTAAATAATATACATAGCATTTATGCTAATACGATTAAGGGTTTTGGCTTGTTGTCTGTGAAAAATGTAAAGATGTTAAAGGGCATCCCAGGTGTATTATTGAGCTAATGCCTATATCATTCAGTGGCATATGAGCATCAGTTACATTTTTAGTTAGTATCACTGGTATTGTTACTATTACTATTATTGTTGTTAATGAGCAGGATAGGATGACTAGTCTCAATAAAACTTTTTTCATAACTCGCTGTAAATAATGCATCAATGTAAATTCAATTACAAACACCCCAGTCTTGCAATGTTCAACAAAGTGAAACCAAATTTCAGCAAGATCTTGGCCTGGTTTCAGATGATCACAGAAAGACCCAGATCTGATCATCTTCCTTGCCTAATAATTGAACCAGATCAGTATATTTTAAGTTCTGATCTGGTTCAAAAATGTAATGTGAAATGCAATGTGCTAAAACTATGAATGAACTGAAAAACTGTCTGTTTACTGTTGTCATTCAACTATGTGTTTCATAGAAATTGTAAAAATCATACTTGATACAGCCTTTTAGGTTTTTCCATTGTAACTTTAATTATATTTTATTTTGGACAAAGCCCTTTTTTAACATCTCTCTTGTAAAAATATATATTTTGCTTAATTGGCATGTGGTCACCCTCCAAAATTAAGATGTTCTTGATTGGCAAATATAGAACTATAAATAAACAATGCCAGTGAAAAGAGGGACTAAAATGCTACTCGTATATGTGAAAACCAAAAATACCAAAACATGAGGTAGAACAATAGTTATAAAATAATAAGATGGCACAATACAATTTCTTGTGATTTTAAGATGTCTTCATCTCATGGATATTTAAAAAAAAAAAAAAAAAAAGATTAAACATAGTTTATTTTTCAATTTTTGCAAGTGGAAAAGGCACCGATTTTTTTTTTTTAAAGTACGATTACACTTTTCTTAGTTTTTTGAGAATATGATACAGTAGAGATTCTCATATTAATATTTTTGATGCAAAAACCTGCATTTAAGAAACCTGAAAGTCCCATGTTCACTATGTTCATTCATGATGGACAGGAAAAGCAACATTCTCCAGTACTTCTCCTTTCTTTGTTGCACTGAAAAATGTCATGCAGTTTGGAAAATTCTGACATGTTTATTTTTGGTCCTCTTCTAAACGACATTTTCCATTGGCTAATATAAGGAAGCACGATTAATAGGTTTTTAGCTACAATATTAAAAACTATAAAATAAAATAGTAAAAGGTGAAAAATTATGACTTTTTTCTTGCAATTCTGAGTTAAGTCAGTATTGTGAAATATAAACTAGCAATTGTGAGGAAAAAAGCAAAAACTGTGAGAACATTTTTTTATTATTATTGTTATTTAACAGCAGAATTTGTAACTGAGAGAAAAAAAATGTCAGAATTGTGAAATGTAAACTAAAATTGTTAGAAAAGAGTCTGAAATCTGAGTTTATATCTTGAGATTCTGAGTTTTTATTTGGCAATACTGATATATTTTACAAGTATAAACGTAAAAGTAGGATGATTGCAAGTATAGTGGGCCATCAGGTAAAGCGGGCCTTTTATTCTTGATTGCACTGTGCTCAGTGGGTTTACACTTTCAGAGCATAACAATGTTTTTAATTAAAAGGACACTATGTTTTTAGAAAATAAAAATGAGCATGCAGTCAGGAAATTCATGAAAGAAAAGAAAAAGATAATAGAAAGGAAGGCGAGGGGTGGATTTTTCAATCTGTGGAGAAAAAAAAAACATTATGAGAGGAAAGCTTATTTGTGACCCTGGACCACAAAACTAGTCATAACTAGTGTTTTTTTTATTTTTTTTTATTGATTTATACATCATCTGAATGCTGAATGCATACGCTTTCCATTGATGTATGGTTTGTTGTGATATGGTATGACTGTGCAGCTATTTGAAAATCTGGAATCTGAAAATCTAAAAATTAAAAAAAAAAAAGCCTTTAAAGTTGTCCAAATTAGGTTCTTAGCAATGCATATTACTAATCAAAAATGAAGTATATTTACAGTAGGAAATTACAAAATATCTTCATGCAACATGATCTTAATATCCTGATGGTTTTTGGCATAAAAAAAAAAGAATAATTCTGGCCCATACAATGTTTTGTTGGCTATTACTACAAATATACCTGTGCTACCTATGACTGGTTTTGTGGTCCAGGGTCACAAATGTGGCCCTTTTTTAAAAAAAAAAAACTAAAATTACACTGTTCCAAGCTTTTTGAGAATATGATACAATAGAGATTCTCATTTTAGTATTTTTGATGCAAAACACTATTTTTGCACTATTTTTGGTTATTTAAGTAACTTGAAAGTCCCTGTTCATCATGCACATTCATGGCGGACAAGAAAAGCAACATTCTCCAGAACTTCTCCTTTTTTTTGTTCCACTGAAAAATGTCATGCTGTTTGGAAAATTGACGTTTATTTTTGGTGAACTCTTCTTGTAAATAAAATGCGTTCGCACATTCCATTGGCTAAAATAAGGAAGCATGTTTAATAGGTTTTAGTTGCAATATTAAACACTATTTGTAAACAATTAAGATTTAGGTCATAATTACACATACTTTTAAGTATACATAAAATTGTGGAGTAAATATATATATATATATATATATATATATATATTTTTTTTTTTTTTTTTTTTTTTTTTTTTTTTTTTTGAAAATGCAATAGGGTAAATAAGGAAGCCCAGTTCTGCTATGTAATAAAAATAAAAATGGTAAAAGGTGAAAAATTATGACTTATAAATATAAATATATAAATATGAAATATAAACTAGCAATTGTGAGGGAAAAAAGCAAGAATTGTGAGATAAAGTGTTGCAATGACCTTTTTATGTTATTTTGTTGCGGGAAACAAAACAGCAGAATTTGTAACTGAGAACTGAGAAAAAAAGGAAAAAGGTCTGAATTTGTTGTGATTTTACTCTTTCCCATTAGAAGAAACATTCTTGAGTTTTGGGTTTTGATTTCAAAAGCTAGACTTTATGCTGACACAATAAGGCCGAGAGAACTCTGTCAGAGCAATCTCCGGAATCAGTGTTTGCACCATCTTTTATACAGTTTTCCTCAAGACATATTCCATACATTTCATACTCATTTCCATACTCATTTCTGTCTTGATCTAACAGCATACAATGTATGTCCGCACATTCCCAACGTTTATGCCATGCTTAGGTAGGCCTCTTTACACACAGGCAATACATGATTAGACTGACTTGATACATAAAGGGCTATACAATGACCAATAGAAATCTTTTTCTATTTCTATTGAGTTTATATCTGGCAATACAGATATATTTTACAAGTACAAACGTAAAAGTAGAATGATTGCAAGTAAAGTGGGCCATCAGGTAAAGTGGGCCTTTTAATCTTGATTGCACTGTGCTCAGGGGGTTAACACTTTGAGAGCATAACAATGATTTTTAAATAAAAGGACACTATTTGTCTAAATGATAAAATAGTTTTAGTTGTTGCAGTATTACACTAGTGGGTGCAGCCACCCCTCAAAGAGCACTGACTCATGGTAAAATGACATGATTTTCAGTTCTAATTTATAAGGTTCCTCACTAAATGTAAACAAATATTATTGTGACAGTTCTGTTTTGTGTTACGACAGTTAAAAGAGAATCAAAGCTGAATACATTTCCGTTGATGTATGGTTTGCTATGATAGGACAATTTTTGGTGACTATACAACTATTTGAAAAATCTAAATATTGAAAAAAATATGCCTTTAAAGTTGTCCAATTGAAGTTCTTAGCAATGCATATTACTAATGAAAAATTAAGTATATTTACAGTAGGACATTTACAAAATATCTTCATGCAACATGATCTTTACTTAATATCCTGATGATTTTTGGCATAAAAGAAAAATCAATAATTCTTAACCCATACAATGTTTTGTTGGCCATTGCTACAAATATACCTGTGCTACCTATGACTGGTTTTGTGGTCCAGGATCATATGTGGCCCTTAAAAAATAAATAAATAAATAAATAAAATAAAATTACACTTTACACTTTTCTTAGCTTTTTGAGAATATGATACAGCAGAGATTCTCATTTTAGTATTTTTGATGTAAAAACTTGCTTCCTGCCTCACCTTCCTTTCTATTCTGTCGTTCTTTTCTTCCATGTCTGACTTGAATTGCCTGACATCTTGTTCAATCTGTTGAGTAAAGGATGAGAGAAAAGCCTACTTGTTGTTGCATGTGTTATAGCAATATTTTAATTTGCCTGTGTTTATTTAATTAATTCAAAATTTGTTCTATCAGTTGTTTTGAATTTAAAAACTGATAAATGTTACTCATTGCCCATAGGCTATTTGTTTTTGGCTTTGTTAAATATGCTTTGATGAAGTAAAAAAAAAACATGTGCTTTTAAATTAAGAGACAGGATAATTTTTGATAAATCAGGGATGGCCCACTTTACCTGAAAATACATTTTTCTGGGGAGCATGGAATCAAAATGTTTAATGGTATTCCTCAGAAACACTTTAATGCAACTGTATTCAAAGTAAAATATTACAATTTAACTTTAAAGTTAACAAAAGCAAAAAGAAAACAGAAGAAAGCAAAAAGTGTCCCAATTTGCCTGCTTTCATGCGCTTTCACACACATTATAATGTTGTAATCTTGACATTTTAATTGCAATGATTTAATTTGTTGCGGTTGTACTGAAATAGCGATAATGGAACACTATACCATAAAGAGTCAAAGTAGTCTAATAAAATTGGACATTGATCCATATTGAGCAATAGCTGTCAGGCTCAGTTGAGCAATAGCTCTCTCGTTCACATTCACCGTACTTTTCTTTCTATAATGAGGCAAACACGCTCAGATTGGCACATATAGTAACTTTTCAGAAATGTAAGACATACAACTTGAATAGTTGTACTAAGCAAACAAATCCCATGAATCAAATAGTCCACTGAGATGAATGAGTCCATGGCCTTGACGCTGTGTGTAATATATCTGGACACAGCCTGAGACCTTCAGTCAAGGCTAAACTGATAAAAATCACTGGGATGAGCAGTGAAACCACAAACTTCGAGGAATAACGTGCGTTTATGCACGAAAAAGCTCGACAAAATACAGCAGAAAGTGGCACGTTCACAAAGGAGGAACGTTTAATCGGAGCATTCGTTTACCACGGAGAAGTTTAAGTGTTGCACACTTACAAAGAAGTAAGGACACTTCATTTACAGTTTTAAACTTGCTGTTGTGTTTTCCACTTGTCACTTTTACGTTTTTATCCACCACGTTCTTTTTTAAATCGACTGATTTTGTCATATGCACCGTGTTTAATATACTTTATTGGCGTGTTATTGCATTTACAAGAGCAGCTATGCTGTGCAACTCGTTCATATAGTTGTCATGGACGCTTCAAAATGTTATTTTCTTCTTTCTGCTTTATATGTGCACGCAACATATCAAAACCTGGCACTTGCATTTCACTGTAAAAGATCCCAGTGCAACAGAATTGGTGTAATCTGAAGCTGACAGTAGAAATGCATAATGCAGATCTTTAATACAGATGTATTTCAGTTTTATTTTATGAAGTTCAATTGAGCACATGCATGAATGCAAGCCCACGAATGCGACTCAAGAACACGCGCTGAGGGATCAAGGCTCCATAAGCAGCTTTTGGCTTCATAACAGAGTCATTGTTGGACTTGGACTGCTGTTTTTGCACTGCATTTCATCTGATGAAGATGATGACGATGGTAAACCTCGTGAGAGGCTCTGTGATGAAGATCCACGGCCTGTCGCGGGTATCTCTATGTGTGCCAGCTGTATGCGGTGAGTTTATGATATGACACTTAATACTATTTGTTTGTCTTCATGACGTCATGAGGGAATCTGGATTTTCATATGAACATATTTAAAGTAACATTATGTGGCTCAGTCCTACTGGAGTGCATAATCTTTTTTTTAACATATGCACGTTCATGTATTTGACACAGTATTAAACTTAAAAGATCAGTATTGCAACTAGAGAAGGTAAGTTTACCAAGATAATATGTTATTGTGGCGTTATAAAAGTCCTTATAAAATCATATAAAAACATGGCAGCCTGTGATGTTATCAAAAGCCACAGTGTGATAACCTTTTGCTTGATTAAACATTGGATCTTTTTTTTTTTTCAGAGTGTATTTGATTTTTTTTAAAATGCCTCTTCATTGTTTAACACCTCTTTTACAACTTTAACCTCACCGTCTGTATTATAAAGTGTTGTGGCAGTCTCTACGATGGATGTCTCTGATTCACTCACACAAAGACACGCAGAACATACAAAAAAAAAAAATCAAACGCTTAATTAATTACAGATTGATGAACACGTTTGTGTATACCTTGTACTGATTGATGTACATGTTGTTATAAGTTAAGGTCAACATGTCTCTGGTTATTACTAGTATGGAAGCCCATTTCTTCCACTATATAAAAATGTACAAAAAATAATTGCTACTTTTTATCTTGCAATTCTATATTTTTCCCCCTCACAATTCAGGCTTTTTTTCCCTCAGATTTGCATAGTGTAAACTTGTAATTGCTAAATATAAACTCACTATTCTGACATTTTTTGCAAATCTGACTTTTTTCTTGCAATTATATAAACTCACTATTCTGACATTTTTTGCAAATCTGACTTTTTTCTTGCATTTTTCTAAGAATTGCAGGATATAAACTCAGATTTGTTAGAAATAAAGTTGGAATTTCAAATATAAACTCACTATTCTGATTTTTCTCACAATCCTGACTTGTTTTCTTGCGATTCTTACTTTTTCCTATAATTCTGACTTTTTTCCCATAATTGCAGGATATAAACTTGCAGTTGCATGAAATAAAATCAGAATTTCTAAATATAAACTAACTATTCTGACTTTTTTTTTTTTTTACAAAATATAAAATCACTTTTCTGACTTTTTTTCCTCACAATTCTGAATTTTTCTCTTGCAATTCTGACTTTTTCCTCATAATTCAGAATTGAAGAATATAAACTCCCAACTGCGAGAAATAAAGTCATAATTGCGAAATATAAACTCACTATTCTGATGTTTTTTTTTTTTTTTTCTCAAAATTATGACTTTTCTCAGCATTGCAGGATATAAACTCACAATTATGAGAAATAAAGTTGGAATTGCAAAATATAAACTCACTATTCTGTTTATATATATTTTTTTACAACCCAGCAACAGTGTTGAGGTAGCCCAATTCCACGGGAAAATTGAGGACTTGGCAACACTGGTTTGAACAAATGAAGGACTCAATGACTCACTGATGCAGTGATTTGTCGCCACCTACTGACAATTTTAGATTTATATTTAAAGTATATTTTCCCTTTTTTCCCCCCAAAATCATTTCAAATATATGGAAAGCCCATTTCTGCGACAAATAAAACGGTAAATAAAATAAGAATAAAAAAAAAAGGTAAGTCAATTGCATGTCAGAATTGAGTCAAAAACATTCTCCCGTGTGGTATAAGGTTTAATGCAGGTGTTGTTTTTGACAGCCAGGATTAAATGAGTTATTGCATAAGCACTTTTGTATGGTAAATTTTAGGGCTGCCCCCTAATAGTCGACTAAGCGTTAGTTGACCAGAAAAGGCTTGGTCGACCAAAATTTTATTAGTCGTTTAGTCGCAGTAATAAATAAATAAATCTCACGGAGAGATCGTTAATGGCTATAGTCTGCGTGGTAATAGTAATACAGTATACACTGGGCAGTACATCCAACATTCATCAACCTCAAATATGGCTTATTATCTGAAACGTAGCATAAGTAGTAGCAACTTTACATGTAATGTTGTACAATGTAATGTTAAGCAGTGGTTTTCAAACCCCTTTTGGGTGGGTCGCGGGACTTAAATGGGTCGCCAGGACGATTTAAGCAAGATGTATAGGCTATGTATGTAACAAAGTTCAAGATTCAGGGAGAAGGATGCGGGAGGCTGCAAACTAAACCGAAAGTAAAACGCGCGCACGCATTCAAAAGCAATTTTAATATCCCGCTTTCAGCTACTATCCCAATGCGCGCAAATTAGGCTATATATATTTTTAAAAAGTTTGAAAACCACTGACCTAGAGAAATGTGCGCTGTCTGTGTGGAAGCTAAACAGACATGCGCTTAATGCAGAACAGATGGATACCCGGTGCGGTAATTTGCTCTTAGAATAGCTTACTCCATCATTTTAGACAGCATAGACAGGTAAAAGTAAAACATCTTTTCGAAAGACGCATATTCGTGTACACTCACATTAAAAACGAAACATACGCTTTTGTAAAATAATGAAAGCAAACAGGATGTGCTTTCTGTCGTCTCTTTTCTGTGAACTTGAGCGTGAAACTGTGTATATCTTTGGCTTTCAGACATTAAAATATATCTATAGACAGTAAAATTTCTACTTCCTCAGATTATGTAATAGCCTACATGAAACATGCATTCAGGCGCATCACAACTGCGGAGATGACGAGTCGCCGACTTCATCTCTTAAGCCGAAAACAAATAAAGCACTCGTTTCAATATATTATTAAAATGTTAATGCAGTCTACTTATTGTTTTTCCCTGACACATTTGTAATCATTACATCCGCGGTGCGCTGTGGCAAGCTTTATGCGTGCTTGAGCGCTTATTAGGATATGTAGGCAATTAAAGGCTCATTATAATGATCTAAATGTTTTATTAATAAACGTACGATTAGTCGACTAATGCTTAAAATAAACGACTACTAGTCGACCAGAAAAATCCTTAGTCGAGGGCAGCCCTAGTAAATTTACAACATTTGCTGATAAGAAACAATGTATAGAATCAATTATTTTAAATCAAAGTTCTTAAAGGTCTCTTGTTTTTATACAAACACCTCTGTGAGATGTGACCAAATGTGGTTACCAAGCGGCAACCTCCCGCTCTCTCTCGTGAAGCCAATACGGAAGTGACTAAAACTGCAATTCATCGTCAATCCCATAGACTCCCCATGTTAAAATGCCCAACTTTACAGCAGAAAAAAACATGTTTACAGCCTGGTTCAAAAAATGATTTTGGTCTATATAGCTAATTTTGCCCTTCATGACAACTGTGAGGGGGGTGAATTTTTTTATAAGTCATCCGTTTAAACTATATTAAGCCTTAAATTTCTGCATAATTAAGGGCGTGGCCACTTGAGTGACAGGTGGATTGATGTTGCCTTCTCTATCTGCTGTCACGTCACCTCAGGCCTCAGCCGCTGGCATCTCTACCGTGTTTCTGCTTTTGTTTTATGCAGTCTATGTTTATTTTTGTGATTATTTCTTAAAATTATCAAATAAAATATCAAACCCACGTCCCGCCCATAGACTGTAGGTCCCGCCTCTTCGCCTATTTTCGAATATCCGGGAGTGACGCGTGGTGACGCGCTGCTAAGATGGCGGCGGTCGGCTCCGCCCACTTTAGGCTTTAAAAACGCTCTTCAGAATCCTACGAGTGACGTCACGGACACTACGTCCATGTTTTTTTTTACAGTCTATGGTGGTTACATGGTTTGGTTACATTATACAAACTAGCAATTCTGACTTTTTGTCTCAGAATTGTAAGATATAAACATGCAATTGTGAGTTATAACGTCCAATTTAAAGGAAAAACAAATGCAAGTTTATATCTCACAATCCTAAAAAAAAAAGCCAGAATTGCGAGAGATAAATTTGCAGTTGCGAGAAAAAGTCAGAATTGTGAAAAAAGTCAGAATTGCAAGTTTGTATCACATAATTTTGACTCTATAACTTGCGCATTCCACATATTCAACCCATTTAAAAATCAAAATAAAGCATAATGCTATTAGGAATTCACAAACGCTACAATTAAATTGCGATGCAGGTTTATTATATGCGCTTTAATGATGTATGTGTGTAGGTTATGTATGTGCATCTCAGATCAGCTCCGTTAAAAATTAATGCTGCTACACAAGAACTGTTATCATTGACGTGTGGAGCGTCTCAAACTCCATGGAGACTGCATTTTGTTGTGACTTTGGGTTTATAATAACGTTAATGTGGGAACCTAATGTGTGCTATTTCATCAGATTTGTAAGGTAAATCATTTATAAACCTGCGCAAACACTGGAGAATACATCAGTAAAGTTATGTGCTATTGCTAACTGTTCATCAGGGTTGCCAGGTTTTCACAACAAAACCCGCCCAACTGCTACTCAAAACTAGCCCAAAACTAGCCTAATCACGTTTCGAGGGGGGTCCCCCTGTTAAAAATCACATTCTGGGGGATAAAATACACGCTTTTTGTAAGGATTCCCCTAGTAAATTCACATTTTAGGGGCTAAATATGACGTTATTGGGGTCGATTCAACCCGCAGACATCAAAAACAACCCGCGGAAACAGTGTTAAAGTAGCCCAATTCTACGGAAAATACACAGACTTGGCAACACTGCTGTTCATCGTGATTTCAGAATAAAAGTTTAAACCCTCTTGAAATTTACACTTTTTGATGTCCACATTTTCAACAAATTACAGCGGCTGCAGCATTTCTGTCATAAAGAAATGTCCAAATATTAAAGATTAAGTGGACATTTGAGTTACATGTTTGTTGAGTCAACATTAAACAAGGATTAAACAGATTAAAGTGTAAAAACAATCGTCAGGCCGTATGGTTGGTGCCCTCTGCAGGCATTTGTTATAATGTGTACTGTACTGTAATGTACATTAGCTCTACTGTTTATAATACATTATGTATTTTAACAGTTTTGTTCAATAAAACCGTGACTACTTGCTTTTGATGCATTCTTTTAAGTCATTTTAAAGGCTATTTATGGAGTGATATTGCGGACAAATTTCAAAAGGAATTGCAAATTGTATTTGCAATTGCTTTTTCAATATGTGGACGCATTAAGTGTGCCATAATCCAAACGCAAATGCAAGCATTGCGTTATCGTTTGCATTTTCGCTTTAGCGAACGCACACCCACACTGGGGGAAAACAATCCATCGCTCTCTATTGGGTGCCTCCTTGTCATTTCTGACTTGTATAACAAAAAACAAAACAATTTTATTTTTATGCACATTTTGGTATATTACATAAAACGCTATGGAAGCGCCAAGATGTGCATGAATTCTAAAAATGTGAGTAAAAAATGCACCGTTCCGCATAATACATCTCATATATTCTTATTCCACTAAGGGGAAACAAATGGCGCCAGAGCCTCTCGTAGGATATATTTGTATTCGTGGCGAATCATAGACGTATCGGTGCGTTTCAGTTTCTCTTTAAATTCGTTATGGCTATGCGTTTATATGTTGTTCATAACGAATGCCATTATAATTTGTTATTTATTTTATATTATAAAATTTCATTTTATAGCTGCTCATATTTAAATTTTTTTGTTCGTCGTCTGAAAACCATAAAATGTAAAGGATTTGTCGACAACTTGTTTCTTCTCTCAACACAATCATGCAGCAAATGTTATGAAATCAAATACACATACAATTAATACAATGGCTGTGCTGTGATTTTGGCTATACTTGCCTGTAAAAGTTAGAAGTTAGAGTTAGAAGCAACAGAATATTTTTTTTTTTATCTGAAAGTACTGTTTTCAGTCCTCTGCCGCTCACTGAACAGAGCACACGCAGGTAGAACGAGAGAGAGAGCGCTTTGGGGAAAAAGTCGCAAAGGGGTCTGAAAAGTCGCTAGTGTGCAACACTGATTGTTTTCCCCCAGTGTGGGTGTGGCCTAAATGCCACTGTCTCTATCCAATCACGCCCCACAGTATAGACCCACCCGTGACGCTGATTGACAGGTTTCCCTGTAATGCCTCGGAAATCCAAACGCAAAATTAATTGCGATTGCCTTTGAGTTTTGGCAGGCTACATACGCGACGCAGAGAAAGTGAAAAGGCTGATGTGGAAATTGAGATTGCTATTTAAATTTGACAGGGTCATTAATGGTAAGTCATAGGAAATACAGTTGCAAATGGAGTTTGCATTTCCATTTGAAATTTGGCAGTCACTGTGCGTTCGCCAAAGCGAAAACGCAAACGATAATGCAATGCTTGCATTTGCGTTTGGATTATGGCACACTTTATGCGTCCACATATTGAAAAAGCAATTGCAAATACAATTTGCAATTCCTTTTGAAATTTGTCCGTAATATCACTCCATAGCTATTGTTAACTTAGATCTATTTCATTATTACACAAAAGAATAATTATAATTATCAGATTACCTGATTAATCATCAGAATAATTGACAGATTACTCAATTACCAAAATAATCATTAGTGTCAGGTAGATAGACTAATAGATCAGATCAGACAGGCAGATCAGATGGATGAATGGACAGATGGATAGATAGACAGACAGACGCAGTGGTTAAATGGTGTTTTTGGAAGGTTGCGCAAATAGAACAAACATCCTGTTGATAAAAATCATGCTCACGGTATGTTGAAAGTTTTACTGTGCATGGCGTACAGCGATTGCTTAATCAGTCCCTTTTGTGTAATGTCATATAATAAAGACTGTGTCATGTTTGGCAGGTGTGCGTGGGTTGTCCTCCACATCCGGTCCAAAAGTGTGTATCGTAGGTGGAGGTCCTGCTGGTTTTTACACTGCACAACAACTCCTAAAGGTTTGTCCACCAGTCCACACTTTCTCGGGAAAGGTTTAATCTTACATTAGCTGATGTTGTTCTTTTATGTTGACAGTTTCTTTTGATGATATGAAGCTATTTGTTTCCCAAGGCTTTGCGTGACAGTGAACTTGAAAGTTTTTTTTTTTTTTTGGAAACCGTCCAGGTAAATTACAGCCGGCGTCCTTGAGGTTTACTTTTACCCACACCTACACATGCAGTAACAATGCTGGTGGTTTTGAGATGGACAAAATGTTCTGACACTTGAAGACTTTCAGTCAAACCACTGAAGTATGAAAGAGGAACAACTGGTCAAATCACAAGTGCTTGGCAGAAATAGCAAGCTGTGTCTCACAGTGGTTACTGGTATTGTTACACAAGTCACTCATTATGTCATTGTATCACTTTCAGGCTCGGCAGGAGGCATCCGTAGACATTTACGAGAAACTGCCAGTGCCCTTTGGACTGGTTCGGTTTGGGGTCGCGCCAGATCATCCCGAGGTCAAGGTCAGACCTTTGTTTCGAGACTATGAAATAAAAATGAACCCTATTTTCTATGGTTTTGCATCACTAGAAGTCTCTCTCATATTTCATGTCTGTCACCCAGAGACCGCTTAATTAATCACATCCCCAAAAATAATAAATAAAACGTAAAATGGATTTGAGAATAATGCTAAACAGTGTTTTGATTATTCCCAATTTATCTGTGATGATTTTGCTAGATATATGATTATAAATGCAACATTTTTTTTTTACATTATCTGTTTATTTATGTAAAAATATTTATTCCATGAACTGTTTTTAGAAACATCAACACTGAAGAACAATAAAGTATTTTTTTGTGACAGTTTTTTGTGAAAAAATTTACAAATTTTAGGTTTATACATCATAAATAATAAGAATAAATAAGCTTTCCATTGATGTATAGTTTGTTAGGATAGGACAATATTTGTCCAAAATACAACTATTTGAAAATCTGAAATCTGAGGGTGCAAAAAAAAATCTGAAAATATAATATATTGATATATTTACAGTAGGAAATTTACAAAAGATCTTTACATGATCTTTATTTAGTAGCCTAATGATTTTTGCCATATTTTTGGCTATTGTTACAAATATACCCGTGCTATTTCTGGTTTAAATATTTTTATTGTTAGAAATTTTAGTAAACATTCACTTGTAAATACTTTTTTTAAATACAAACATATAAACCTTCAATTTAAACAAATAAACACACTAAAGAAGAATGGGCTGTCATTCCTCAGGAGAAATGCTTGAAACTTGTTGAGAACTACAGCAAACAACAAAAGGCTGTTATCAAGCAAAAGGGATACACTACTGACTATTAACATCAGAGGGCTAACAATTTTGACCAGTAGACTTTTTACAATTATTGGTTATACATTTATTTCTATTTGTATTACAAATCGTCTTTCTGTTAAACAGCATTTGGGAGTTATTTGAAAATAATGAAATATTTTATAAGGGGCAAATAATTTTGTCTTCAACTGTACCTAGTTCTTTCTAGATGTAGTGTACCTGTCAACTCTCAGCCATAAGAGAGTTTTTGTCTTCCAAAACAAAAGGATAAGTCTTTTGGCAGAGATCAACCCATACGAAACAAACTGTTGTTGTATCCGTATATACCCGTGCTGCTTTTTGTGGTCCAGGGTCACATTTATGCTTGCATGCATATGTTGGAAGGAAGGACGGCTGTGTGGCCAAGTATGGTGACCCATACTTTGACTTTTGTGCTCTGCATTTAACCTTTCCAAGCATACACTCACAGTAGTGAACACACAAACAGTGTGAACACACACCCGGAGCAGCTGGCAGCCATATTGCTATCGCTATGGCGCCCGGGGAGCAATTGGGGGTTCGGTGCCTTGCTCAAGGGTCTCACCTCAGTTGTGGTATTGAGGGTGGAGAGAGTGCTGTTCATTCACTCCCCCCACCGACAATCCCTGCCGGACCTGGGTCTCCAACTCGCAACCTTTCGTTTCAACATGTCCTCCAATTTATACGACCGACTAAAGTCGTTTTCACAAATCCTCAAATACGTCTCTGTAAAGCGTATTCAACATTTGCTCCCTTATCAGTAACAGGTATCTAACTTAACCTTAGCATTATGTGTAGGTCAATTAGTAGCGCGTTGCACTGCGGAGTGGTATAATCATATGAACACAGGTTCGATTTCAAAGAACGCATATGTTTTCATTGTATGTTTTTTTTTTTTTTAAATATGCACTAGAAATCATGATTTTGCACTATTTCTGTAAGGGGTAGGTTTAGGGTAGGGTTAGGTGTGGTCATATATACGAATTACACCTAGTAAAACGCGTTTAAATTACCCTGAAATCGTATAAAAACTCATACGTCATTCGATGACGTCAGTTCCAACGCGACACTGTCATTATTTTTACAACCGCTAGAGGGCGCTTAACTTTAAAACGTAAGAATGGATCGTATTTGGTCGATTCAAAAACGTACAACTGGGACGTATTTTTTTTTAGGACAGTCTCTTTCGTTTACAAGTCTGACTCCCTAACCATTAGGCCACGGCTGCCCAAGAAGATGGCGCTTCACCCGTACAGGAATTTGAACCCTGGACCCTCAGATTAAAAGTTTGATGCTCTACCGACTGAGCTGTCCGGGATTATGAATATTGGTGTATTCATAATAATAAATCTTGAACCATGCTGGGGGGTAATGCAAGTTATGTAAGCAGATTACATTTCCAAGTAAAGTAACACATTAATTTTAATTACAAGGTCGGCGCCGATAGCCTTGTGGGCAGTGCGCCGACATACAGCGCCGTTGCGCAACGGGCGTCCCGTGTTTGATTCCCGGCTCGAGGACCTTTCCCGACCCTACCCCCTTCTCTCTCTCCACTTCGCTTCCTGTCCTTCCTGATCTGTCCTATAATAATAAAAAGCCAAAAATAAATCTTTAAAAAAAAAAAAAAAAAATTTTAATTACAAGAATTCAAGGCCAGATGAGAAAAAAGTTACAAAATAATAATGATACATAATGTATCATAAAAATAATGTAACGCGATACTTTTCATAAAAAGTAACTTTTACGTATGAAGTAATAATGCAATATTGTGATGTAACAATAACGCAGTATTGTAATTACTTTTAAAAGTAACTGTTTGGACAAGATTCCTACAAAAAAACGTAACTAAGTAACTAAAGTTTTCCTTAGTCATATATGTGAGTTTTCCAAAGCCAAGCAATGAGGCAGTAAACTTAGCACTTTGTGTTTTTCCAGTGTCGAGCAGCTTTAATGTGTAATAAACAGAAAATATTTTTTTCTCACCAGAGCTGGTTAAAATGCAGTTAACATCAAAAATATTATGTATGCAAAGATTAGGAACTAAAAGTCTAAAATTGTGGTTGTTTTATTGCACTTCCTATGTGGTCATTGAATTTCCTGATAACTTTCGTGGCTTTAGTTTCATGATCCTCCTTTGTTTTGTGCTTGAGAGAGCATTAAAGGATTATGAGAAATCTTTGAGGTAATCCTCAAGTCAAAACTGAGCTGACAAACTGGCAAACTGATTATATTGATCATACTGATATATTGTAGTTTAATGTAATGCATATATTATTTGGTGCATGCAATTTACAATGCTGTTTCAAGTGTACTCGAGCTGATTTGACATTATAATAACTTCTTATCACCCTTATTTGTGGTATATATTTGCTTTTTATTAAGGTTATGGGGCTATCTGTTTGACGTGGCAATTGGTGACGACTCACAGATATGACTTGACCTTTAAAATCTATTAGGGGAAATGATAACATTCATTCACTTCCTGCATTTGTGATAATCCGTGCTTGATTACTGCCAGTAGGGAACAAAGATTTGTTCACATCTGGTTTACAGTATGTTGTGACTATCTGTCCTAGCAACAGATGTGTGAGCATATGGGTGGCAGACTTGACAACAAACAAACTCTTCCGCTGCTAGTTTTTCTCAAGCTTAAGCATTTTGTGTATTCTTTTTACTGTAAATATGCGCTAGTAAGCTAATGCATGTTTTTTTTTTTTTTTTCCTCATTTTAATTTTTCAGAATGTCATTAACACTTTCACTCAGACGGCCCAGCATGAGCGATGCAGCTTCCATGGCAATGTGAATGTGGGTAAAGATGTGACGATTGACGAGTTACGACAAGCGTACCATGCTGTAGTGCTGGTGAGGAGAAAACCACAACACAACAGTAGTGAATCCAGATTATTCACTCACCAAGTACTTATTAATCCTGATTAATCACATCCAAAATAAAAGTTGGTGTGTGTACTGTGTACATTTATACCACAAAACCAGTCTTAAGTAGCACAGGTATATTTGCAGCAATAGCTAAAAATACATTGTATGGGTTAAAATGATCGATTTTTCTTTTATGCCAAAAATCATGAAAATTTTATGATCATGTTCCATGAAGAAATTTGGTCAACTTCCTACCGTAAATATAACAAAACTTAATTTTTGATTAGTAATATGCATTGCTAAGAACTTCATTTGGACAACTTTAAAGGCATTTTTCTCAATATTTAGATTTTTTGCAACCTCAGATTTCAAATTTTCAAATAGTTGTATCTCGACCAAATATTGTCATATTCTAACAAGCCATACATCAATGGAAAGCTTTTTTTTATTTTTTCAAATCTCAGCTTCAAAATATTTACCCTTATGACTGGTTTTGTGGTCCAGGGTAACATATGTGTATATGTTTAAGAAATGTTATTAATATGTGTGTGTATAAACACATAAGCGTATGAAACAAAACAGAAACAGAAAGTTGGCTGCACATTGACACTGTTGATGCATTTTCATTTCTAAAATGAAAATTCAGCATAAGGCGATGTCTGTGTGTTTTTTGTCAGAGGTGGTGTTTGTGCTGCTATGGTGCTTTTATCTGAAGTGATTTATTTTTTATTCAGTGTTTGCATTTCATCAGTCGTCATGCACTCAAGATTTGCAGATTGTAATGCTTACATGATGGCCTGCGGGGTCGCACATTCGTTGCCACAACAGTTGGGAAGTAAAAGTAAACTGAAAGAGTATACTGACCATGATTATATCACCATATGACTTTCAGTAGAATACAAAACCACAATCTCAGAGCTGTTTTTGCAAACTCTCTCAAGATGCAAAAAGGTCAAGTAGAGTAAATCAAGATGGATGGATCACAGGAATACGTTTTTAAATACATTTTAAATCGGCTATTTTAAATTGTTATAATCTTTCATAATATCACAGTTTTTGCAGTAATACATGCCGCCTTGATGAACATAAGAGACCAACCTTAAACTTCTGAGCAGTAGTGCATATTTAACTTTGTGCATTTGTGAAAATAAAAACTTGTAAACATATATAAAAAATGTTTTGAAAAAAAAAAAAAAAAACCACAATGTAAGACTTTCATTGTTGTTTATTGTGTGAAGTCACTGAAAACCCCCCAAAAAGATAACAATCTTCTAAAAGCAAGATAGCAGAAGGAGCCAAAACAGTGCATCTCTTGGACCAATCACCATCCGGGTGTGCGGAGGCGATATACAGGCATGTGAAAAAGTTAGGACACCCTATTGAATTCCTGGTTTTCTGTATCAGGACATCATAAAATATATTTGTTACTTGGCAGATCTTAAAGTTGGAATTCAAGTTGGATGGAATTCAAGTTGATTCGTTCAACTATTGAATAACGCACAAAAAAATTCTACGAAATGTGCACAAAAGTGCATGTGAGGCTATATCTCCGCAACGATTTGGCCTGTTGAGACCAAACTTGGTGTGTGTTATAACAAGCATGACCTGAGACTACCTGCAGTGTTTCAGCACAGGAAAGTAAAACCTCTGATGAACAACATTACATAAAATATTGCACCATGCCATTGCTTATTTAATAAAAATAAAGCCAAAATGGACAGGCCATGTGTGACCAAGTTAGGACACCCTTACTCTTAACATAGGATTTAGGGTAAATAGCAGTTAGGCAATGCTAATCAAATGCCTTTGATTAACTGATCATCAGCAAGAGTTAGCACTTTCATAAAAGCGGACATTTTGGCAGTTTGCTGGTCTGGAGCTTTCATGTGTGTGTTAACACAGTGCCAAAGAGAAAAGACATCAGCAATGATCTTGGAGAAGCAATTGTTGCTGCCATCTATCTGGAAAGAGTGACACAGCCATTTCCAAACTATTTGAAGTCCATCTTCCCACAGTGAGGATTACTCACAAGTGGAAGTCACCCTCCCAGGAGTGGACTCCCAGAAAGTTCACCCCAAGATTTATGTTTCCAAATGTTAAGACCTGCCAAGAACCATATAATTTATTATTATGTCCCAATACAGAAAACCATGGAATTCAATAGGGTGTCCTAACATTTTCACACGACTGTATTACATGCCACTGGTGTGTGATATTGTCTATGACAATATGATGTCTATGATAGTATAATTCTATGATAGTATAACAAAACCAAACACAAACCAGAGTGCATGAAAACACTCTGCGAACGTAGGTCAGACTACAGCATGTGCACATTAAGAGTTCACACTTTGACTGAATGATTTAGTTATTATTAATGTACTATTAATTCCCCCAAAATTCAAGACAAGGGGACAAAGATGCATTTATGTCTTTTATGTCTCACTCATGGCGTGATTTGCCACCTCTTACTGGCGAAGGTAATTGTGACTTTTTATTTCACAATTCTGACTTTTTTCTCACAATGCTGACTTTTTTTGGCGTGTTTTAAAGTTAAAATTCTGAGAAATGAAGTAAGAATTGTGAGATGTAAACTCGCATTTCTGACTTTTTTCTCAGAATTGCGTGATATAAACTTGCAGTTGCTAGTTATGAAGTCAGAACTGCACAAACTTGCAATTCTGAGAAATAAAGTTAGAATTGCAGGATACAAACTCACAATTCTGACTTTTCTCAGAATTGCAAGTTTATTTCACAATTCTGGCTTTATAACATGCAATTGCGAGTTAAGTCGGAATTGTGAGATATAAACTTACAGTTTTGAGAAAATATCAGTCTTTTTTTCCCTCCAAATTGGATTTTATAACTCAATTGCAAGTATGTCTCACAATTTTGAAGAAGTCAGAATTGCAAGATATAAACTCACAATTCTGAGAAAAAAAGTCAGAATTGTGAGATACATATTTGAAATTGCGAGTTATAAAGTCAAAATTTTGAGATGCAAACTCGCAATTACCTTTTTTATTTTTCATTCAGTGGTCAAAACTTCAGGCTTCATTTTCTTTACTGAATCAATCAGCTGTTTGTACGAATTGGTTAATTGAATGACTGAATGACTCACTCATGCCGTGATTTGTCACCACCTACTGGCGATTTTAAGTTAGTGTTTAAAATATATTTTCCCTTTTTCCCCAAAAAAACAGTTAAAATGTATGGAAGCCCATTTCTGCCACTGAATAAAAAATTAAACAAGGTAATTGTGACATTTTATTTCACAATTCTGGCTATTTTTTTTTCAATTGCGTGTTTTAAAGTCAGATTTGTGAGGCAAGCAATTCTGAGAAATGAAGTAAGAATTGTGAAATATAACCTCGCATTTCTGACTTTTTTCACAGAATTGCATGATATAAACTTGGAATTGTGAGTTATGAAGTCAGAATTGCATATATTTGCAATTCTGAGAAATAAAGTTAGAATTGCGGGATATAAACACAATTCTGACGACTTTTCTCAGATTTGCGAGTTTATATTTACAATTCTCACTTTATAACATGCAATTGCGAGTTAAGTCAGAATTGTGAGATATAAACTTACAGTTCTGAGATATCATTCTTTTTTTTTCTTCTAAAATGGACTTTATAACGCAACTGCAAATTTGTCTCACAATTTTGAAGAAGTCAGAATTGCAAGATATAAACTCGCAATTCTGAGAAAAAAAGTCAGAATTGTGAGATACATAATCAAAATTGCGAGTTATAAAGACAAAATTTTGAGATGCAAACTTGCAATTACCTTTTTTAAATTTTTATTCAGTGGTGGAAACAGGCTTCACTTTTTTTTTTTTTTTTTTTTTTTTTTTTTTTTTCCCCAGAATTGATTCAGAATTGAGACATGTGACCCTGGACCACAAAAAAGTGTCACTTTTTTGAAATTGAGATTTATACATCATCTGAAAGTTGAATAAATAAGCTTTCCATTGATGTATGGTCTGTTATGATAGGACAATATCTGGAATCTGAGGGTAGAAAAACAAATATTGAAAAATGGTCTTTAAAGTTGTCCAAATGAAGTTCTCAGCAATGCATATTACTTATCAAAAATTAAGTTTTGATATATTTACGGTAGGAAATTTACAAAATATCTTAATGGAACATGATGCTTCCTGCTGTGAAAGCATATATTACCATTATTTCTTTAAATTATTTCACACAATAAATAAAATTCATGATCATTTACTCGTGCTCATGTTACTCCAAACCCTCCAAAGACTTTCCTACTTTAGTGGGATACAAAAGAGGAAAACTCTCAGAACTGTTTTTGCATACAATAAAAATTTCTCTCAAGATGGACAAAAAAGTACTGTAAAATAAAACAAGATGGATAGATAAATGTGTGATAAATTCAGCGTTGCACAATAGGAATAAATGACATTTTAAAATACGTCAAATAGAAAAAAATATTTTAAATTGTAATAATATTTCATAATATCACAGTTTTCATAGTAATAAATGCAGCGTTGTTAAGCATATGAGACTGACCTTAAAATTTGAACAGTAGTTTATATCCAACATTTGTGCATTTGTGAAAATATTAAGCAGGCATATAAAAAATCTTCTTTATAGATTCTTTTTACATCAGTCCTTTTATTTCAACCTAAGAGGTGGTTGTTGTTGTTGTTGTTGTTGTTGTTTTGCATGACGTCAGTGAAAACCCCCCAAAAAGACTGAATCATGCATCTCACGCATCATTAGTGGAAATGTGAAACAATGTAGTGTCTGTGTTTCTTGTCAGCGGTGATGTTTATACAAGTCAGAGTGTTTATACTAATATTTACATTTACTGTTATCCACTTAGCAGGTGCTTTTATACAAAGTGACTTGCATTGTTCCATTCAAGGTTTCAAGATGAACGTTGAATTGAAGAAAGCCATTTCATTTTATTTTGGCCCATGATTTCAATCATCTGTTTTTGCAGAGTTACGGAGCTGAAGGAAATCGGTCAATGGGAATTCCTGGTGAAGGTTTAGCCGGCGTTTTTTCAGCCAAAGATTTTGTCGGATGGTACAATGGACTTCCCAGTAATAAAGAGGTGTAATTTATTTTAAATACCTGACATTCAGTAACCCCTAAACAACTCTGATAATCTAAAAATACTTGCCCTGTAATTTCCTTTATTTGCTGCAGCTGCATCCTGATCTCGGCTGTGAGACCGCTGTGATTCTAGGACAGGGAAATGTGGCCCTTGATGTGGCACGAATACTTCTGGCACCTTTGGACATGCTAAAGGTCTGTGCCAACAGTGTTTATTTGACCAAAATAGGAGATACTGATACATGCACAAGTTATTTTTAAAATTTCACTCATGAATCAATCTCAAACCCATGTGTTAATGTTTTGAATCAGTCAGATGACTCAGTAACTCACTGATTGATTCACAAATGATTACTTCACTTCCATTAATGAAACTTGAACATCTTACTCTTTAGTGGATGTAGATGGATCACTTTACTAAAACACTGCATTGCTAGTGAATCTAAATAATCTAAATATTTAAAACAAAAAAAAAATTGTGATGGAGTAAGTGGAGTGCGATTCATTAATCTTGACTCTTATGAACCAGCTCATTTTAATGAACTTGTCTGAAAGATATATAAATCAGTCTCAATTCCATTTGTTAATGATTTTAATTAAAGGACTCACTAATTATACTGACTCACTGAATAACAGGTTTCACCATGTTTAACTCAGAATGAAGCAATGTGAATTATGAATTATGTTTACTTAAGGCTCACATATGTGACCCTGGACCACGAAACCAGTCTTAAGGGTAAATTTTTCGAAATTGAGATTTATACATCATCTGAAATCTGAATAAATAGCTTTCCATTCATGTATGGTTTGTTATGATAATATTTGTCCGAGATGCAACCCTGTAAGATGTAAAAAAAACAAAAATATCGAGAAAATCGCCTTTAAAGTTGTCCAATAGAAGTTCTTAGCAATGCATATTACAATAAAGTTTTGGTATATTTACGTTTGGAAATTTACAAAGTATTTTCATGGAGCATGATCTTTACTTAATATCCTGATTTTTGTCATAAAAAAATAAATAAAAAAAATTATAATTTTTGTACAAATATTCCCCAGTGATTTATGACTGGTTTTGTGGTCCAGGGTCGCATATGGTTTCAAAGAAGAGTTTTGTATTAATAAATTCATAGATGTTTGAAACTCCATGCAGACCGGAATAGTTCACCTAAAAGTGAAAATTAGCTGACAATTTACTCACCCCCAGGCCATCCAAGAGCTCATCAATGCGTCTGCAGTGAATGGGTGCCGTCAGAATGAGAGTCCAAATAGCTAATAAAATAATTCACAAGTAATTCACACCACTCCAGTCCATCAATTAACACATTTTGAAGCAAAAAGCTGCAAGTTTGTAAGAAAGCTAATCCATCATTTAGATGTTTTTAACTTTAAACTGTTGCTTCTGGCTAATATATGAGTCCATAATCTATAATAACGCTTCCTTCGTTAAAAAGTCCATCCTCTCTTCTCCTGTTACATCAAAATTTACACACAAATTTGTTTAGAGCCATTTTAGACTTGTAAACGGCACTTGATCTGTGCATATTTATCTCCTGATACAGACCAAGCTAATTTTTTCACGGTAGAAAGCAATATTACATATTGTGGACTCATATTTTAGCCGGAAGCAACAGTTTGAGGTCAAAAATGCTTTAATTATGGATTTTTTTCATACAAAAACACGGGTTTTGGTGTGGAGTGGTGTGGATTACTTGTGGATTATTGTAATGTTTTTATCAGTTGTTTGGACTCTCTTTCTGACGGCACCCATTCACTGCAAAGGATCCAAGCAAGTGATGTAATCCTACATTTCTTCAAATCTGTTCCCATAAAGAAATAAACTCATTTACACTATGGATGGCCTGAGGATGAGTAAATTGTCAGTAAATCTTAATTTTTGGGCGAACTGTTTCTCTCATGAGAGCTAATAACATCAATTACATTTCCGTAACACTCAGGAAAGAGCGTTTTGCTCAAATACCCACTCTTTTCTGTTTTGATTCTGCCTTTAAGTTTTCTTCATGTCTTCAGTAATGTGGATCCAGCTAATATACCCTCTACTACCTACTTACAGGAAACCGATATTACCCAGAATGCACTAGAAGCATTGGCAGGCAGTAAAGTACGAAGGGTTTTGATCGTAGGACGACGAGGGCCTCTTCAAATTGCATGTACCATCAAGGTTTGAGACTCTTTAATCACTCCCTCAAAGTAAAACGAAAACAAACTGTGGATTTGGAAAATAAAGTGGAAAAACCTGTTGATAGAATTTTGAAATGCATGGGGAAAAAAACTATGTATTGCATAATGGAAGACCCCTCATGAACTATAATAATATATAATTGTGCTGTTTTTAAGTGGAGGGTTTCGAAATGAAGTGTACAAGGCAGTGGGGAACAGGATTGTTTATTTTTATTTATTTGTGTTTATCAGGAACTCAGAGAGATGGTCAATCTCCCAAACACCAGGGCTGACATGCTGTCCGATGACTTTAAGGGCATCGCAGAAGCTTTGAAAGGTAAACACATTAAAATGAAAGAGTGTATTCACATATCTTTATCTCAATTCAAACCCCTGACCCCTTGATGCTGCTCTTATACATAATGATAGTGAATAGAGAATGAAGCTACTGAGCTCCGGAAATCTAAACCTAAAACTACTATAAATGCATTTTCCACCTTCTAGTGTAAAAATGACCAGCCTCAAAAATTGCTTATAAACTTATGTTATATTGTTAACAAAAATGGGATTCGATCTTTTCACCAGCTTGTTTTCTTTTAATTAGCACAGGTTTTATATTTCTTTTTTAGAAATGAGTGACTGTAGGCCACTTTAATATGAGCTTATGCACCTCCTAAATCCTAAGAAATCTTAAACTTAACTGAAAGAAAACAAACAACTTTTTAAATCTCATGTTCCATCAAGGTATTAGTCTCTTGCTTCACTCCCAACAACTGTGACAACTGTGAATTTGGAAAATAAAGTGGACAAACCTGTTGGTCAAATTTTGAAATGCGTGGGAAAAAAGCCATGCATAATGGAAAAAAAACCCCCTCATAAATTATAGTGTGTAATTGTACTGTTTATTTAAAAGTGAAAGGTTTCCAATTTGGTGGATAAGGCCCCAGGAAATAGGGCCAATTACTTTAAGATGGTAAATATGATTAGAAATCCAATTAGAAATCCAACACTGAAAGTAAACAACCTGAATCACAATGCTTTATGCATTGTGAATACTAAAATATTTGGTATCTGAACAGAATTTCATTAAAATGGAAGGTTTAGAGAAAAGAGTCCTTTTCTTTTCTGTCTTTTATACTTTACAAAGCAACTTTATCAAAGAGCAAAAAGCAGTAATATTATTATAATTTAAAATGACTGTTTTGAATTTCAGTGTCATTACAAAATCTTTCTATTTCAGGTAGTGCTGTTTGTTGTTGTTGTTGTTTTTTTTTTTTTACTTTCTGTTCAAAAACTATTTTCAACATTGATAAGAATCAGAAATGTTTCTTGAGCAGCAAGTCATTTAATTTCAAAATTTCAACTCAAATATATTTTGAAATGTAATTTATTCCAGTGATTTCGAAGCTGATTTTTTTTTTTAGCATCATTACTACAGAAATGTTCCTTCAAAAATCATTGTAATATTCTGAGTTACTGCTCAAAAACATTTAATATTACTATTATGTTGAAAACAGCCAAGTAGATTTTTTTTTTCCAGGTGTCTTTGATGAATAGAATGTTCAGAAGAACAGCATTTATCTGAAATAGGAATCTTTTGTAACATTATAAAATGTCTTTAGCATCACTTTTGATAAATTTAAAGCATCATTGCTAAATTAAAGTATTTATACTTTTATAAAAAGTTTTTCCTACGTCTAGTGTTGTATGTTTGTCATTTATTCAGCACTGCGGTCCTGCGAGACACATTTCATTCCACTGCATGTCCACACATGTAGTGGAATGACAGTAAAGCTCAACTTGAAGTTGATTGTTGACTCTAAACATTCTAAAATCACTTAAAATAATTTACATGAGATCATTTGAGCTGAGCTGGCAATAAAACATCCCTGGTCTGTTTCTTTAGAAAACAATAATTGACATAAGTGATACTCCAGAAATTTGTACTGTGATTTTTGCAACACTTACATTTGCATAATACGAGAAGAGATTGAGAGACAGACTGATAACATTCGTGGGAATAAGTTACAACGTTGAGCTGTTTATTTTTCCCTAAATGTTCTAGATTAGATAACTGTATGTTATCTCATGTATGAGAAAATGAACTTGCGTGGTGTGACAATTAGCAGCCTGTCTGCGTCACAAGAATAAATGGCATTTTTTAAGGTATTCAAATATAAAATGGGTATTATTATAAATATGGTTTTTGCTGTACTTTGGATCAAATAAATAGGCTTGGTGTGCAGAAGAGACTTCTTTATAAACATTACATTTAAAAACTTTTTGACTGGTAGTGTATTCAAATAGAAAATTATTTTTCTATATTTTACATTATACAAATATATTTTACATTATACAATTTTTTTTTTTTATGTATTTTGCATCAGATAAATGCACAATTGGTTAATTTTTTTTTTTTTTTAAGAGAGCCATTGAAAGAAAAACAATATGTTACTCCAATAAAAAATAAAGGTTTTCAATAACAAATCCTTTATTTGTCCATGTACAACTAAAAAATAAACAACTATGAAGTGTCACGTGCTGAACAAAGCACATTTTTAAATTCTGGTTAATACATGTTTTTTTTGTTTGTTTTTTTTGTCACAAATATAATTTAAACTAATATTTCACTATAACATTTACTTATTTCGGCTTTCGGCCACACGGTACTTTGTTTAAACCTGGTCACTTCATGCATTTTATCTGATGGGAAGTGGTCTGGGCGGCATTCCAGACTAAACTGGACAAGTGTAAGTGCAACCGCATGTGTGCATTGAGCAACCTAATATTATCGTAAAGCACTTTTCTTTAATTTTGATTCGCTGTACAACAAAGGAAGTGTAATTTTATTTTCTGCAGGGAACTGCTTTCTAGTATCTCCTGTGTGAAAAAATGAACCTGTGGTGTGAGAGTTAGCAGCCTGTCTTTGCATCACAGGAATCAATTGCGTTTTAAAATAGATTCAGAAACTTTTAAACACTTCTAATCCAACAAAAAAAAATTGTTTTTACAATTTGTTCTGTTTTACTTCAGATGGTTTTTATATTTAAACCGCAGCAGCTGTAAAGATTGTTTTCGTGCGGTGAGTGATCTTGTAAAGATACCCTTAGAAAAAAGGAACTGGACCAAGTGACTACTATGTAATCATTTTCACCTCTACGAACCTGATTTTCTGGGGGAATTCGTGATGCAAGTCTTAATATGTACCTTCCGCTTCTTAGAGTGACTTTCATTTCCCATTGCATTTTTCTGTAAGTTTCCAAACCACCTACTAAATAGGGCTTAAGATGCTGTAATAGATTCTTTTCTTGTTTGAGGTTTAGCACTGCAGAGCATTAAAGTGTTTCCCTGTGTGTGTGTGTGTGTGTGTGTGTGTGTGTGTGTGTATGTGTGTGTGTTCATTAGACCTTCCCAGGCCGAGAAAAAGACTGACAGAGTTGATGATGAAGGCTGTAAAGGAAAAAGGAGATGATAAAGTTGAGAAATGCTGGGGCTTTCGCTTCTTTCGCAGTCCCGTGGAGGTTCTCGCAGGGGCTGATGGGAAAAGAGCTACTGGAATCCGATTGGCTCTTAATAAGCTTGAGGTAAACGTGCAAAACGGAATAAAGACCATGATTTCCATTGGTTTGCCAAGTTAACTGCATAGAAATGATTATAACATGGTTATTGATTGAAAAAAAAGTGAGGGGATATTGACAATTATTGATATTTTAACTTTTTTTTAGTTAAAGAAACTATTCAGCAAGGATGCATTAAATTGATCAAAAATGACATAAAAGACATTTATAATCAGTGTTTTGGAAAGTTACTTTTAAAAGTAATGGATTACAATATTGCGCTACTCCATAAAAAAGTAACTGTGTTACTTAGTTACTTTTTATGGAAAGTAATGCGTTACATTACTTTTGCGTTGCTTTTTAAATCTGGCAGGGCTTGCCTGTTTGTTTTTAATATAAAAAGTTAGATTAGATTTTAGCAAATGTAAAAGCCCTTTTACACCAAAAAGTGAAATGAATAAGCCTAAAGCTGAAGGAAAAGTAAATTCACGTCTGTACAGTAGAACTGTAGAAAAGGAAAGTTCAACAGTCTTCAGCAATGAGAAAAATGAAGCACAAATATTAATCTAAAGTAAGTTTTGCTTATTAGTATGGTTGAATTGGATCAACAAAGGTCAGCAGCAAAGACATTGGTTAATAAAATGGGATTAAAATACATAAAGGAAACAAAAAGTAACTTGCTTTCTTGTAAATGAAAAAGTACTTAGTTACTTTACTAGTTACTTGAAAAAAGTAATCTGATTACGTGTCTCGCGTTACTTGTAATGCGTTACCCCAACACTGTTTATAATGTTACAAAATAATACTATTTCAAATAAAGGCTGTTCTTGCTTAGAACAGACTCTAGAATCTTAAAAAAATTGGGCTCTTATTCCAAACTTAGAAAATCCTGATTGCAGATCCTAATCAAATCTGTAACCAATAAAAAGTCTGTTTGGATGTATATCTGAAACACATTATTAAATGTGAACATAATGGATGTGAATTAAACAATGTGTTGAACCTGCAGGACTGGCTCTGCCACACACTGTTGTTTTAGTAATCCGAGCTCTAATGTGTTTTTTTTTATGGTACTGGAATTTTGGCTCCATTTTCAATCTGGAAAGTCCAGAATACCACTGAGAGAGACGAAAGGTATTATCAGATGTTCGATCTGACAGAACATATGTGCTTGATTACAAACCAGCTTTCTAGGAGTGTGTTTTGCTAGTTGTACAAAAATTATTACTACAGGGTTTATTGGATTCAGATCTCTTTAGTGAAGTTCATTCATTCCTGAGTACAAGTTTGTGGTCTCAATTTGAGTAATTCATCCACTTTATTCATTTTCAACGAACACAAGGCAAGGCAAGTTTATTTATATAGCACATTTCATACACAGTGGTAATTCAAATAATCATAAAAAATAACAATAATAATAATAATAACTAGATAAAAAAGTTTGTCAAGACAAACTTTAAGTTAGCTTGAGAAAGCCGGACCAGAAAGTTTAAAGAGTTTAAAAACTTAAAAAAAAAAAAAGTTTAAAAAAAGTTTAAAAACTTTTTACATTTTAAAGAGTTTAAACTTTTAAAAAGTTTAGGAAGTTTTAAAAAATATATATTTTTGAACTTTAAAGTAGTTTTAAAAGCTTAATGTTTGATAGATAGATGCATTATTAGCATGTTGCAAGCATGATTAGCAAGTTGCTAGCATGATTAGCCAGTGGGCTAATGGGCCCTTCAAGGTCCAGTGCCATCAGCTCCGCCAAAGGAGAATGAAATCCAATGTCTGTTTCTTTCTGGAACTTCAATCTCATCTCAGCTCCAGCAGGATGTAGAGCGGTTATGGCAAGTGGATGTGCTTCCATACAGGAGTGAGAAGGCAATTATCCGGTCTAAACAAGATCAGTATGCTCTAGATTGTCTTGACCGTTTGACAACGAGAGAGACTGTGAATGGTGTCTCTAGATATGTTACTCCTTTACTACGTTCAAATCATGCACCCCTGTTTAATGCTCCTAAAGAGGCAGTTATGTCATCCCTCCGACGCACAGAACGTCAACTGACTCGTAATCCTGAGAAGGCCCTTATATATGAAGGTGAGATCCAGAAATTGGTTGAGTCTGGTTATGTGAGGAAATTGAGTCATGAAGAAGCCTCTCAAAGCAGTGAGTCCTGGTTTGTACCCCACCATCTTGTTAAGCATAACGGGAAGAATCGATTAGTGTTCAACTGTTCCTATACATTCAAAGGGGAATCATTGAATGCTCACCTGTTGCCTGGTCCGACCTTAGGGTCATCCTTATTAGGTGTACTACTTCGTTTTAGAGAACGTCCTGTGGCCATTAGTGGAGATATCAAGTCTATGTTTCACCAAGTTCGTCTATTGCCTTCAGATAAGCCCCTCCTGCGTTTCCTGTGGCGGAGCATGAGACGGGATAAACCAGTGGATGTGTACGAATGGGAAGTTTTGCCATTCGGGACTACCTGTAGTCCTTGCTGTGCGACTTATGCTTTGCAAAAGCATGCAAGAGACCTGCCAGAGGATTGCAAAGACATTAAGGAGTCTGTCTCCAAGGCCTTTTATGTTGATAACTGTCTACAAAGTGTCAGTGACATCCAGACAGCAAAGGAGCTGGTGGAGAAGTTACGGTCCCATTTGAAGGATGGAGGCTTTGAAATTCGACAATGGGCGAGTAATGTTCCAGCAGTGGTAGAAGATCTTCCCAGTGATGCAAAGTCTGCCCATACTGAGCTCTGGTTGAGTCAAGATTGTGTCGATCCCAGTGAAGGCATGCTGGGATTAATTTGGCACTGTGCCAGAGATACCCTTCGATACAAACATTGCCCTGTTGAGTATGATGCTCTTACCCTGCGTAATGTTTATAGAGTCCTTGCAAGCCAATATGATCCTATCGGGTTCCTTATACCTTTTATCACCAGAGCCAAAGTTCTGCTGCAGCAATTGTGGATTAAAGGAAGATTGTGGGATGATCCAGCACTGCCTGAAGGTATTAAGAAAGCATGGGCAGCATGGGAGAGTGAGCTTCCTTCTATTACTTCTATTGAATTGCCAAGATTGTATGGCCCAGTCGATTCCAACAGTTCCTCTATTAGGAGGCAGTTACATATATTTTGTGATGCCTCAGAATTAGCTTATGGGTCAGTAGCCTACTTGAGGATTGCCAATCATGAGAGTGATGTTCTGGTCTCATTTGTGATGGCTCGCTCCAGAGTTGCCCCTCGTAAGCCAATTTCCATACCTCGTCTAGAATTGTGTGCTGCCCTCACCGGGGTTCAATTGGCAAATTTGTTGCAGAGGGAACTTGATCTACCCATTCAACAAACAATCCTGTGGTCTGATTCGATGACCGTACTCAACTGGATCCGTTCTGATACTTGTCGGTATAAAGTATTTGTTGCAAACCGCATTACTGAAATCCTAGAGTACTCTACTCCTGAACAATGGCGTTATGTTGACAGCCCCAGTAATCCAGCCGATGATATCACCAGAGGCAAAAGCCTGATTGATTTAGCCAAACCTAACCGTTGGAGTCAGGGACCTGCTTTCCTTTATTCTAGCCCTGATCAGTGGCCAAAATTCCCGGGTATGACTGAGGACTCTGTCGATACTACAGAGTTAAGGAAGACTCTGTTTTGTGGCCTTACTAAGGTTAAAGATGATCTTGTGGATTTGGATGTTCAGCAATACAAGTCGTGGAACGAGCTTATTGAAGCTGTGGCAGTCAACTCAAACTCTTCACTGGACAAGGCTCAGATTGAACTACTTTTGTTGAGACAAGTCCAAAAGAAGGATTTTACAGAGGAGTATGGCACACTGCAAGAGGGAAAAAGTGTTCCATCCAGTAGTCGATTGTATAGTCTTGCACCCGAGTTTGATCCCATTGCTGAAATTATTCGAGTAGGAGGGCGACTTCGACATAGTCAAGAACTGGCCTTTGATACCATTCATCCAATTATTCTTGATTCCAAAAATGCTATCAGTCAACTGTTGATTGCTGATGTTGATGCCAAGTTGGGTCATCCTGGGGCTGATAGAGTTTACGCTCATCTTAGACGCTATTACTGGATTTTAAAAGGTAGACAAGCTGTGAAGAAATATCAAAGAAAGTGCCTGGAATGTGTCAAATGGAAAGGAAAGCCAGCAGTTCCTAGGATGGCTGATCTTCCTCCATCTAAGCTCAATCTATTCAAACCTCCTTTCTGGTCCACAGGAATGGACTGTTTTGGGCCCTTTTTGATTAAGTCTGGTCGTAAAACTGAGAAGCGATGGGGACTACTTTTCAAATGTCAGACTACTAGATGTGTTCACTTGGAATTGCTGACAAGTCTTGATGCTGATAGCTTTTTAATGGCACTCCGTCGCTTTGTAGCACGTAGAGGACAACCTTATGAAGTGATCTGTGATCAAGGAACTAATTTTCATGGGGGCGAAAATGAACTGAAGAGTGCCTTTGACCAGTTGAGTCCAGTTCTAAAAGGGAAGTTATGGAATTATCAGATCAAATTCACCTACAATCCTCCATACGCTCCACATTTTGGAGGAACATGGGAGAGGGAAGTCCGATCTGTCAAGTATGCACTTCGATCCGTCTTAGGAATCAAGTTGTTACTGAGGAAGTCCTAATGACTGTATTGGTGGAGGTTGAAGAAATTTTGAATTCCAAACCTTTAGGATATGTCTCTTCTAATGCTGATGATTTGGATCCTGTCACTCCTAATTTACTCCTTATGGGGCGGCAAGATGCTTCATTACCTCAGGTTATCTATGCAGATTCAAATGCTTTAACTCAGAGAAGATGGAGACATAGCCAGGTTTTGGCAGATCAGTTCTGGACCAGTTTTATTAGGAATTATTTACCAAGTCTACAAGTACGCCAAAAATGGCAGCAAGATCAGAAGAATAACTTGGAGAATTCTGATGTGGTTATGCTTTTGGACCCTCGACTTCCCCGTGCTTTATGGCCCATTGGTAAAGTACTAAAGACTTTCTTGGGCAAGGATGGCCGTGTTAGTCGCCGAAATCGAAATCAAAGGGAAGTCTTATATACGACCTGTTAGCCGCCTTATCCCTTTGCCTTTAATTAAGGATTAGGATTTAATGTGTCATAGTGAATTTCTATATTTGAAAATATGATGTCATATTTTGGGGCGGCCTTGTTGGAAATTCCTCTGACCTGGTGATTGGCTCCACCCACTATTACCAGCTGCACCCTATCATGCACCCTGCACTTTAATTAATGCCTGTTAAGAAGGGTTGCTTTAGAGCAGCAGTCAGTTTGCTCTCTCTTTGTTGCCGCTCTGGACTTTCCATGTGGTGTTGTGGCTGTGTATAGATGTAAGTTTGTTTAATGGTTTGGATTTGTTTGTGCAATTTATTGGTTGTTTAATTCATACTTGTTTTTCTTATTTTGTACACTTTCAAGTTCAAACCAGTCTGATACATCTGTGGAACCTGTGTACTGGCATTTGGAAAAATAAAATATGCAAATGGATGTTGTTTCAAGATGTTTTAATTGACATCCCATTGTGATGCTCTCCCTGCGAATTGGCAGTACCCTAAGAGTCTTTTACAACTAGCATGTTTCTAGCATGTTAACAAGTTGCTAGCATGTTTCTAACATTGACATTATTTAGCAAGTTGCTAGAATGATTCTAACATGATTCTAGCATGATTAGCATGTTACTAGTGTGTTTCTAGCATGATTAACAAGTTGCTAGCATGTTTCTAACATTAACATTATTTAGCTAGTTGCTAGAATGATTCTAACATGAGTCTAGCATGATTGGCAAGTTGCTAGCATGATTAGTATGTTACTAGCATGTTTCTAGCATGATTAACAAGTTGCTAGCATGTTTCTAACATTAACATTATTTAGCAAGTTGCTAGAATGATTCTAGTCAAGTCAAAGTCAAAGTCAAAGTCTGCTTTATTGTCAATTCTGCCATATATACAGCACGTACATACAGAGAATTGAAATTGCGTTACTCTCAAACCCTAGATACATACAGGTAACATTAACAATAACATAAGAAGTAAAATACACTAACGTACAAAATAAATAATATATATATATATATATATATATATATATATATATATATATATATATATATATGTACAAATATTACAGTAAATGAGTCAATTTAAAAAATAAAGTGGCATTTATGATAGAGATGTATGAGATATAAAGTGACTTATGAAAATAAAGTGGCAATGGCAGATAGTAGTGCAAACCAGACAAATAATCAGTGCAATGTTGGTGTAGTGCAAGAGCTTAATAGTCTGAGTATGTAAGACCAATGCTCAGAGAGTCAATGTGTATGAGGTAGATGGATGAGGTAGTGAACCGTGGGGGGTGATGTCTCAGAGGTCAGGTAAATGGGGCAGAAAGAGGGGAGAGGGGGCAGAGTCGGAGGGAGTTCAGCATCCTGACAGCCTGATGGATGAAGCTGTCTTTCGATCTGCTGGTCCTGGCCTGAAGACTGCGCAGTCTCCTCCCTGATGGCAGCAGACTGAAGAGGCTGTGTGACGGGTGGGTGGGGTCACCAGCAATGCTGAGGGCTTTTCGGGTGAGACGGGTGTCATAGATGGCCTGGAGGGAGGGGAGAGGGACACCAACGATCTTCTCAGCTGCTCTCACTATGCGCTGAAGTGTTATACAGCAGGACGCGTTGCAGGTGCCATACCACACAGTGATGCAGCTGGTCAGGATGCTCTCGATGGTGCCTCTGTAGAAGGTGCACATGATGGGGGCTGGGGCTCTGGCTCTTCTCAGTTTGCGAAGAAAGTAGAGTCGCTGCTGTGCTTTTTTGGTCAGTGCTGTGGTGTTGGCAGTCCAGGAGAGGTCTTCTGTGATGTGCACACCCAGGAACTTAGTGCTACTCACTCTTTCCACGGTCGCACCGTTGATGGTCAGAGCAGCATGCTGAGTGTGCACTCTCCTGAAGTCAACAACAATCTCCTTCGTCTTCCCTACATTCAGAGAGAGATTGTTGTCACCGCACCATCTGGCCAGGCGGCTCACTTCACTCCTGTGGTTTGTCTCATCACGGTTGCTAATGAGACCAACCACAGTCGTGTCATCCGCAAACTTGATGAAGAGGTTGCTGTTGTGTGTCGGTGTGCAGTTATGGGTCAGCAGAGTGAAGAGAAGGGGGCTTAGCACACATCCTTGAGGGGCCCTAGTGTTCAGAATGATGGTGCTGGATGTGTTGCTGCCGACCCGTACTGCCTGAGGTCTCCCGGTCAGGAAGTCCAACAGCCAGTTGCACAGCGATGTGTTGAGTCCCAGCTGAGACAGTTTTTGAGTGAGCTGTTGAGGGATGATTGTGTTGAATGCTGAACTGAAGTCTATGAACAGCATTCTGACATAAGAGTCTTTTTTGTCCAGATGTGTGAGTGCAGAGTGGAGGGCAGTGGAGACGGCGTCATCGGTCGAGCGGTTTGACCGATATGCAAACTGGTAGGGGTCCAGGGAGGGGGGGAGGACAGACTTGATGTGCTGCATGACTAGTCGCTCAAAGCACTTCATGAGGATGGGAGTAAGTGCGACTGGGCGATAGTCGTTGAAGCAGGATGGAGATGATTTCTTCGGGACTGGGATGATTGTGGTAGCTTTGAAGCATGTGGGAACAACAGCCTGACTCAGGGAGATGTTGAAGATGTCTGTGAAGACATCAGTGAGTTCCGCTGCACAGTCTCTCAGAACACGTCCCGGGATGTTGTCAGGACCAGGAGCTTTGCGTGCATTGATCCTGCTGAGGGATCTTCTCACGCTGTCCGTGGACAGAGTCAACATCTGGTCGTCGGGAGGAGGTGGAGTCTTCTGTGCAGTGGTGCTGTTGTGTGCCTCAAAGCGAGCGAAGAAAGTGTTCAGCTCGTTCAGCATTGGGGTGGTGTTGTCACAGGTCCGCAGCGGGGGCTTGTAGTCCGTGATGGTCTGAATCCCCTGCCACAGGCTCCTGGTGTCTCTGCTGTCACTGAGACGATGGGCTATCTTCCTGGAGTACTGTCTCTTAGCCTTTCTGATGCCGCGTGACAGGTTAGCTCTAGCTTTCCTCAGGCCCACCTCATCTCCAGCTCTGAAGGCAGCGTTGCGAGTCATCAGAAGTCTGTAGACTTCCCCTGTCAGCCACGGTTTTTGGTTGGGCCGGACGGTGATAGTTTTTGTGACTGTTACATCCTCAATGCACTTGGTGATGTAGGCAGTAACAGTCTCTGAGTACTCCTGGAGGTCTGTTGTGTTGTGGTATGTAGCAGCCTGTTTGAACATGTCCCAGTCAGTGGTGTCAAAGCAGTCTTGAAGTGCCTCTGACGACCCTTCTGGCCACACTTGAATTTGTTTCTGAACCGGTTTGGTGACTTTAACGAGCGGTCTGTATGCTGGCATTAGCATAACAGTGATGTGGTCTGAAGCACCAAGGTGGGGGAGGGGTAGGGCTTGTTCTAGCATGTTTCTAGCATGATTAGCAAGTTGCTAGCATGTTTAGCATGTTACTAGCATGTTTCTAGCATGATTAACAAGTTGCTAGCATGTTTAGCATGTTACTAGCATGTTTCTAGCATGATTAGCAAGTTGCTAGCATGTTTAGCATGTTACTAGCATGTTTCTAGCATGATTAGCAAGTTGCTAGCATGTTTAGCATGCTACTAGCATGTTTCTAGCATGATTAACAAGTTGCTAGCATGTTTCTAACATTAACATTATTTAGCAAGTTGCTAGAATGATTCTAACATGAGTCTAGCATGATTGGCAAGTTGCTAGCATGTTTAGCATGTTTCTAACATGATTACCAAGTTGCTAGCATGTTACTAGAATGTTGTTAGCATGATTAGCAAGTTAGTTTGAATGAGTTGGAATTGGATGACATGAGAATGGATTAGAAATTGTACATAGAAGGGAAGCTACATTGAGTCTCAAGGGATTCTGGGAATTTTGACAGTTGGAGTTTAATTAGTCTTGGCTCATTTGAACATTCCGTCAATGTAAGTCTATGGGATTTTTCCCAGATTTAATCACTAATTTTAGGAAAATCGTAAGTCTGATCAGTTAGAAAAGATATAGCACACTCGGTCATATCAGTCTGACGAGCTGGGCTGAGTTTGTCATCATTTACTCACCCTCAAGTCGTTCCAAACCTGTATGAGTTTCTTTCTTGTGTTGAACACAGAAGATGATAATTTGAAAAATGCTGGTAATCAAACAAATGATGAATCCCATTGGCTTCCATAGCATTTCTTTCTCAATGGGGGTACCAACAACGGTTTGGCTCTTCAAAACTAGCACATTTCTAGCATGATTAGCAAGTTGCTAGTATGATTAGCAAATTACTAACATGTTTATAGCATGATTAGCTTGTTTCTAGCATGATTCTAACCAAATTAGCATGTTGCGAACATGTTTCTAGCATGATTAGCATGTCATTAGCATTTTGCTAACATGTTACTAGCATTATTAGCATGTCATTAGCATGTTGTTAGCATGTTTCTAGCATGATTAGCATGTCACTAGCACATTTCTAGCATGATTAGCAAGTTGCTAGCATGATTAGCAAATTACTAACATGTTTATAGCATGATTAGCTTGTTTCTAGCATGATTCTAACCAAATTAGCATGTTGCGAACATGTTTCTAGCATTATTAGCATGTCATTAGCATTTTGCTAACACGTTACTAGCATTATTAGCATGTCATTAGCATGTTTCTAGCATGATTATCATGTCACTAGCACATTTCTAGTATGATTAGCAAGTTACTAACATGTTGCTAGCATGATTAGCAAGTTACTAACATGTTGCTAGCATGATTAGCAAGTTACAAGCATGCTAACATGATCTTAGGATGATTAGCATGTTTCTAGCATGATTAGCAAGTTGATAACATGTTTTTAACATGATTAGCACGTTACTAGCATGTTGTTAGCGTGATTCTAACAGGATTAGCAAGTTTATAGCATGTTTATAGCATGATTAGCAGAAATTTTTTTGCAACCTTGGCCAGATCTGTGCCTTGCCACAATTCTGTCTCTGAGCTCCTCAGGCAGTTCCTTTGGCCTCATGATTCTCATTTGCTCTGACATGCACTGTGAGCTGTAAGGTCTTATATAGACAGGTGTGTGGCTTTCCTAATCAAGTCCAATCAGTATAATCAAACACAGCTGGACTCAAATGAAGGTGTAGAACCATCTCAAGGATGATCAGAAGAAATGGACATCACCTGAGTTAAATATATGAGTGTCACAGCAAAGGCTCTGAATACTTAGGACCATGTGATATTTCAGTTTTTCTTTTTTAATAAATCTGCAAAAATGTTAACAATTCTGTGTTATTCTGTCAATATGGGTGTACATTTAATGAGTAAAAAAAATATGAACTTGAACGATTTTAGCAAATGGCTGCAATATAACAAAGAGTGAAAAATTTGTCTGAATACTTTCCGTACCCACTGTATATTAAAATGGTAAAACATTATTTTAAATTGCAACAATATTTATATAAATATTTTTTTTTCTGTTTTTGCAACTTTGATGAGCATAAGACTTTTCTTTACAAAAAAACATTAAAAATCTTTTGAACGGTTGTGTGTGTGTGTGTGTGTGTGTGTGTGTGTGTGTGTTTAAGTCAAACCAGTTCAACAGATTCCTTTTAATGCTGCAACTTAAAAGAATGATTTTTGTCTTTCATATAAAAGACAAAAGTCATTCTCATACTTCAGCATTGCAAAACAAGAAGTGAAAGTGGAACAAATGAGCTTAGATTATCTTTCGATTCCTTTGTACTGACCCTTTTTCAAGATGCACCTTTTTGAAAAACAAATCTTGTGTTTTATTAAGAACTTTTTATTTACTTTTTTTTTTTACTTGAATTTTCATATTGCATATTTTCCTATTTTAATTTTTGTTTTACAAAAGTATGGTAAATACTGGTAAAATATACCAACCAAGACATTTAAAAATACAGTTGAAGACAAAATTATTAGCCCCTTATATAATATTTCATTATTTTTCAAATAACTCCCAAGTGGTGATTAACAGAAAGAAACTTTTATCAACACAGCATTTTTAAACATAATATTTTATTCAGGAAGCTTTTAGGGTTTGTAATACAAATAGAAATAAATGTATAACCAAGAATTTTAAACAGTCTACTGGTCAAAATGATTAGCCCTCTGATGATAATAGTCAATAGTGTATCCCTTTTGCCTAATAACAGCCTTTAGTCATTTGCTGTAGTTCTCAACAAGTTTCAAGCATGTTTCCTGAGGAATGACAGCCCATTCTTCCTTAGCAAATCTCTCAAGCTCCTCCAGATTTGTTGATCTTCTAGCACAAACTCTGGACTTTAGTGTGCCCCACAGATTTTCTATTGAATTCAAGTCTGGGCTTTGTGCAGGCCAGTCAAGTACACTCACTTTGCTCATTTGGAGGTATTTCTTCACCAGAAGTGAGGTATGCTTTGGGTCGTTATCATGCTGAAAGACAAAATGTCGACCCAAACCAAGTTTTCTTGCAGACTGTCTGAGGTTTTCCTTCAAAATCTTCTTATAGTCTTCCTTTTTCATGTTTGCTTCAATGCTGACGAGGTTCCCAAGTCCAACCGCACTGAACATCCCCACAGCATTATACTCCCACCACCATGTTTCACTGTGGGAACGCTGTTCTTGGGGTTGAATGCCTCTCCCTTCTTTCTCCAAACATGGGCAACATCTCTATGGCCAAAAAGCCCTAGTTTTGTCTCATCTGACTAAATGACAAATTTCTAGTATGCATCACATTCCCCAGGTTGTCCTTAGCAAACTTCATTCTAGCTTGGAGGTGTCTCTTCTTCAGAAGTGGATTCTTTCTTGGTCGGCAACCTCGCAGTTCATTCCTGTGCAGGGCTCTAGTGACTGTCTTCGTTGAGACATCAATTTCAGACTTGGTTAGGTCATTCTAGTGCATCACTAGTGTCTTGGCAGTTGTTCTTGGGTCTTTAGAAACCTCTCCAACTAGTTTTCTTTCCAAAGTTTTTGAAATCTTTCACTTCCTGCCTCTTTAAACTTTTGGCAAGTCATTGGACAACAGTGGTTTGTTCTCTAGCTAATCAAACTAATAATTTCTTAAATGGGCTAATAATATTGACCTTAGCAGTTTTTTATATATTTATTTTTTAATTCTTTTATTCAAGCAACTATAAAAAATCTGACTTTCTCTAGAAGAAAAAAATAATGGGAAATGATGTGAAAACATTCTCTTGCTCAGAAGTGAAATCTTATTGTAGTCTTCAAATCTGGGTACCGTCTTGCGTTTTAAAATCACTTGCAGAGGAAGTTTGGTCCCATCAGGCTAACATGACAGTCACAATTCATGCCGCTGTAAGCTTCTCTTGTTCTGTTTCGAATCATGATCTTCTAGCATTACGACACACATTACATATTTCTTGGCACATACGGTTTATGTGTATTTGGCGCCAGCTATTGTTGTGGGTGTATATTGACGTCAAAGTTCTACATATGTCCTGAATATAAGACAACTGCATTTTTCAGATGCATTTCCAAGAAAAAACACATCGTCCTACTTAAATATAAACCACATTTTAACTTAATATTATAATACAAATATTTTAGGTAATCAATGTATTGTCCAGCCCCAGAAATATTGCTGTGCATCTTCTAATAATTATTTTCATATTTACTCTCTCTCACATGTAACGTCATGTAATGTGGGTGTTTTTGGATGGATGTGAAGTCAGTGATGTCTCTGTGTCGTGTAACAGGGTTCGGGTGAGAGCGTGCGTGCAGAGCCCACAGGTCAGCTGGAGGATGTGGGCTGTGGTTTGATCATCAGCAGTATTGGCTATAAAAGCATCCCCATTGACCCCGCTGTGCCCTTTGACCCCCGAAAAGCCATCGTGCCCAATGAGATGGGAAGAGTGCAGGACACAGCCGGTGAGTGGAAAATGTGTTGTGATCCAGGGGCTCAAAGCCAAAAACCACCGGAAGAGAAGTTCCAGTTCATTGCAAGGACAGCAGGTTTTTAAGTTCCAACTGGTAGTTTTGTCCCTCAAGTCCAAATGGTTCATCATCCACCCACAACAGTTTCCAACTAGTGTAATTACTAGGAAACTTGTTATATAAACGTGGTTGTTTTCTTAAATAAACCGGTATAATTATCAGTGGTGGACGAAGTAACCAAATCAAGTACTTGAGTAAAAGTATAGATACATATAATATCACTCCAGTAAAAGTACTCCGTTTTAAATTTTACTCGTGTGAAAGTACAAAAATTTGTACTAATTTTCACCAGTAAGAAAAATGTGTTTTGAAACTTGTTGTTTTGCAGAATGTCACAATAATATATTATATGAGAATAAGGCCTGAAGTTAGGAAGAACTTTTAAGGAAAATATCATTTATATTTTCAAATGTATTTTTTTTATTTCTCAAACCTTGTCTGTGGCGTAAAAACAGCCCTGGTCAAATGCCCCCAGAGGGCATCACTTTTCATAATTACTGTAGTTACCATGTTTTGAACATCACATTCTTTCTTTTTTTTTCCCTCAGATGTAATCTGTCTAGGTGGTTGAATAAAGATTTTTGGACTTTAGATCCAAAAATGACCTCAACTTAGCACCAGCAAGCTTAGCTAGACAGTTAGCATTAACAATAGTAACTTATTTTCAGAATATTTTATGAATAAACATATCTGAAATATATCTGTCTACTCAGCTAGTTGATCAAAACAATATAAAAACAGACTAAATAAGTTATACTATACTACAGGGCTAAATGTGTGGCATTTTAATAAAACTATTAACATTACAACAGCGGGGAATATGAACAAACTAACATATCGTCGCTGTCGGGCGGAATTCTCGTATCTCCAAAACCGTCATTTTTCAGGAAATGAAAAAAAACTGCATATTTTTTGACATGTTAAAAACTTGCTAATCATGTTAGAAACACGTTAGCAACTTGTTAATCATGCTAGAACAATGCTAACATGCTAGTGACTTGCTAATCATGCTAGAAACATACTAGCAACATGTTAATCTTGTTAGAATCATGCTAACAACATGCTAGTAACTTAATCATGCTAGAAAAATGTTTTCAACATGCTAATCATGCTAAAAACATGTTAGTAACATGCTGATCGTGCTAGTAACATGTTAACAACATGCTAGTAACTTGTCAATCATGCTAGAAACATGCTAATCATGCTAATCATGTATGCTAGTAACTTACTATCAACTTGCTAATCGTGCTAACATGCTTGTAACTTGATAATCATGTTAGAAACATGCTAATAACAAGCTAATCATGCTAGAAACATGCTAATCATAGTGCTATAACTTGTTAGTGACATGCTAATCATGTTAGAAACATGTTAGAAACTTGCTAATCATGTTAGAAACATACTAGCAACATGTTAATCTTGTTAGAATTGTGCTAACAACATGCTAGTAACGTAATCATGCTAGAAAAATGTTTTCAACTTGTTAATCGTGCTAGTTGCATGTTAAACATGTTAGTAACATGCTAATCGTGCTAGTAACATGTTAACATGCTAGTAACATGCTAATCATGTTAAAACATGTTTGCAACTTGCTAATCATGCTAGCATGTTAGAAATGTGCTAGTGACATGCTAATCATGCTAACAGCATGCTAATCATGCTAGAAACATGTTAGCAACTTGCTAATCATGCTAGCATGTTAGAAATGTGCTAGAGACATGCTAATCATGCTAACAGCATGCTAATCATGCTAGAAACATGTTAACAACATGCTAATGACGTTAAATGTTAGAAACATGCTAGCAACTTGCAAATCATGCTAGGAACATGCTAGTTGCATGCTAATGACATGTTAAGCATGGTAGAAATGTGCTAGTGACATGCTAATAGTGTTAACAATGTGCTAATCATGCTAGAAACATGTTAACAACATTCTAATCATGCTAAAAACATGATAGCAACTTGTTAATGCTAACAACGTGCTAGTTAAAACTATAAACTATTTCAGACTGAAAACCGTCAAACGTCTTAAAGTTTCTAAAGTTTGAACATTTTTTTTTTTTTTTTACTTTTCAAACTTTCTGGTCCAGTTTTCTCAGGCCAACTTCTTTTTTTTTTTTTTTTTTTTATCTAGGTTAATCTGTGTAATTTTAATGTTTCGGTTTTTGACCTAAAACATAGAGACACTGATGTTGATCTGTCTGCATTCAAGTATTTCAGTGGGCTTAAATAGATCACCCTTTACAACAGATTTAGTTCACAAACAACTGACAGTTACAATAACTAATCCTAAAATTCAACATTAGTAACTTACTTTCCGCGGCAACAGTCGCATGCGCTCACAAAATCCGTTTCTTATGAATTAGTTCACTGGAGACTCGCTCTAAACGGCTCATTTGAATCAGTGAGTGGTCGACTCAACAGCTGCAGTCGGATCAGTCCAATTCGTGAATGAATCATTCATTGAAAAGAATCAATTTGTTCATGAATCAGATATCTCTATAAAGTAATGTGTTGCCAAGTATTGTAACCCATACTTTGAAGTTGTGCTCTGCATATATCTTATCCAAGTGAAGTGAACAAACACACAACCGAAGCAGTGGGCAGTCATTTTTGCTGCGGTGCCAGGGGAGCAATTAGGGCTTTGATGCTTTTGAGGGTACTGATTACAGAAGGAAGTTTACATTCACTCCCCTCTTATAATTGTGATTGTCTGTGTTGATGTGTGGGCAGGTCTGTACTGCAGTGGCTGGGTGAAACGTGGACCTACTGGTGTGATTGCAACCACCATGAACGACAGTTTCGATACTGCACGTGCTATAATTCAGGATATGGAGGCGGGCAAGCTGGATGTGTCAGTCAGCAAACCGGGCGCTCCGGCGATCACTGCACTTCTGCAAAAACGAGGTCAGATATGCTAGATAGCAAAACCCATAGACTGCAGAGTCCTAACTAAAGCCATATAAAGCAATATATAAGAGCAACGTCGTCATAAATGTGAGGATCATAACAGGACTCTGGCTGTAGATACGAATTATAATTACACAGGCCCCTCTCCAGGGAAAATCTCCCAGTACTTAATTGATATTTCCCTCATCCTCCATTTTGTATGCATCTTTTTCTCTAAGCTCACTGCAGTGCATTCTGGGATCTCTTTTATGTAAAGGATTTTGGCTCAAAGGAGCACAGTAACTTTCCCTTTGAGACATGCATCTGTGATTCGTTATAATGCCTGCTTTGAAAGTTTGCCTGAAAACATTAATTCTGCTGCTTTCTGTCTTTAAACATCTGTTTTGCACAATTGTATTTATCTGCTGGTGTGGTTCAGTGGGTGATTTATTGCGAAACTGGGTTTGAACCATAGACTGTAAAAAAAACATGGACGTAGTGTCCGTGATGTCACTTGTAGGATTCTGAAGAGCGTTTTTGAAGCCTAAAGTGGGCGGAGCCGACCGCCGCCATCTTAGCAGCGCGTCACTCCCGGATATTCGAAAATAGGCGAAGAGGCGGGACCTACAGTCTATGGGCGGGACGTGGGTTTGATATTTTATTTGATAATTTTAAGAAATAATCACGAAAATAAACATAGACTGCATAAAACAAAAGCAGAAACACGGTAGAAACACCCAGCGGCTGAGGCCTGAGGTGACCTGACAGCAGATAAAGAAGGCAACATCAATCCACCTGTCACTCAAGTGGCCACGCCCTTAATTATGCAGAACTTTAAGGCTTAAAATAGTTTAAACGGATGAGTTATAAAAAAATTCACCCCCCTCACAGTTGTCATGAAGGGCAAAATTGGCTATATAGACCAAAATCATTTTTTGAACCAGGCTGTAAACATGTTTTTTTCTGCTGTAAAGTTGGGCATTTTAACATGGGGAGTCTATGGGATTGACTCCCTTTTGCAGCCCGCCTCCAGCGGCCAGTCGATGAATTGCAGTTTTAGTCACTTCCGTATTGGCTTCACGAGAGAGAGCGGGAGGTTGCCGCTTGGTTTGAACCACAAACCTTGGATGACTGACTAAAAGCCAGTGGTGTAACAGTGTAACAGACTCTCTCCAGATATTTATATATATAGATGTATATATTCGGCCTACTTTTACTCCACTACATTTCCTAATGTAGCAGTTCCTACTGACTGCAAGAAAGCAGGTTTGACAAATCAGTGCTCTGCCACTTGCAAGTTAGACTCCTTAAAACACCTTTTCTCATGTGCAAACATTTGCGCGCACAACTGCAAGTGATTCATTTTCAAGTCGAGCCTGGGTTGTGCGATTATGCAGTATATATCTTCTGTTATAATATGGTAATGTTGTCATGATGTTCGATCTGACATTATCAAGTAGGCTACATCACCAAATCACACACAGTGTGCATGCACGTCGATTTATTAGTCTATTACATGGTTTCTGTAGGTTTTATGAGGGTAAATTTTAGAAAATGTAAAATTTAAAGGAACACTCCACTTTTTTGAAAAGAGGCTCTTTTTCCAAGTCCCCTAGAGTTAAACACCAATTTTACCATTTTTGAATCCATTCAGCCAATCTTCGGGTCTGCCGGCAGCACTTTTAGCATAGCTTAGCATAAATCATTGAATCTGATTAGACCATTAGCATCTCTTTCAAAAATGACCAAATAATTCACGAAAAAAAACAAAAAACAATTTAAGACTTTAAGACCCTCGGAAATCCTGTATTAAAATTCCAGGCAATCTAAATTGTAGACGCAAAAATGCTTTTGTATGCATTTTATAAATATAAAATGAAATATTGTTAACTTAATCTAGATCACACAAAATGTACTGTTCACATCTAAATGCTATTTCATATGCAGATTCCAGCGAATCAAGCAGTGTATAAACGTTTTATATATATTTATTTGCTTCTTTTCCATTTTGAATTTACTTGTACTTTTACTTTCAACCCTTAAGTATGTTTAAGATCGCGAAAATACTTTTTGTACTTATATACAATAAACATCACATACTTTAAGACTTTTACTCGAGTAATATTGTAAACAATGACTTCAATGTCTACCAAAGTCATTTTCTGGTAAGATATCTGTACTTTTACTAAAGTATGGCTTTCAGGTACTTTATACTCCACTGCTAAAAGCTGGGACGCATCAAGCCGACTTCAAAGAACTAGCGGCAACAAAAGCTGACTTTGTGGTGAGCAAACTGCCACTGACATGTGCAGCACATCAAACTAACTTGGACAACAGACGTTGGCTGACAGCCCGACAGACGATTGGTATCTGAGCTTTAATAAAAGCCATGTTTTGTCATGGAATGTTGTTTGTTACTAGATTCTAACCTGATTAAAAAAAAAAAAAAAAAAAAAAAAAAAGTGAAAACAAAAGTTCATCACTGGGTTATGTGTGTCAACAGATGTGAGAACAGTGCTTTTTCCACAATGGGAGAAAATTAATGCAGAGGAGGAGAAAAGAGGCAAATCCCTTGGAAAACCCAGGGAAAAACTGCTGGATGTGGATAAGATGCTAAAAATTGCCTGGTCCTGAGATCCCACCCGATGACGTCTACATAACAAACAGAAGCGCTGCCAAGAAACACATCTAACTCTGTGCTGTCACAACAGTTCCGCTCCAAACATTTTTTCTTCTGTGGGAAAGAAAAATGATAACGTTTGACAAACGTTACTTACAAATAATGAACACAAATTTGGATGTGTGATTCACACAAAACTACTATAGTCCACATGTCTGGAAATATAAATGAAATGGATGCTTTCTTGTGCATTGAAGATTCACTTTCATTGCATAATAAGAGCAACTAGGGGATTCTTCTAAACATTTTCTTTTAATTTCCACAGAAGGAATCAAGTGAAACAATGTGGCAGTGAGTGAACAATGACGCAAGAACTGTTCTTTTTAAGAAAGCTGAGATTTTATGGTTTGTGACTTTGTTTACCAACTATCAGTAAAGAATCAAGTCTGAGGAGACAGTTCCTTGTTAATGAAGTGTTTAGCTTTGATGTCAAGATAAACACTTACAACAATCACTACTGTTTCTCCTAAGTGATCCTGAAACCACATCAAACAATGAAGTCGGACCAGTCGTTATCTAAATAGTTTATGTAAGCTGACACCTGTTGACGTCTTCACATTATTCCTGCCAGAATAAAAAAAACATGTATTTGTCAAAGATAAAAATTTTACTTGAACACTGGATGTCATTTGTCAAGTTCAAACTTATCAAATTTAGGTCGTTACGCAAAGAACCGTAATTGTAAAGGCAGGGTTGTCAGTTCTGATGTGAATTTGGTGTGAAACACACGCTTCCATGGCTCACGCTGCCCAAGTAAATCTCACGGCAAATAAAAACAACCCAAGTGCTGGTTTCCATTTTTTTTTACTCTATATGGATTAATCTGACAGCAGAAAAAAAAAGGACAACAGCCAGTCAGTGCTTGTTGCTAATAGGCTAGATCAGCATGTTCTGTTTGTTTTTGTGTGAATAAATGGCAGGATTTCGTCTGAAACGCAAACTCAGTGTTTATATATATAGTGACAGTGACGTGTGGCCAAGTATGGTGACCCATACTCGGAATTTGTGCTCTGCATTTAACCCATCCAAGTGCGCACACACACAGTAGTGAACACACACACACACACCGTGAACATACACCCGGAGCAGTGGGCAGCCATATTGCTATCGCTGCGGCGCCCGGGGAGCAGTTTGGGGGTTCGGTGCCTTGCTCAAGGGTCTCACCTCAGTCGTGGTATTGAGGGTGGAGAGAGCGCTGATTAATCACTCACCCCACCGACAATCCCTGCCGGACCTGGGACTCGAACCTGCAACCTTTCAGTCACAAGTCCAACTCCTTAACCATTAGGCCACGGCTGCCCCCATATATATATATATATGTGTATATATATATAATAGTATTTTTAATTTTAATAGCCTCTGCAATGCAAATTTTACCAAGAAAACTCCAGAAAAAAAATGTACCCCATGCAATGCCATTTCTAATGGGGGACCCCCTCAAAATGCAATTGGGCTAGTTTTGAGTAGCAATTGGGTGGGTTTTGTTCTGAAATTCTGGCAACCCTGGCTCTCGAGAGTCACTTCACAAGCTATTCACTGTTTCATTTGAGAACAATTACCGTCAAAAATTCTAACTGAAATCAAAAATGAAAGATCTTCATGAAAACCAGACAAAATAAAAGTTTAATGTGAAAACAGAAATATAATATTCCTGTTGTATACTAAAATGTAATTCTCAAGAAGAAATAATAATAATAGTATTTTTAATTTAAATAGCCCCTGGAATGCAGATTTTATCAGGGAAACCCTGCTAAAAAAAAGAAAAAAAGTGTATTTTACCCATGCAATGCGATTTTTAATGGGGGACCCCCTTGAAATGCAGTTGGGCTTGTTTTGAGTAGCAATTGGGTGGGTTTAGTTGTGAAAACCTGGCAACCTAAAATCCAAAAGTTGATTTATAAAGTTGACTAACCATTCAGAAACCGCTTGCCGCTATCGTGGTGCATGGGCGTGGCCAGCGACAGTTTATTTGCATACAAAGTGATAGCCCTTAATCGATTCATTTGGAAGGGGACTGAAACTGACAAGAATAGAGCTGGTGAGATCTCTTTATTTGGGAGTGATTTTGTGCAAAGAACTTTAAGACTATGATTTTTATAGCCCATAGACATATTCTAACTTGTTTAAAAAAGGTATAATATGTCTCCTTTAGGGAATGTCATTACGCTGCCAAGGTAAATTTCACTCCTAATAAAACTAGCCAAGTGCTGGTGCCCATTTTCTGTTTAAACAGAAAAACACGTTCTGTTTAAAGGAACGTCTGCTACACAAACTCAAGTTAACCATCTGAGAACATGAACAAATGAACGTCGTCGCCAAAGCTGCTCTGAGCAGTCTTGCCAAGTCTGCTGTTTTCCTGTGGAATTGGGCAACTTTAACACAGTTGCTGTGGACTGAAGTGATTCTAATAACATGTATTTTATGCCATGTTCCAGGCATCCTGTTACCCGTGTTTTTCCAACCTTCTACCTGTGTAAGTGCGCTTGAACGGTAGTCAAACCCATGACTTCCCTCCCCAGTCCTGTGCTCTGACGTCACGTGGCCCACAAACCAACAATGGCAGCCCATGCGGATGTATATCCAAATATACAAATAACGTAAAATAAAAGGTATAACAGCTTATCTTAGAAGAATAGAAATGATTTGTAAATGAGCATAAGCCCGGAACTCTACAAAGTCATGAGTTGTGGTTTGAAGCCGTGGCTTACTAGCTCAGAAACCTGCCTGGAACACAGCATTAGTCCTGCAATGTGATTTTTAATGGAGGGACCCCCTCAAAATGCTATTGGGCTAGTTTTGAGTAGCAGTTGGGTGTGTTTTATTGTGAAAACCTGGCAACCCTGGCTCTAAGAGTCACTTCACAAGCTATTCACCATTTCATTTGAGAACAACTACTGTCAAAAACACACAAACTGCAATCAAAACTGAAAACTTTCATGACAACCAGTCAAAATAAAAGTCCTGTTTAATGTGTTGACAGGAATATAGTATTACTGTTCTATACTAAAATTGAATTCTCCAGTAAAATTAATAATAATAGTATATATGAGGAACATAATCACTCTGCTTAAGTAAATATTACACCAAATTAAAAGTCTAAGTGCTGGTGCCCATTTTTTACTCAATATTTTTAATCTAACAGTTTAAATAAATGGGACAACAGCCAATCAGTGCATGTCACTAATAGGCTAACTGCATGTTCTGCGTGTCTCGGTGTGAATAAATGGGAATAAATGTTTTCACCTGTTAAACTTAAGCTCAGCATCTGAGGACATGAACACGTGAACTTCATCTCTACAGCTGCTCTGAGCATTGAAGAAAAGAGGTAAATCCCTGGGAAAACCCAGGAAAAACTTCTGGATGTGAACGAGATGCTAAAGAATGCCTGATCCAGAGATTCAAACTAAAGACGCCTGCACAGGAAACAGAATCACTGACGTATGTTCCAAAAAAAAAAAAACCCTTAATCTCCAGAGCTGCTTCCCTCATCCTGGCTTCAAACAGTTTTTTTTTCCTCTGTGGAACAGAAAACAGATGACGTTAGGCAGATTTTTTTGTGCCCCTCTTGTTCACACAATTACAAATAACTGAAAATTTGGATGTCACACACCAAATTAGGTTATGACTTTAGACATCTGGAAATATAGTGCACAAATGATATGGGTGTTGTCTTGTGCATTCTTGTAAATTCACTTTCAGGGGACCCATTGAAATACAACTGGGCTAGTTTTGAATGGCAATTAGGCAGGTTTGTTGTAAAAAAAAAAAAAAAACTGGCAATCCTGGCTTTGAGAGTCACTTCATGAGCTTTTTACCATTTTATTTGAGAACAACTACCGTCAAAAACACAAACTGAAATCAAAAATGAAAGCTCTTCATGAAAAACAGTCAAAATAAAAGTCCTGTTTAACATGAATACAGAAGTATAATATTCCTGTTGTATACTAAATTGTAATTCTCAAGTAGAAGTAATAATAATAGTATTTTTAATTTAAATAGCCTCTTGAATGCAAATTTTACCAGATAAACCCTGCCAAAAAAACATGTATTTTACCCCATGCAAAACCATTTTTAATGGGGACCCCCTCGAAATGCAATTGGACTAGTTTTGAGTAGCAAGTGGGTGCTATTCCTTTCATTTGAGAACAACTACCCTCAAAACCACACAAAACTGAAAGACCTTCATGAAAACCAGTCAGAATAAAAGTTCTCTTTAACATGAAGACAGAAATATGACTGTGGTATACTAAAATGTAATTCTCAAGTAAAAGTCATAATAATAGTATTTTTGAGGAACATCATCATCATGCTGCCCAAGTAAATCTCACACCAAATAAAAATGCCCAAGTGCCCATTTTTTACACTATATGGAGTAAGCCAGGCTCACACTGTGCGATTTTGGCCACAATTTGTCAGCCTGAGACAAATTTAGAAAAACCTAAATGATTCCTATAATCCTAGGCTAAAATCTGTAGTCTTTGATCGCTGGTTTGACATGTTCATGTTTCAATCAAATTTTACCTTGGATGAAATTCTGTGAGTGTCAGAAGATTTCACACACAGTCCTGCAGTGTGACATCTCCTACGATAAACATCAAACTGTCTCCGTTTTTCAAAACAAGCCATGATCAGAATTATTGATAGAGATTTCTCCTAACCGTATAAACTCCTGCGCTCCCATCCGCCTCACACGTAAATCATAAGATATGCTTCCTTTGCTATGAAAAACACCTGTTCTTAAATACACAGCTATTGCCACCTTCAAAAAAACTTGATAGCCACATTTCAGCCCTGTGTTTAATTCAGCTCACAATCATTGAACATGTATGGGTTGATAATGTAAAACCCTGGAAAGGTTTTCTTGCATCTGACATTAATGACACTGAGATCCCACAGTGTGACATGATCATCATGTACGTACAGTCTGACAAGCACCAGTCATAAAGGACTATTAAAAAAGCACAGTGTGAGCCTGGCTTTAATCTAACAGCCAGTCAGTGCTTGTCAATAATAGGCTCACTCTGAATGTTCTGTATGTGAATGAATGAATGAATGTCGTGGCTTCACCTGTAACACAATCTTAAGCTCAGCATCTGAGGACATGAACTTCATCTCCACAGTTGGTCTGAGAAGTGAAGACAAGTGGCAAAATCCTGGGAAAAACCTCTAAATGTGGACAAGATGCTAAAGATCATCTGGTCCTTAGATCCAACCTGATGACGTCTGCAGTGCGAACAGAATCGCCACCAAGAATATACCTCTAACTCTGTGTGATCACAACAGGAAATCACCCAAAATTATTCGCCCTCATAAAGGCTTCAAGCTGGTTTTTCCTCTGTGGAACAGAAACAATATGTTTGGCAGAAGGTTTGTTGAAAATTTGGATGTGTGTCTCAAACCATGTGACTTTAGACATCTGAAAAAATATGGTGCACAAATGATTTTTTTTCTTGTGCATTCTTGTAGATTCACATTCAGGGGGCCTGATGAAATGCAATTGGGCTAGTTTTGAATAGCAATTGATCAGGTTTTGTTGTTAAAAACCAGGCAATCCTGGCTTTGAGAGTCACTTTACAAAACTACTGTCAAAAAAAAACAAACTGAAATCAAAACTGAAAGATCTTTATGATAACCAGTCAAAATAAATGTCTGGTTTGACGTGAAGACAGAAATATACTATTACTGTTGCATACTAAAATGTAATTCTCAAGTAATTGATCTGGATTAATCTAACCGCTGAAATAAATAGGACAATAGCTAGTCAGTGCTTGTTGCTAATAAGCTAACTCTGCATGTTCTGTTTGTCTCTGTGTGAATGAACGCCGTGGTTTCATCTGATACACAAACTCAAGCTCAGTCTGATGACATTAACACATGAACTTCATCTCCAGAGCTGCTCTGAGTAGTGTTGACAAGTCCACTGATTTCAGTGAAGCAATGAGGCAAATCTCTGGGAAAACCCAGGGAAAAAACTCTAAATGTGGACAAGAGACTACAGATCGTCTGGTCCTTAGATCCAACCTGATAATGCCTGCAGAGCAAACTGAAGCGCTGCCAAAAACATACATCTAACTCTGTGTGGTCACAATAGGAAATCACCCAAAATTCAGTGGAACAGAAAAAAAAATGATGTTTGGCAAAATGTTGAAAATTTGGATGTGTGTCACACATCAAGCTAATGTGACTTTAGACATCTGGAAATATAGTGCACAAATGATATGGATGTTTTCTTGTGCATTCTTGTAGATTAGATCTGGGGGCCTGTTGAAATGCAATTGGGCTACTTTTGAGTAGCAATTGATCAGGTTTTGTTGTTAAAAACCTGGCTTGAGGCAATCCTGGCTTTGAGAGTCACTTCATAAGCTATTCAACATTTCATTTGAGAACAACTACTGTCAAAAACACACTAACTAAAAGCAAAACTGAAATACCTTCACGACAACCAGTCAAAATAAAAGTCCCATTAAAAATTAAATTAAATATAATATTACTGTTGTATACTAATTTTAAAAGTAAAAGTAACAATAGTATTTTTAAGGAATGTCATTACCCTGCCCAAATAAATCTCATGTCAAATAAATACGGCCAAGTGCTGGTGTCCATTTTTTACTCTATATGGATTCATTTAACAGCAGAATTAAATAGGGTAACAGCCAGTTAGTGCTTGCTTGAGGGCATGAACTCATGAACTTCAACTGCAGATGGTAAGTGAAACATCATCAAATGTCTGTTTTATTGGCAGCGCAAGTGATCATCGAATTTATCTCCGCCCACGGCGCGCCTCCAGAAGTTCGGCTTTTTCTGGAGAAAATCGGAAAGCTGTATTTTTCTTTTATAAATATAATAAACTAAAGACTTTTTGGAGATATTAAGGATACATTCCTACTCTATAGGTACTCAGGACTAACATGAGATTAGGTGAAACTGTGTATGTTATGTACCCTTTAAAATATCCCCTTTTTCAAATCGGGTCATTCTGTTGGGCCTCTGTCGGTGTGACGACACACAGACAGAGGCCACTCCCACAGTAGTTGATTGACATGAGCGTCAAAAAAACGTGGATATTTTTGCCTGCTTTTCAGCCTGACGCGACTGAGCCGAAACAATCCAACTGGTATGAGACAAGTGTGTTTCCAATTGCGGTATTGAGGTGCTGGATGTAGTAATGAGCATAGCAGTCGTCATTTATTCCCGACATCTGAGTCGCTGAAGATGCAGAGAATTAATGTTACTCTCGCTTTTGAAAGGAAAACGCCAATCCAGATCTACATATATGCGTCTATGTTTGTGGGAATTATTCCTGATGCAGCTTCACCCGCAGAAAAAGTATTAGGATGTTTTATGCATCTTTGTAAATCGCCTTTTTTTAATAATGTGCCAGTTAGCAAGTTTTGCATCTAAAAGTGCCATTAAATGCGGCTAAAGTAAACATTATGACTCGTCACTCCACGGCAGAGAGGGGCAGGACGAGCAGAGCTCATTAACTTTTAAAGGAACATGCAACAGAATAGCTTGCTCTAAAAAGGACTGATTGTGAGAGGGTAAAAAGGGTGTTTTTTGCACTACCAGTGTTTCCCCTACCATTATATTAGGGCTTTTTTCTTTTATTAAACTAAATAGCCTTATGTTATTTATACGATGGCATGTAATTTCTGTCGTTTGCACGTTTACAATTGTCCTCCATATCGCGCACGGCGGAGTTCCGCCCCGATGCGCACGAACACAGACACGTGCGCGCGCACACCCACCAGCGGACAGAGACCGCACGTCGGAGAATATGCTAGCTAGCTAGCTAGCTATATAGACATACACAGACAGATAGATAGATAGATACACTGATACATAGATAGAATACAGTACATAGAGAATTTGGTTTTAGGAATGTTCTGTCGAATATGTAGACAGCATAAACAGGCAGTTGTGAGAGGAAATCAGATGATTCACAAGTGTTTGTGTGAGTGTTTTGCCACACCATGCATTTTAACCATTTTAACTCGATGGTGGAAAGAAAAAAATCTGAATATAAACATAAGCTCAGTTTACAATTCTAAGTTAATATCTTAAAATTCAGTTTTTTTTTCTCTTTGACCAAAAAAAAAGAGTCAAAATTCTGAGAGGAGAATTTTAAAAAAAAAAAATTTTTTTTTTTGTTTGTTATTGCAGGTTTTTCTTTTTTTTTCTTGGGATTGCGTGACACAAAATCACAAGTCTCAATTGCGTGATACAAAAAGTGAGAATTGTCAGAATTGTGAGATAAAAACTCACAATTCAGACTTTTTTTTTCATGCAAATGCAAGCTTGTATCTTGTAACAGTAAACAGAATTGTGAGATATAAACTCATTAATGCAAGTTATACAGTTCTAATTTTGAGGGGAAAAAGACTTCTCAGAATTGCAAGTTTATAGCTCACAACTCTTTATAACTCTTAAAACTTTATAACTGTTAAAAGACAATTGTGAGACAAACTCATGAGGAAAAAAAGTCAGAATTCTGAGTTTATATCTCATTTCTGACTTTGCCACAGTTCAGGTTTATATCAAGAAATCAAGTCTTTATTTCTCAGAATTGCGAGTTTATATCTCACAATTCTTTCTTTGTAACTCACTTGAAAGTTTATTTCTTACAATTCTGAGAAAAAAGTCAGAACTCGTAAACTTGTTTAATTTCCTCAGCATCACAAGAAAAAGTCAAATTTTTTTACTCTAAAGATTTAAATTTAGAATTTAGAGAAAAAATAAATAAATTGTGAGAAAGTCAGAATTCTAAATTCGTATTTTACAATTGACAAGAATTGTAAGAAAAAAAGTCTTCATTCTAAGATAAGTTGCAATTCCCATTTTAGTTAATTTTTAATCCCGTAATGGGTACAAGATTGCATACAAAGGCAAAAGATTTCCCCACACTGATTTAAGTTTTTCCACAGAGTCGCCAAGTTGACCAACCCAACAGTAAGCTGGAAAAAATGTGTATGAGCTGTGCTTCAACATTAACAGACATTTTTTGCTCAAACAATTTTGCTAACACACCTTTAAAAGACAGATCACAACACTGCTGATAAGAACATTTAGTTTATTACTAACAAAAGCCCTGCTGTTTAATAAATCCCATAGGTTTTTTCGGCTCCGTCTCTGTAGCGGTCCAGATATCGAAGTGGCTGTCCATGAGGGTATTTCTTCTGAGGTGGGTGATATACTGGAGGTCTGTCATACTCAAACACTGGCTCTCTCATATCTGTGGGATATATAACACAACATGGGCGATTGAGTCAGCTGGCACTGTCAAGTGATAAATGCTATTTTAGGAAGCTTAAGCACAAGGCTAAAAATGAAACTGTATTAACTAGATCTGACAAAAAAAACATAAAAGATGGGACGGTTGTTCTTGCATGTCTATACATTTTTACTCACCTAATAGTGTGTGAAATGTGTGGGAGACAGACTGATCCCACTGACACTGGAAAAATGCCAGACCGGCTGGAGTAATTATATCCTGGTGCTTCCTGTAGAAGTCTAATGTTTGGAAAGTCCGTTGCTTCAGGCAGTAGCTGTATATATGAGAGAAAGCCAGAATGCATTTTAACAATGGCTTTGATTTTATTGATTTTTAATGCAATTAAAGCTGAAGGGTCTCTTTGTGGGGTTTTAGGAGTACTGAACAAAAATACAAAGAAAAGCTGTGTCTCATTTCGAAACCAATGCTGTATTCGCTAGTCACATCCAATGTTCCATTGTAAAGTTGACCTTTATTCCTCATGAGGCATCACAGACGCATGCATCTGAGAAAATGCGAATGATTTCGCAATGAGACAATGCATGGATAAATTAATTCCAAATGCTGTTGAAGGAAATTCAGCAAGCATTACAAGGAACAAATGCAGGTCAAATTTCACCACCCAAAACTAGGAAATCGAATATACTTTACAATTTACTAAGATTTTTTAGTTTAAAATAATTTTTTAACAAAGTCTGTTATGGTCATCAAGGCATTTATGCGATTTAAAAAATAAATAAATAAATAAATTAAAATAAGTTTTCTATTTGAATATGTTGTAAAATATAATTTATATCTTTGATGCAAAGCTGAATTTTCAGCATCATTACTCCAGTCTTCAGCATCACAGGATCCTTCAGAAATCATTCTAATATGCTGATTTGCTGCTTAAGAAACATTTCTGATTATTAATGTTGAAAATAGCTATTTAATATGTATCGCTGAAACTGTGAATATGCTACCATTTAAATGTTTGGAGAGTGTGTGTTTATTACAATATCATGCTTTTATTCAGCAAATATGCATTAAATTGATCAAAAGTGACAGTAAAAACATTTATAAAGTTACACAAGATTCTATTTGAAATAAATGCCATTCTTTTGAACTGAAAATGGAAACAAAAAAAAATCCAGTGACACTAAATACTGGAGTAATGATGCTGCAAAATTCAGCTTTGCATCACAAGAATAAATTAAGCTTTAAAATATAATCACATATAAAACTGGTATTTTGAATTGTAATATTTCAAAATATTCAGATTTTTCTGTATTTTTGACCAATTAACAGCAGCACAGTTAAGCAAAAGAGACTTAATTAAAATCATTTCAAACAAGACGAGTACTGTACATAACCTAAACATATTTTATTGGACCGTTCTGCTTTTTGTGTATGTAGAAAACTCTTTTATGAAGTGAACTCACTTAAAGACTTTAGTATAAGAATAAGAAATAGAATGAATGAATTTTTATCAAATGTAAAAAATCTTGTGTAATTTAACGTGTTTCTTTGCTGTTTTTTTTTTTTATTGTATTTGTTATACTTATATTTTTGAATAGTTTTTATAGTTACTACTATGGTGATGCTGATAACCCTGTCATCACTGTCTAGTCTGTGAGTGTAACTACTGACCATGGTGAGGACCGGAGATCAGCGCTGTAATCAACAGGACCTTCCTGTTTAAACAGGATGTAGATGTATCTGTGAAAGCCTGATCCTCTGGCTGGAAATGGACTGATGTAAGGACAAATCTCTTCCCCTAATGACACAGAATTTCCACGGATATTCCCACTGTAATAAATTAGTAGTTATCAGAACAGATTTCATCATAAACATATATCAAACAATTATTTTTTTCAGGCCAGGATTTTCCAACTGGGCGTCGATTACACTGAGGTCAGTCAATGCATCAGGTTTTGGTAAGCATGATCATTTTTTAGCATGTTTATATTGTATGTGGTTGTTTATTGGCCTTAAGTCAAAAGAGCCTTTGGAATGATCTCCAGATGTTACTTCTTTTCATTACGTTATTTTGTTTGGTCTTATCTTTGTTTGGGAGTGTGCACTTCACTGAAAGTGATTTACAGTCATGCAGTATAACAAACATGCTCACACTAGCCAGTGAAGATACTCCTGTTCACCATCCACCAGATGTTCATCTGCAAAGACAGACACAGTTTATGTTGCTGTATCACCATCTTGTGGAAGAACTTCAAACTGCAGTTTAATAAAAGCTGCCTTAACATTTCTGAAAGCCAACTGACCGACCAAACCAGTAAAATTATATATATATATACATGTTAGGGCTGTTAAACGATTAATCGCGATTAATCACATCCAAAATAAAAGTTTATGTTTACATACTATATGTGTGTTACTCTGTATATTTTTTATGTACATATAAATACACACATATACATGTATATATTTAAAATAAATATTCACATGTATATGTATTTATACCTGTATACAATTTAGATCATAAATAAATATAAATATTTTAGATATAAATCTAAAATATTTTTTCTTAATATGTATGTGTGTGTATTTATATATACATAAATACACACAGTACACTAACATATGGTATGTAAACATAAACTTATTTATTTTGGATGTGATTAATCACGATTAATCGTTTGACAGCCCTAATATATATATATATTATAAACTATGATAACTATAATAAATAACTATATGTAAATTTTTTTAATTTAGATCAATTTACATGTATATTTGTACATTCTTAAATATATATATATATATATATATATACACTTATACACACACACACACACGCACACACACATAAATATATAAATATCAATTATGATAAATGATACAATATTATAAATATACATAATTATAGTAGGGCTGTCAAACTATTAATCGCAATTAATCACATCCAAAATAAAAGTTTATGTTTACATACTATATGTGTGTTTACTGTGTATATTTATTATGTACATATAAATACACACACATGCATGTATATATTAATAAAAAATATTTTAGATTTATATCTAAAATGTTTATATTTATATTTATAATTTAAATTGTATACAGCTGTAAATATATATACATAGAAATATTTTTTTCAATATATACATGTATGTGTGTGTATTTATATGCACATAATAAATATACAGAGTAAACACACATATAGTATGTAAACATAAACTTTTATTTTGGATGCAATTAATCGTTTGACAGCCCTAAATTATAGTTTATAATTTATCTAGTAAATTTGTTATATTTTATATATTATAGAAATTTGTTATATCTCTCTCTCTCTCTCTCTCTCTCTCTCTCTCTCTCTCTATATATATATATATATATATATATATAAAACTATGTAAATAAACATTTAATTTAGGTAAATATTTAAATGTAGATGTATACATTCTTATATAATATATTTATCTTATATCTGTTTATGTTGCAGTATGTTACTTTATAACTTTACATTTTGTGTGTGTGTGTGTATGTATATATACATACACACACACACACACACACACACACACACACATAAAATATAAAGTTATTAACTAAAAATATTATTCAAATAAATTAAATACATTCAATTTACTATATATAGAGAGGGAGAGAGAGAGAAACAACAGAATTATAAAAAAAGTACAAAAAGTATATATAATAAATTATCAAATTATAAATATCTAATAATTTTGATGTGACATGATATTATTAAATTAATAAATAAAAAAATATATATATATATATACATACAAAGTATTTGGACACATACTTTACACTGCATTTTAAAAATGTCTGTCATTGCATTAAATGAAAAATGTACTACAGACATCATTAGATTAAAAAAAGTATTTAACAAATATTTTGATGTACCTGGGCTGGTTAACAACAGCGTCCACAGAGAATTTTCTTCCGCTTCAAAATCTATCTGAGGTGCTTGTGCCGCCTGAGGATTTCACAAGAAAAATGTTGCAAATCAAAGTCTGTTTTCTTGATTTCAAACAGAAAGTGTCGTTACATGTTTTGATTCCTCACTTGACTCGGCGTTAAGTGATTCCCATAATGCACCGCTGCGCTTCTGTCCTCTCCGTATGCCACACGAAGCATGACCCGCGGCACAAAATACGCCATGGGAAAGAGGTCCTTGTAGATCCCGTAGTGTTCGGCAAGCCTCTTAATGTGGAACGGTCCATTTGTCTGCTCCCACTGCGTCTTTACTCTGTCAAGGGGAATGCGGACTGAAAACCATAAAATAAGAAAATGTTATATTGTATTATTATATGATGATTGATAACATGACAGCCTTTGCAGTATGTTTCTGTACCAATAAACCTACAAGTACTAGCATACACTACCAGTCAAAAGTTTTTGATCAAGATGTTTAATGTTTTTTTTAAAGAACTGTCTTCTGCTTACCAAGCCTGCATTTATTTGATACAAAGTACAGCAAAAACGATAACATTTTATAATATTCTTACTACTTATAACAACTGTTTTCTATTTTAATGCATTTTAAAATGTAATTTATTTCTGTGATTTGAAAGCTGAACTTTTTTTCAGGTTTCTTTGATGAATAGAAAGCTCAGAAGAACAGCATTTATCTAAAACAGAAATCTTTTGTATCATTATAATGCTAAATAAAAGTATTAATTTCTATCATTTCTTTCACCAAAAATGTAATTTTTAATGGTGTAGTGTATAATGTTACAAAAGCTTTTTATTTCAGATAAATGTTAAAAAATGTACTCAACTGTTTTAAATACTGATAATAATAATCATAAATGTTTCTTAAGCAGCAAACCAGCATATGTTTTTTTAAGGATCACTGAAGACACTGAAGACTGGAGTAATGAGGCTGAAAATTTAGCTTTGATGACAGGAATAAATTACATTTAAAATGTATTCAAATTGAAAACAGTTGTTTTAAATAGATAAAATAAAAAAAAAAATTTACTGTTTTTTTCCAACATCAAAATGCTAAATTATCACGAATTTTGCATAAAAACATTTGCATTATGAAGTCCATTTGTAATATACAATATAAGTATACATCATTACCGTATAAAAAAATATGTATATATGTTAAAGAGAATTTGTTTTGATCTGATTCCACAAAACCTGAAACTTTGATAACATTGACAAGTCAGTGCATTTCTTGCATGATTACAGATTGAACATTTGTCATAAAAGGATGATTTTATCTTGAACTTCAATATTCACAGTTAACAATATAATAATAAACATTCATGAAATGCAGGTCAAAATGCTTCACAAGATAAAACAGAAGGACAAAAACAAACACTGACAATATGATTTCACACAATATTATTATAAGTAATATTCAAAAGCATACACTTACATGTTCGTAGTCGATTGTCTCTTTCCATCTCTGGGTTCTTTTTGTTCTCCAGCATCACCTTCTTCCTCTCCTTGACCTCTGTTTTCCTGGAGGGACGCTGATACGGGAGCCCGATGTTCACCGGCAGAATGGCTGCCCACAAAAACAATCAACATTCGCTGACCCACACTGATGCATCTAGATTTGATTTTATGAGTTTAACCTGAAATGACAGCTACGGATGAGTGTGTATTCATAGCTCGAGCTACCTTCTTTCTTCTCCTCCTCTCTGTATTTCCTATAGGTCTTCCACCAAACATCCTTCCGGTCGGCCTCCTCTGCCGCTCTCACGTAGCGAGTGTAACTGCGATATTTCTCCAGAGAGTCCAATTGAGTCCAGTCAATGTCTTCATTGGGCATTGGACCCAGAGGACGGGACCGATGACCCAGAACAGCTGCAGAGATTTAATAGAGGGTTTATTATTAGTATAACAACAACAAAAACAATACTAATACTTTAAGTTTTGTTTTTTTGAAGAAGCCTTTTCTGCTCAACGAGCCTGCAATTATTTAATCTAAAGTACAGCAAAAACAGTAAACTTTTGAAATATTTGTACTATGTAAAATAACTGCTTTCTGTTTGAATACATTTTATAATGTAATTTATTCCTGTGATCGAAGCTACATTTTCAGCATCATTCTAATCCTTCTAATATGCTGGCTGCTTGTTCAAGAAACATTTATTATTATTATTATTATTATTATTATTATTATCAATATTTAAAACGGTATTATTTTTTCAGGATTTTTTGATGAATAGAAAGATCCAAAGATAAGCATTTATCTGAAATGAAAAGCTTTTGTGACATTATATACTTTACAATTTAAGAGTCTTTTTTGGGAAAGAAATTATAGAAATTAATACTTTTATTTAACAAGGATGTTTTAAATTGATCAAAAAAGATGATAAAGACATTAACATTTATAATGTTACAAAAGATTTCTAATTCAGATAAATGCTGTTCTTCTGCTCAGCTGTTTTCAACATAATAATAATAAATGTTTTTTGAGCAGCAAATCAGAATATTAGAATAATTTCTGAAGGATCATGTGACTGGAGTCGTGATGCTAAAATCCAGCTTTAAAATCACAAGAATAAATTACATTTTAAAATATATTCAAATAGAAAGCAGTTATTTTAAGTAGTAAAAATATTTTTGCTGTATTTTGAATCAAATAAATGCAGGCTTGGTAAGCAGAAGAGACTTTTTTTAAAACATTAAAACTCTTACTGTTAGTAATAAAAATAATCATAATATAAAATGCAGTAATAATAATTAAATAAGAATAGTACAAATTATGACAATGTTTAAAATACATTTAAGGATACACACAACAACATAATGTTATGATACATCCAAAAACAAAACAAACAACAAAATAAATATAAACATGTTGTAGTATTAATATAATAATAATAAATATGATTAATATTGTAATACTGTTTTAATATAAATAATAATAAAATCAACAAAATATTAATTGATTATACTGTTGTAATATAAATAACAATGTAATAAAAACAATGACGAAATAATAAATAGTATATTGTTTTATTATTAAAATAATAAAAACGACAAAAACAATAATAATACTATTATAATGCTGTAATAAAAATATAATGACATAAAAAACAACAATAATAACCTAAACGTCAAAGTGCTTCGAAAAACAGACATAGACAGAACGGATAGAATAAAAATATAGACTAATAGACAAATTATCTATTTATTGATCATAATAAGTAGAATAATTAGACAGATAAATACATTAAGTACATACAGGTCCTTCTCAAAAAATTAGCATATTGTGATAAAGTTCATTATTTTCTGTAATGTACTGATAAACATTAGACTTTCATATATTTTAGATTCATTACACACAACTCGAAGTAGTTCAAGCCTTTTATTGTTTTAATATTGATGATTTTGGCATACAGCTCATGAAAACCCAAAATTCCTATCTCAAAAAATTTGCATATTTCATCCGACCAATAAAAGAAAAGTGTTTTTAATACAAAAAAAGTCAACCTTCAAATAATTATGTTCAGTTATGCACTCAATACTTAGTCGGGAATCCTTTTGCAGAAATGACTGCTTCAATGCGGCGTGGCATGGAGGCAATCAGCCTGTGGCACTGCTGAGGTGTTATGGAGGCCCAGGATGCTTCGATAGCGGCCTTAAGCTCATCCAGAGTGTTGGGTCTTGCGTCTCTCAACTTTCTCTTCACAATATCCCACAGATTCTCTATGGGGTTCAGGTCAGGAGAGTTGGCAGGCCAATTGAGCACAGTAATACCATGGTCAGTAAACCATTTACCAGTGGTTTTGGCACTGTGAGCAGGTGCCAGGTCGTGCTGAAAAATGAAATCTTCATCTCCATAAAGCTTTTCAGCAGATGGAAGCATGAAGTGCTCCAAAATCTCCTGATAGCTAGCTGCATTGACCCTGCCCTTGATAAAACACAGTGGACCAACACCAGCAGCTGACATGGCACCCCAGACCATCACTGACTGTGGGTACTTGACACTGGACTTCAGGCATTTTGGCATTTCCCTCTCCCCAGTCTTCCTCCAGACTCTGGCACCTTGATTTCCGAATGACATGCAAAACTTGCTTTCATCCGAAAAAAGTACTTTGGACCACTGAGCAACAGTCCAGTGCTGCTTCTCTGTAGCCCAGGTCAGGCGCTTCTGCCGCTGTTTCTGGTTCAAAAGTGGCTTGACCTGGGGAATGCGGCACCTGTAGCCCATTTCCTGCACACGCCTGTACACGGTGGCTCTGGATGTTTCTACTCCGGACTCAGTCCACTGCTTCCGCAGGTCCCCCAAGGTCTGGAATCGGTCCTTCTCCACAATCTTCCTCAGGGTCCGGTCACCTCTTCTCGTTGTGCAGTGTTTTCTGCCACACTTTTTCCTTCCCACAGACCTCTTGCTTGAGGGTGTCAATGATGGCCTTCTGGACAGCAGTCAGGTCGGCAGTCTTACCCATGATTGCGGTTTTGAGTAATGAACCAGGCTGGGAGTTTTTAAAAGCCTCAGGAATCTTTTGCAGGTGTTTAGAGTTAATTAGTTGATTCAGATGATTAGGTTAATAGCTCGTTTAGAGAACCTTTTCATGATATGCTAATTTTTTGAGATAGGAATTTTGGGTTTTCATGAGCTGTATGCCAAAATCATCAATATTAAAACAATAAAAGGCTTGAACTACTTCGAGTTGTGTGTAATGAATCTAAAATATATGAAAGTCTAATGTTTATCAGTACATTACAGAAAATAATGAACTTTATCACAATATGCTAATTTTTTGAGAAGGACCTGTATAAAGGTCATTCACATCAGAAGACACACACACACGCAAGCACAGCATTGGCTCTACTAATTATTGATCTCATTAACCCTCGCATTCTCAAGAATATTGTCTAGTACCCCTCACCGGTGGACCGAAGACCCCTCGCCTGATGCTTCAGCCCCGCATCCACCGCCGCCCGCAGCAGAACACACGCCGTGCTGCGCAGCGCCATGATGAACCGCTCCAGAGAAGCCGTGAGACGTCAATACACAAAAAGCGTAATGACGTAGCTGCGCACACGTCATCGCGTCTGTGCGCTCTTACGTATGGAAGGCGACGAGGTTCGCCCATGAGAGATCCAGAGCTCGTAGGATTTGGGATTATTTAACGTTTCCCCACATCCGATGAGTAAATATTCCCGTGAGTGTTACAGAAAACGAGGTTGACGATTAAGAAATGTTGTGCTGTAATTGTAAAAGTGGATGTTATTTAGTGGTAATGTAGGGACAGGTGGAGTTTGTTTATTTACTGTCTCGATGCTATAATTCATCAGTCAAATGTATTTAATTCGGTGTATAAATTGTAGATAATAGTTGCAGTTCAACATGAACACTGATTTGATGCTGAAATCTATCTATCTACCTATCTATCTATCTGTGACAACATGCCCCAATAGTAATTCTCAATGGTCATTAACATTGGTTAACTTTGTTGCTTCATTTCATATTTTTAAGCTTTCCAGGTTTATGATGGAGGATCATATGCAGTGCATTATCTGCTTTGAATCATTTAAGATCCCTGTGACTATCCCATGTGGCCACACCTTCTGCAAGGGCTGCATCTCCAAATTCTGGGATGGCAAGGACAAAGACTTCCAATGCCCTTATTGCAAAGTAACCTTCGCCACAAGGCCTCAGCTGAATCGCAACGTGTCCATGTCGATTTTATCTGAGGCTGCCGCCTCCCACAGTCCAGTCAAGAGAGATGTTTGCACAGGAGCCTCCGTCCACATAAATCCGGAGCCAGAGCAGATCTGCGAGCGGCACCAGAAACCTCTGGTCATCTACTGCAGGAACGACAGAATGTGTATTTGCTATGAGTGCTCTGTGAATGAATGTAAGGCTCATGATAACATTTTGGTGGAAGAAGAACGGAAGAACAGAGAGGTAATAAAGTATTGACATACAAATACTGTACAGTACACTGTATTTTAAATAGTATATATTTATATCATATATTTTTGCATAAAGTAAGGTGAAAATAATGCTTAATGTTTACTAATAATTTACAATAATGACAACAATGCTGTATTTACTTTGTAAAATAAAAATCTTTAATTTTAGAGTGAAATATAATTTTTTTTTCTCTACAGGCTTGTTTGGAGAAAAAGAGTTCAGAAATTAAGAAACACCAGGAAACCACTGAGAGGATCCAACTGGAGCTCATAGAGAACATGGAGAAAGCAAAGGCAAGATTCATACATTAATACACTGCCTGGCCTCAATCCTAAAATCTTAAAGGATTACTCCACTTTCCTAATAATTTACTCACCCCAATAAATCCAAGATGTTCATGTCTTTACTTCAGTGGTGTTCAGCGGATTAAAGGTTAAAAATGCATCCTTCAAGACTATTCCCTAAAATACACTGCCATCAACCGTTGCCATTCCAGGATTTTTCTCCATATAGTGGATTTCAATGGTGCTAAAAGGATTGAAGGTTAAAATGAGTTTCAGTGCAGCTTCAGAGGGCTCTAAATGATCCCAGCTGAGGAATAAGGGTCTTATCTAGCAAAACGATCTGCCATTTTCTAAAAAAAATTATATTTATACACTTTTTTTTTTATATATACTTCTGAGATGTGCATGCATACTCTTTGCACTCCGTTCAAAACACTTAGGATACAAAAAAATCTAATTTTCTACTCCAGCTTAAAAATCGTCCTACATTGCTGTCTTACCTTTTTGGACCCTCCTTACACGTTCACTTTGTAAACACTGGGTCGGTACTTCTGCATTGATGTATGATTATTTTGAAGTTGAAGGAAAAAAAATTAAATGGGAGTTTTTTTTGACATACCCTAAATGTATTGACTCGAGTTCGCATGCGCATCGCAGAGCTAGAATTGTAAAAAAATGTAGAAAATAACTGATCGTTTTGCTAAATGAGACCCTTATTCCTCAGCTGGGATCGTTTAGAGCCTTTTGAAGCTGAATTGTAATTCTTTTTAACCTTCAATCCGTTTAGCACCATTGAAATCCACTATATGGAGAAAAATCCTGGAATGGCAGCGGTTGATGGCAGTTTTAGGGAATAGTCTTGAAGGATGCATTTTGAAACAGAAACCAGTAGTATCGCTGCTCATGGCGTGTGTGTTTTAGCATGGTTTTTTTCTCTGCTCAGGTATCGCTACAGCAGACATCTCTGTGGGTGAACAACAAGTTCTCACATCTGATAAAGGTGTTGGCAGAGAAACAGGAAGTGACACAGCTTTTTCTGGACCAGCAGCAGGAAGTGACAGTGTCTCAAGCTCAGGAGAGGCTGGCTATGCTGGAGGAGAGATCGACACAGCTCACAGCTCTTCAGGAGGAGATCAGCAGCCTGTGTTCACTCCCTACCTGCCAGCTCATCAAGGTTTAAGCTCATTTTTATTTTTTTTATTTTTAATTTCAATTATTATATATAATTGATTTCATTGTATTTACTATTACTATTAACTATTCATTCATTTTTTAAATAAATAAATACAATAAATTGGTCCCATTTTCTTTATAAATAAAAGATTTTAACATGAATTCATGTTATAATGTAGAAAAAAAATGCTACTAAGGTTGTATTGTATAATATAAAGGTTGTAAATATAATTATTTATTGTCAATTTTTACAGTGATATTAATTCATTTGTAATCATATTAATTATTAATTTCTAAAAGAGTTATTTATTATTAGTGTTTTTGTTAAGTCTAATTTGTGTCTAATGTTTGTGTTGGTGTGCTGACGCAGGACTCCAGGTTCATAGAGGTCCCACGCTTCAGTGACGTTCCTGTGGATGTGCATGTGAGTGTACAGGAGAAGCTGACGCCCGTCACAGACATCCTGTCCCGCGTGTCTAAACTGGTGTGTGAGGATCTGGAGAGAGCCGTACAGGTGTCCGTGGGGCAGGATAAAGAGGGTGAGGAATGATCATAGTCTGTTTACTGACTGTCTGATGCTAATGCACACAAATATGGCTGTCTGAAATAACCAGTTTCAATCTGATTAGCTGGTACTTTGTAATTTCCATGAGTCAGGGCACAGGGAGTTTGTTTATCAGTCAGCAAGTAAACAAAGATGTGTTTGCAAAGTGCAGAGCTGGTATACAATGAGTGTTTGTGGTTACAAACAATCACTGGATTTGCCAAATTTATTGTGAAATAATGAGCACTTTTTATTTTAAACGGAGAAGTTGTACATGCATTTTAGGCTTTTTTTGTTGTTGTTGTTTTCTGTGCAACTATTACTTTAATATTTTCTTCCCCACAGCAGTCTATTAATCCATTTCAGATAAGCATGCCCCTAAATGAAATGTAAAAAAAAACTCTGCATACATAATAAAAATTACACTACCAGTCAGATTTTTGAAAGAAGTCTCTTCTGCTCACCAAGTCTGCATTTGCTGTTCAAGAAACATTTATATCATTATTATTATTATTATTATTATTATTATTCTCAATATTTAAAACAGTTGAGTACTTTTTTTTTCAGGATTCAGCATTTATCTGAAATAAAAAGCATTTGAAACATTATACACTATACCATTCAAAAGCTTGGAGTCAGTATACATTTTTTGAGGGGGAAAGAAATTATAGAAATAAAAAATTCAGCTTTGAAATCACAGGAATAAATTATGTTTTAAAATGTATTCAAATAGGAAACAGGTATTTTAAAAATAAAAATATTTCCATATCTTTTCTGTTTTTGCTGTACTTTTGATAAAATAAATGCATGCTTGGTGAGCAGAAAATACTTTTTTTAATGTAAGGAGGGTGATTAAAACTACATAAAATAATGTGAAAATTTTCAAAGTAATAGTATGGTAGATTAATTAATGTCATTCATTTGATTCATTCAATGCATTTGTTTATATAAACTGTAATGCTGCAATAAAATTGTTAATAATAAAGATAATTATTAAGCTTAAAACAAAGTTTTTAAATTTATTTTATGGTTTGATTTATTTTATATTTGTCTAAAAATACAGTTAGCAGTATCAATATCAGTATCATTATGTACACATTTGTGTGAAAAATTGATTCTAAAATGTTCAAACAAATAATGGTCCTTGTGAGAATTTGAATAAATGTGTATATAAAATATATTTTTTTATATATTGATTATATTTGAATATAAATTAAAATGTAATATATTAAATGTATTTATATTTTATTTAACCAGTCATAATAATCGCAGTGAAACCATTTTATAAATAAATATTAATTATTTGAAATACTCTTATCTATGTCCAGTGTTGAGGAAAGTTACTTTTAAAACTAATGCATTACAATATTGCATTGCTTCCTAAAAAAGTAACTGATTACGTTACTTAGTTGCTTTTTATGGAACATAGCGCGTTACATTACTTTTTCGCTACATTTAAAATCTGGGCAGAGCTTGATTGTTTGTTTTTAGTATAAAAAGTTCAGTTTTTAGCAAATGTAAAAGCCCTTTCACACCAAAAAGTGAAATAAATAAGCCTTAGGCTAAAGGAAAAGTACATTCACGTCTGTACTGTAGAACTGTAGGAGAAGGAAGTTCAACACTCTTCAGCAATGAAGCACAAATGTTAGTTAATCTAAAGTAAGTTTTGCTTATTAGTATGGTTGAATTAGATCAACAAAGGTGAGCAGCAAATATGTTGGTTAATAAAATAGCATTAAATGCATAAAGGAAACAAAAAGTAACTGAAAATGAAAAAGTAATGTGTTACTTTACTAGTTACTTGAAAAAAGTAATCTTATTACGCAACTCGCGTTGCTTGTAATGTGTGTAAACTATGTCTGTTTTATCTGTTTAGGATTATTTTTCTCTGTCTTTCTCGTAGGCTCTCCACAAGATAAGAGGCCAATTCTGGCTGTTGTTCCCAGTCCTGCAACACCATCGTATCCAGCTGAGAGGGAGGGACTGAACGCATGTATGCTCATACATCACCACTTGATAGTGTAGTGCAGAAAAACTCATGTTTTATTCTCAACCTAATATCTAATTCTTCTCTTCATCCAGACCGCTGCAACCTGACCTTCGACCCTCGCACGGCTAACGCTCACTTACGCCTTTCCCAGAGCAACAGGAGGGCGGAGCATCTGACCTCCGGGCCCCGCCCCGTCCCGGCCGACGAGTCCCGCTTCGACCACACCTGGCAGGTGTTGTGTTTCCAGAGCTTCACTCACGGGCAGCACTACTGGGAGCTGGAGGTGTCTAAACCCTGGGCCTATGTGGGTGTGACATACCCAAACATCCCACGCAAGGAGAAAGGCAAGCGCTGCATGGTGGGGATGAACGAGCTTTCGTGGAGCCTCCAGCTGGACGAGCGGCAGCTAAGCGCTTGGCACGCCGGCTGCAAGGAGCAAGTCGTGGGCCAGTTGCAGTCGAACGCGCAGCGGCTGCGCATCGGCATGCTGCTGGACTACGAGGCCGGGACGCTGACGTACTACGGCGAGGGACAGGTCCGGCTGCATGCGTTCCACTGCGCTTTCACACAAGCCCTGCTCCCTGCCTGCTGGATTGGGGAGGGCGTCACGGTTACACTCTGTGAACCGCGAGCATGAATATATTTGATGTTTGCTCTGGAGAAAATAGATGGATCCCTACCGTAGCTGAACCTGAGACGTGTGGCCTTCCTTTGCCATCATTTACTCCTAGTGTTTTTGAGCGGTGGTGAGATTCGACAAGCTCAGGGTTTACCCTGGGATGGATCGGGATGATCTGTGGAGAATTGTGTAAGGGCTGAAATATATTTCATGCAAGTACGTAAACGCAGATGCTCACGCAGAGTAAAAGTACATATATATATTTGGGATGTGACGGGATCTTGTGGTACGAGATCGCGCGAGACCAGTTGGACGATATCCTTGCAAAACATTTTGCAGTTTACATTAGAGCTGCAAGATTAATCCTTAAAAGATTGCGATCTCTGTTCAAACAAGTCATATTCCTGAATGACAACGATTCAGCAGTGTCTATTATGACTGTTTAAATTTGCGCTCCTTACGCCCCACTGACGCTTACGATGTAAAACGGATGTTAAAGACATTCAAACCTGCATTCATGTTGACACAAACTAACACAAACAGTGTTTTCAGCCACATAATGATAATCATTTCTGTGTTACAGACATTTAAATAACAGCAGTACTGGAATAAAAGTTTATAGTTTGGGTATAAACACTTATTGTCTACAGTAGCGATCAAAACGAAAAGTTAGATCTTAACACTTGTACGTCTTGTAACACTTATCCTCTTCCGACAACTGCACGTTTAAAAAATTATTTATGGTTGAATCATTAATTCTGGAGTCTTTATTAATTGAGACAGCGACTTATTTTTTTCAATTTTGATTGAATATTTTTTTTAAAAGACTTAAACATTGAACATTGCTTTAAAAGCAATGCACATTTTGTCAGAACCACATAGTAAATTACGTTATTTTGTTTAGATTTCTTAACCTTTTTTTCTTCAGAATCATGAGAGAATTGTGATTTCCAATTTCTTAAAAAAAATTGTAATTTTCAATTTATCCAGAATCATGCAGCTTTAGTTTACATGTTACATATAGTTCATTAAAATAGAAGTTTAATGTCAAAAAGTACAAGTTCTTATCAAAATGCACCTATATATATATATTTTTTTTTTGCATTTTTTTTAAGTTTAATAAAATACTATTCCCTATATATTTCTTAATTGAGGATTTAAAAAAAAAGTTAAAAATCTTGTCTCGTCTCGTTCTCGTCTCATGGGATAAGTGTCTCGTCACACCCCTAAAATATATATATATATATATATATATGTATATGCATGTATGAATGTTTTAGTCTTTTATGTAAAAAAAAAAAACGTTTTATTATTACTGTATTGACCCGAATATAAGACGACCCCCTTTTTTCAAGATGTGCCTTTTTTAAAACCAAATCTTATGTTTTATTAAAAAAATAAAATAAAATCTTAAGTTATTTTCATATTGCATATTTTTCCTTTTTTAGTTTTTGTTTTGAAAGTTAGGTAAATATTGGTAAAATGACATTAAAAAATGTGATGTACCATAAAAATAACAGGTAAACCATCTTAATTATATTACAATTATTCTCATAGTAGCCCTACCAACATTTCATTAACAGTAGAAGTAATAATATAAAAAAAAGTAATAATATTTCTGAATATTGCTGATTTTACTTTATTTTTTAATCAAATAAACACAACCTTTGTGAGCAGAAGAGACTTAAAAACACACATATATAGAACATCTGTGTTTATGTACTTCATAAAGTGTGTTTCTGGCCTAAATCTTTGCCATTCCTACTTGTGGCCAAATGATGGCAGGTTACATGAACCTTTAATACATTTTGAAGCGTTTGAGGGCCGGCTGTGCACTTTTTATGTTGTGTTCGAGAGAGATCACAATTATTTTCTGCTGTATTCATGTAGTATATGATTCCCATTTCTAGTTTTTAAATATTCAGAATCCGATCTGTCCGTCCTTTGTTTTCCTGTGCTGTAGGATTCTCGTAATTGTGATTTGTATTTGTACGTATTTCTACTGTATCAGTTTTAGTAGTGTTTTGTTTATTTTTACAGAGTTTAACTACATTGTGGATCATGTCCATCAAATTTATCTTTTAACACTTTGGATATTGTGAATATGAAATTACATTTCATACTCTAAAACTAATTTCATTGTCATTGGTTGTGTTCAAAATAGCATACTTATCATATAGGCCTACTAAGTAAACACTGTTTTCTGAATTAAGTTGACACATTATAGGTCAAAAAAGTTAGGATTGTGAGAAAAAAAGTCAGAATTGTGTGTTAATATCTTGCAATAGTAACTTAATTTTTTAATTATTTTCAAAAACATGTAATTCTGATAGTGATTTACAGTCATAGTTACCCTTTTTATTTAAGCAGGCTTCCATTGCACTTTTTTTTGCATACTGCAAATATAGTATTATTAGTATGCTATTCTGAACATAGCCTTTCTATAAAGAGCCATAGAAAGTTTGAACACTGTGTGCATTATATCTCAGTATGGGATCATAATTGTATGAAATCCTTTGTTTTATAGCGGTCACTGAGCTCACTTGAGCTTAATTAATGCACTAACTAGTAAAAAGTAGAACGGTCCTTAATATTAAGAGATTAACAAATTTAGTTTGCACAAGCCATCAAAGCTGGAAAACTGGAAAAAAGCACATCCTTTGGGAATAATGAAGTCATTTTGAATCTCCTGAGAGACTTTTACCGATGAATGTGAACTCGTCTTGATATTTGTCTGCTTTTGAAATCCTGGTCATCATGTACATGAATTATAAACACGAGACGTCCATAAATGAAATGCATCGTTCCACTTGTACAGGTTTACTTTAATAAAATACACTTTAAATAAGACAATACAGTCAAGACCATGCGTAACTGATTAATGGTGTAATTAAATAAATTAGGGAAAAGAAGAATCAACAAACGCTGTCCAGGAGACTGAAGGTGCATGTGGGGTTAAAGTGCATCTTTAGTCTAACTGCTGCATGCTACGGAGATGCCGAGACTAGTACACACTGCTGCAGAACACGTCTGAAATGAGCTTCATCTGAATATACGTCATGTAGTGTTTGTGAACGTGATTTGATGACTCTTTTTTTTTGCTCCGGCAATGAAAATGATTGCAAAAGAAGCCAACTAACAGCCTGTCCAATCAGATTTAAGAACCAGAACTGTTATATAAAACTCGCAGCACATAAAGGATTTAATTAAAAGGAACAGTTGACCAAAAAAATAAACATTTACTCACCCTTAGTCCATCCAAGATGTAGAAGAGTTTGTTTCTTCATCAGAAATGTAGCATTTAATCACTTGTTCTACAATGGATCCTCTGCAGTGAATGGGTGCCATCAGAATGAGAGTCTAAATGGCTGATAAAAACACGAAATGTCTTAATAATGGATTTGTTTTTACAAACATGTACATTTATCAGCTGTTTGGACTCTCATTCCGACGGCACCCATTCACTTCAGAGGATCCTTTGGAGAGCAAATAATGCAATGCTACATTTTTCCAAATCTGATGAAGAAAAAACTAATCTAAATCTTGGATGGCCTGAGGGTGAGCACATTTTTAGATAACTATTTCTTTAAGGGATGCATTTGGCGGAATGTTTAGTAAAGGGCGTTCACTTTTGATTTGCAGCGACTAAGCGGACGTCTTTTGTTATCAAAGACAGATTTGAGGTGACTGCTTGAGCGGCGACAACCAACAATCTTCCATCAAATACGAACGACAACCGAAAGCGCTGTTAACGCGAACGCCCCAGTGTTTTTGGGCCTTGTCCTAGACTCTTGTGCAACTAGCAAAATACTTCAAACCTCGTTCAATCGATCTATACAATATCACTCTCCTAAATTTAGAAAAGCTCAATCATTTACTGTCGGTTAGAAAGCTAACAGTCTGTCCCTCTCATTCACCAGCTGTGAATTCTTTCATGTTGTTTTATTCTCTCTCGTCCCTCTACATAGGCCAGGTCATGTTAATGCTGCGCCCCCTACTGGAGGCCCCCGTCACTGCGTGCAGCCTCACGGGGAATCTGTGCCAGCGGGGCGTTTAACTGGAGATGGTGAGAGGAACACAGGATGAGATGAAGGGAATGGAGAGAGAGAGGAGAGGATGTGCTCGCTGCAGACACGTCTACTGGTTCTTCTTGTCTTCAGGTGGGGAGTAGGGTGGAGGCTTGTCCTTCAGAATAAAAATAAAAAAAAATTATTACTCAAGGTTTTTTTTTTTTTTTTGGTATTTGCTTTGATGCAGCTCTAGACTCTGGCCTTGACTAAAAGGTCAGAGTATATAACAAGTTGGACAGGTTATATACAGTCAAGCCCGAAATTATTCATACCCCTGGCAAATTCTGACTTAAAGGAGCACTCCACTTTTTTTGCAAATAGGCTCATTTTCCAACTCCCCCAGAGTTAAACAGATGAGCTTTACCGTTTTCAAATCCATTCAGCCTATCTCTGGTTCTCCCGGTAGCCCTCTTAGCATAGCTTAGCATAAATCATTAAATTGGATTAGACCATAAGCATCACGCTCAAAAATAAAACCAAAGACTTTCGATATTTTTCCTATTTAAAACTTGACTCTTCTGTAGTTACATCATGTACTAAGACTGGCAGAAAATGAAAAGTTGTGCTTTTCTAGGCTGAAACGACTAGGAACTATACTCTCGTTCTGGTGTAATAATCAAGAAAATGTGCTGCTGTACTGTGGGTGCACAGGCGCAATGATATTACACAGCACTTGAATATAGTCCCCAGCTAGGTAACTTCCAACATCACCAGCACTAAGCCACTAAGGTAATAGTAAAATAGCTGGGGACTATATTCAGGCGCTGTGTAATATCATTGCGGCTGTGTCCTTTCTAATCAAGAAAAAACTTGCTGGTTAAATGAAAGAATTTGCCTGGGGTATGAATAATTTCAGGCTAGATTGTATATACTTTAATATGTTTAACTTGGACTTAGTTAACAGAATAGATGTGGTTAACAGTTTAACTTTGTTACAAATGGACTTTGTTGACGATATACTTGGTTAAAAGTTTGGACCCATGGTTTTATATGGACGTTGAACATTGAAAGGTTGAAAGACTTTGTTAAGATTGAATGATGTGGTCAACAAGTTGTTCCATAAAACAAGTTTACTAAATAAGCCTGACTTATTGGGTAAACTTGTTTTATGGAACACCCCCCAGGTAATATACAAAATTTTAACATTTAACCTGGATATACATGAACTTTGTTATAGTATATATTAACAACATGGGCCTGGTTGTGTATGGACTTTGATAACAAGATAATTGGTTGTCTCAATAAAACAAAATATTGACACTTTGGGCCCAATTTGGACATTTTCACTTAGGGGTGTACACACTTTTGTGGCCAGCAGTTTAGACATTAATGGCTGTGTGTTAAGTTATTTTGAGGGGACAGCAAATTTACACTGTTATACAAGCTGTACACTCACTACTTTACACTGTAGCAATCTGTCATTTCTTGTTGTCACATGAAAAGATATAAAAAAATATTTACAAAAATGTGAGTGGGTGTACTCACTTTTGAGATACTGTATATGGACTTCATTAAAAAGTTGAAGATAGTTAACAGATTGGTTAACTCACCTCAGGCAGGTAGACTCGTGTTGGAGCAAAAGTAGATGCACTGGAACTTGCTGCAGCTTCAGCTGCTTTTGCCTCGGCTAGAAAATTAACCAGTCGATTAATTCAAAAGTCTGTCAGAGTTACCGAGTAAAACAGAAGTGACATCTTGAGCTATAAAACTCAAAGGAGGACAATTGTGACTCATACCTGCGGGGGTTCTGGGAAGGTCTGGGTCCAGAGCAGCATGGTCCATCGGAGCTGTATACGGCGGAGGAGGCATGTAGGCTGCTGGTCCATCAAAGACAGGAGGACTAGGGTAAAATCCACCTACAGGACACAAATAACAGCAGTTCAGTGTTTGAATACAAGTTTAAATGTCAGTTTACCCATTAGTGAATCTGACCTGGAGGTGGAGGTCCAGGGTAGGCGTATCCAGGCGGAGGAGGTGTGGCCGAATACATGCCGTTAGCAGGAGGAGGTGGAGGGTAAGCGTACGCCCCATTTGCCATGTAAGGACAGCCGTAATTTACAGTCACCGGTTGCCCTCTGGATGCTGAAATAAATGAGAGAGACTGAAGGTAATGCTTCAACATCAAATTAACAGTTTGATGCTAAAAAGAGTATCTTTGTAAATTTAATTAGAGTTTGAAACTTCTCCAAAACATACCCTGGGCTGCCACCTGTAGCATGTACTGTCCAAACTCAATCGCTCCTCCAGCATTAAAAATCATCTTGAAGGTGGCAAGACCTTCCCAGCCGCCTGAAGCAGTGATGGAAACACACTTTAGCAACTTTAAGTACATTGTCTCTCCCCTTTTTATGCTTTAGATTACACTGAATCTGGACTCTTCATATACTGTCTTTCAAGGGCCATATTATTCAAATGAAAACTCAAGGAGGATCTTGATTTAGATCTGAGTACTTTTGTTTAAAGTCTAACATGTTAACACAAAACAAGTCTTAAGTGGCACAGGTATATTTGTAGCAATAGTCAAAAATACATTGTATGGGGCAAAATTATCGATTTTTATTTTATGCCAGAAATCATTAGGATATTATGTAAAGATCATGTTCCATGAAAATATTTAGTAAATTCCCTACCATAAATATATCACAACTTAATTTTTGATTAGTAATATGCACTGCTAAGAACTTCATTTGGACAACTTTAAAGGTGATATATTCTCTCTCTCTCTCTCTCTCTCTCTCTCTCTCTCTCTATATATATATATATATATATATATATATATCTTTTTTTTTTTGCACCTTCAGAGTCCTGATCTTCAAAGGAAAGCTTATTTATTCAGCTTTCTGATGGTGTATAAATCTCAATTTCAAAAAATTTACCCTTATGACTGGTTTTGCAAACTGTAAAATGCATTGCTAAGAACTTCAATACTGACAAATACTGTCATATCCTAACAAACCAGACATCAATGGAAAGCTTATTTGTTCAATCTCAGTTTCAAAAGATTGACCCTTGTGACTGGTTTTGTGCTCCAGGGTCACATATTGTATAATATATGTATTATTATATTAACACCAACAGTGTGTAAAAGGCCTGACAATTGTTTCAAATGAATTACATGATATTAAAATTAATTTATTGAATTAGTTGCAATTATTTGCATTACTACTATACACTGCTACAGTACTAAATAATATATTTAAAAGGAAATATATATATATACTAGTGCTGTTAAACGATTATATATGTTTTCATATTATATGTGTGTGTGTACTATGTATATTTATAAAGTATTTATAAATACACATGCATGTATATATTTAAGAAAAATATGTTTTCTTTATATATTAAATATATTTATATATACTATAAATGATATGTATATAAATATATACATGTGAATACATGTAAATATTTTCAAAATATATACTGTATGTGTGTGTATTTATTTAAACATAACAAATATACACAGTACACACGCATATACTATGTAAACAAAAACTTTTATTTTGGATGCGATTAATCGTTTGACAGCACTAATATATACTTATTTTATTTCAGTAAGTTGCTAAAGCAACATTTTTTTCCTAATATTTTAATATTTATATGTTAATTAATAGTTTTAGTTAACAATAACAATAAAATTCAGGTCAGTGTTTTCGGCCTGTGATTTGGTTTATTCCCTCATTGCTCTCTCTGTCCTCACAGCAGCCGTTTTATATTTAGGTTCGGTGTTTTACCTCCAGGCTCGGCGCTGATCGTTCCCTTGATGTAGTTGGCACCAAGTACTGGCTGTTTGACCTCACAGCCCTTCATAAGATAAAACGGCATCATGAAAGACTGCAAAGGGTCCTTCCCTTTAGTCAAGAAGATCACCTAAAAATTAAAATAAGAGAAAATAATGACGATAGTGAACCGATGTCAAGAATTGAGCTTATTTACAAATCATTGTAAAAGGCTAATCAGGAGGCAGACCATATGTTTAATAATCAAGCACTCATTTATTTATCATCATTAAAAAATAAGATGATCGTCTAACTCCTTCTCTTGTATTACGTACCCTGTAAGGTGTCAGGTAAACGCTTCCCTTCTTGCTTTTTCTGAAGGCTTCTGGCAAGCGCTCTGCGTCACTGAACACCAGCTCCACATTCTCATATGACATCAAGACACTATAAAAAAGAAACAGATTTGGTTTATTATAGTCAGCACATTCTGTGCCAACACATAGCGATCAAAGCCAGCTTTGCCATCGCTGACAAGAAACAAAGAGTTTTGTTTAGTTTCAAAGAATACCAGTATCAAAGAAAGCTGTAGTTCTAAAAATATTTTTCGATAATATTATAATTATCAACATAATTAAACATATGAATAATAATTATAATTATTATTTATGATAATAATACAAAAGTGTAATAAAATATGTAATAAACTATATTATTATTATTATTATTGTAATTATAATCCATTCTGTATAAATAAAATAAATAAATAATATAAAAATGTAAGAAATAAAAAACATGTAATATAATATATAAATATAATAATAATCAAATAAATTATTATAATATAAAAAATAAATAAAACATATATATGAAATAATAATGATAATAATAATCATAAAAAATAATTATAAATAATAATAACAATAATATTTTTATGTAAAACATTAATGATTAATATGTAAAATAATACAAACATGTAAGAGATCAAATATAATAGTTTTAAATTATATTATTATAATTATATATATACACATATATAATTATATATAATTATTATAAGAAATTGTATTAACATTATTGTAATTATAATTTCATTTTAAATAAAATATAAAAACGCAAGAAATAAAACACACACACAGATATATAATAAATAATTCTAAATATATAAAATAAAAAAATGAAATATTAAAAAATTTGAAATATTATAACATATATTAATAATAATTAAGCCATAGTACTAAGAACATTTGCCTATAATGTTGTAATAATTCACTATAAATAATAATAGTACTAAGTCACAAATAATAATATAAAGACAAAATAAACAAAAACAATAATTATTATTATTTAATATTTGTATTTCTTATTATTGTGGACTGTTATGCAAATAATATAGAAAATACACTTTTTTAGATTTTGATTTTTTAGATGTATATTTTAGATTTAATGTAGTGCAATGTAGAATATTAGCAAAAAAGTTACGTAGATAAAAAGCTTAAATTACTGATTATTGTTGCTGGTTTGTTGATATGTTGATATGATGTCACTGCTGTCATCAATCTCAGTGTTTATTAGTTGTGTAATAAGATCACAGCTATTATGAAACTTTAAGAGCATTCTTCTTAAGAGCATGTAATTTCTTTTAGAAGAAGCTTTAAGAAGATTATTGCTGACCTACTGCGAATAACACGGCCATTCACAGCACAAACGCCAATCCCACTACGGCGAAGGCCGAGCTCATTAATATTAATTAGGTAACGTGGCATGCGTCCCGTAGACTTTGCTGATTGGCTGAAACGCAAATGAGTGCTCGTCGGTCGGAACACGTCACGAATATTAATAAGGCTACGTGACTGAACGCTGCAGGAAGGTTTCCAAGCAACTTGAGCATGACTAAATTAATATTCATAGGCGCAGACTTCGCCATAGTAGGAGTGTGAAAGCTGCGCAAGATCCATGTTGTTAAAAGATAACAACTTATGTGACTGAATATGGATTGCGTTTACAATGTGTAAACATAATGTTGCTTAAAATGAACACATAAACGGCAGACTGGCTGAATAACGTTACAGTGGAAAGAAATCAAATGGGTGTGATCTAACGGTTCGCGCTATGTTATTCAACACATGACACTGTAGACTGTATTATTTAACTATATTAGTGTAAATAGAAAACACATAACGCACAATAATGAATTCAGTATGGTCGTTTTGGACAAAAATCCGTTAAGTCAGACTTATATAACGTAATAATATAAAATAATAACGGCAGTAATAATCAAAGAGTCTGAATCTGCGACATTACCTTTCGCTGTTGTTGATGATAACACCTCCAGATTCAGAATGATTGCTGTTGAGAGCCATGGTTGATATCTGTCTGTTATTATTGTGTGAAATTGACGCTCTACATTCTACGAGCGCAACTCAAAAATCCACCTGCACTTCCGCCATAGGCCACGCCTCCCGGTGACATCAACGAGCGCGTTTGAGATATTTCCCGAACCTTCTCAAATAACAAATAAATATTTATCTAATCAAAAGAGAATAATCGTAATCTTAATCACATAATATTTTTTATTTCCATAGACAGATAGATAGATAGATAGATAGATAGATAGATAGATAGATAGATAAAATAATAATACAATTGACTAATAAATAATTAATACAATTATGTATTACTAATAAATCATAATAAAATGTTCAATTAATAATTTAATTGTAAAATAATAAAAAATACATTAATTAGTCTTAATATAAAAACGTAGGAAATAAAATAAAATATTTTTAATAAATGATATTATTATTGTAATCATAAGTTGTAGTTCTGTGTTTCTATAATGTTACAGTACTTCATTCTAAATAAAATAAATACATAAATAATCATAATAAAATGTTCAATTAATAAACAATTAATTGAAATGTTTTACATGAAATGTAAAAAATAAAAAACTAAATATAATAAGCAATAATATTGGATTAACTTTTATATAAATTATTAATACTGATTATAAGTTGAAGTACTAAGAACATTTGTCTATAATGTTGTAATAATTTACTATTAATTATAATAGTTGTAATAATAAAATACATAGAAATATAAATGATAATGAATAAAAAGTCTGTAATTAAACAACAACAACAACAACAACAATAATAATAATAATAACTCAATAAAAATACGTGAATTATTATTATTGTTGTGGACTATTATTATGTGAATAATATAGTAAATGCACTTGAAGATTCATTTGAGTGGTAATGCAGAATAGATAAAAAAATATATATAAACGTTAGATGTTAAATGTTGATGTTGCATCCACTCAATCCGTTTTATTTAGAATTGTTCTAATTCTATTTTGTATTTAATGCAATCACATCACTTTTTAATTAAATTATTTACTAATTAAATTACAGTAAATAATTTCTTAGTAATGCATTACACCCAGTACTGTGTTCAATTGGTCAGCATCGACTTTTATTTTGTAATATGCCATAACGCGTAAGTAAAGCTTAAATAACTACGTTAAAGAATATTTAAAGTTCTATATAGGTCACAAGATGATTGTTTGGATCTTGAATCAATGCCATTTCTTTTTAAAATAAATAATAAATGATTTTCACGCAGCACCCCTGCGTAATGGTATCTGCTACTTCCAAAGATCGTGATCTGAAACGGACGCCATTTTGGATCTTGTGCAGGGAGGTATTGTCCACATACCTATACGTCCACTTTGAGCCAACATGGCCGATAAGACTCCTCAGTTTCCTACCATGTGGCTACCAGAAAACGTCGCTCTGCGTAAACTCGTGTCTGTTTCCTGCGTGTTGTAGTGGAGCAGCATGGCTTCATCTGCGAAGAGGCGAGCTATCGAAACTGGACAAAACCCCCAAGACAGCGATGAAAGTTTGGACGAGGGTCTGGAAGACTCGGGCGACGAGGACAGTGAGAATTCAGAAGAAGAAATAAACGAGGTAAGTTGCGGTTATTGCAGTCAATAATGTCGTGATGTGCAGGCCAGACTGGCTCAGTGTTGAAGTACGTTGTTTTCTGATCAATACATGTGTTTTGGTTTGTGTTTAGGAGGTCATCGTGGACTTTGAAGCACACACGATATCTGACAACGACTTTCATGGCATCAAAACACTTCTGCAACAGGTACAGATATTGATGTTTGCATTACACTGAATGTACAGATATAATTTACAATGTACAATTTGCACTTAAGCAGATATTTAAAGGGGTAACGAATATGTATACATTATATTTACCCACATATATGTATGTTTTTGTTTTTCCAGCTGTTCCTGAAGTCTCACGTAAACACATCTGATCTCACTGACATCATCATCCAGCAGAATCACATTGGCAGTGTCATCAGGGTAAGGCTCTTTTGAGTAATTGCATAACAAAAAAAAAATTCTTGCTTATATGTTTAGTCTTATTTCCAGCCAAAATATCTAAGAATTCTTAAATCAAGAAGGATTTTCTAGCCAAGTAAACATTTTTGTCTTGTTTTCAGAAAGAACAAGTCTAAATTAAGTGAGTTTTTTTTTAAACAAGCAAATTAATATTACTTCAAGCAGAAAGGTAGATTATTTTGCTTACCCCATTGGCAGATTATTTAGCCTTTTTCAAGCAAAAACTCATTTAAGTCAATAAGTGAGACAATAATTCTTGATTTACAAAGTTTTAGATATTTTGGCTGGAAACAAGACAAAAAGTCTAAGTAAGAAAAGCATTTTTTTTTTTTTGCAGTGTAATATGTTAATATATTTTAATTGCCATTATATCATTAAAAAAACAAAGTACTAAGACAAATGCAAAAATTGAGACGACACAATACAAAATCAGTTAAAAAAACATAAATATCTAAATAATACAATTAAGATGTAAATAAATGATTAAACAGAATATAAAAAGAATACACTTAAAAAAATAATTACAATAAATTAAAAAATATTTAAACAAAGAAGTACATCAAAAAGTACAATGCTACAATGAGTAGAAAAAAATATTATTTATAGTTAAGCATTTAGCACATTTCAAAATATTTATATTTAATTTATGAAATATTTATAAATCAATTTAATTGAATTAAATGCAAATTGAATGTTATTTTGTACATGTAAATGTATAACTATCATGTGTGATCATATGTGAGGGCCAGTTGCATTTAAAACATTGAAAACCCCTGCATTAAATATACTGATGATCACCATAATAATATTTATCATATTCATTAAACCTTCTCCCTAATTATTATGTTATCATTTCATATGATTTTTAATATTTTTCATGTTTACTCCAGCAAGCGGAGGTACCAGAGGACAGTGATGACGAGGCCGACCCGGACGAAGTGTTTGGATTCATCAGTATGGTGAACCTCACTGAGAGACAGGTGATAATATTTGTGTTAATTATAACATGAATATCTCATCAGTAGCTGTTTGTGTTTTGTCTGATAGTCTTGCGTGTGTTGATCAGGGTGTGGAGTGTCTAGAGAAGCTGAAGGACATGCTTCTAGAGCAGTGTGCTAAAGCCAGCTCCCCGGATGTTCAGGAGCGGTTCGAGCAGCTGCTGCTGGGTAACGGACAGTCTGTCGGACTGCTGCTGAGCGAGAGATTCGTGAACGTCCCGCCACAGATCGCCCTCCCCATGCACAAACAACTTCAGTAAGTGTTCAATAGTTCTGACCAGCAGAGGGAGTCAAAGTGTGGAGCTGAAAATAATAAGAGTTGCATGCCATAAATAGGGTACAACCATTTCTACTACTCGCAAAAACATTGTTTACATTATGCACTGGTCTGTTTTGAAATTTCGAGTTGTTTGGTATTTTCATAGTATCTTTAAAGGCCGTTTGGTCAAAAAAAAAACTTTTCTTTTTCTCCACTTCAACAGCACGTATACAGACTTAACAGTTTTATTCCTATCAATATTCTGAAGATTTGTACAGATAGGCTTGTTCATTTGCCTAATTTTATACACTACCAGTCAAAAGTTTTTTAATTGTTGTTTTTTTTTATTATTAATCTGCTCACCAAGCCAAAATTTGATTTAGAGTAGAGGAAAAACAGTATAATTTTTAAATATTTTTACTATTTAAAACAACTCTTTTCTATTTGAAAATATTTTCAAATGTAATTTATTCCTGTGATTTTTAAAGCTAAATTTTTAGCATCATTACTCCAGTTATGTTTTTTATGTTTGCTGCTCATAATTTTTGCAGGTTTCTTTTTATCTGAAATAGAAATCTTTTGTAACATTATAAATGTCTTTGTCATCACTTTTGATCAATTTAAAGTATCCCTGCTCAATAAAAGTATTAATTTCGATCATTCCCCCCCCCCCCGAAAAGACTCCAAGCTTTTGAATGGTTTAGTGTATCATGTTACAAAAGCTTTTTATTTCGCATAAATGCAGATTTTTTGAAAAAAAAAAAAAACATAAAAAAATCTTACTGTTCAAAAACGTTTGATTGGTAGTGTACATTTTATTCCTGACAGGGTTGTTATAGTTAACTAAAACAAATTTTTGTTCAACTTAAACTTGAACTTTAAATAAAAAAAATAAATAAAATAAAAAAATAGTAATAAAAAAGGAAACATTTCTCATTTTCATTTAGTTTAATTGATGTACTAAAATAACTATTAAAAAAAAAATGTATTATTAAAACATCATATCTCAATAATACTAAACTTGAGATAAACGTTTTAGTTACTAAACTAAAAAAAAATTGCCTACAAATATTGTGATTTTATTTACTTATTTATTAATTTGCTGTTGACAATATTTTCTAATTTATGAAGAGATTGAAAGAAAAATCCCAAACTTTGTCTAATTACCTTGATGTACTAAAAAAGTAAAACTTAAATTAAAAAACAAACGAAATTTCATAAATATAGAAAAACTACAAAAAAACAACTGTTGTATTAAAGCTTACATAATACATCAGAAAATATAAAAAAAAAATTCAATATAAAAAATATGATTTAATGTATTAATTAAATACATCTCTATAAAACTGAACACAGACTGATTCATAAAAACATTTTATTTACTTATTTATTTGCTATTTATTTATTTTTATATTTATTTATTATTAAAAAGAAATGAATATTTTTTGATTAAGAAAAGAAAAATACCAAATTCCCTCTGTAAATACCTTTGTGTAGCTATGTCAAAAAGTAAAATAAATGGATGCTTTAAATAGATAAAGCCTCATTTTCCAACATTTCAAAAAGCGTATAATACAAAAAACGTTTAACATTTTATATTCTTAATCAGTAAATCAGTTCTTAATCAGTCAAATGACAGAGTATGGTGATTTTTATATTGGTTAAAATCTTGACTATTCACCTAGTGTCTTGCCTTAAAAATGTAGTATTAAATATTACACATATCAAAATATCAACCAGCAGATATCAGACTTTTTTTTTTAAATGACCATCAGCCAGTTTTTCACTGTGACTCATTAAGTCAATTACTGTCATCCTGCTGGAAGATGCAGGAAAGTTTGTTAGTGTTACTCAACTACAAGAGCTCTCATCATAATCTTGTTGTGTCAGACTGAAGGTGTTGTTATTGATGGTCAACGCTAATTCCATCACGTGGCTTTATAAAGATCTTATGTAACCGTGTGTCTAATGTGGGTCAATGCACAACACAAGTAGATGAGCCACATTACATCCCATAGAAAATTCTCATGTTTTCAGAACATTTAATATCTGCTTGACAAAACTAGTGTGAGATGGATCTGAGTTTGAGAAACACTGTTGTCTAGTGCCGAATTGGTGGCTTTCATACTGAAATGTCTGGTTTCACAGGAAGGAAATGGCTGAAGCACAAAGGACCAATAAACCCAGCGGTAAATGCCATTTCTGCCTGATGATCAGTAAAACCTGCAAACCAGCCAAGAAGAGCATATCTGGTCAAGCTCAGCCCAAAGAAGAGCTGCTGTTTGTGAACGATGAGGAAGAGTTCTTCTATGAGGTCAATTTAATACTCATTTCTCATGTGATTTTTTTTTTTTTTATATTTCTCCATATAATTTATTAATATTTATTAGTTTTAAAATGAAATGGCAAACAACATTTCTCATTTTCAACTAGCTGATACTTTGTTTGTTTTTACTCATTTAAAAAAAAAATCTTACTGACCCCAAACATTTGGCATATATTACTGCATTTTTAAAATTTAATACATTTATTAAAATTAGACATTTTATTTGGCAACTAGCTGATACTTTTTGTTTGTTTTCACTCATTTCCCCTGAGGTTCACTGAATGTTAGTGAAGTTTCATAACCATTTTTTCATAAGTTCTGACCTGTATTTATTTTATTCACTCATTTACATACGGTTCGCTTAATGATTTCTGAAGGATCATGTGACACTTAAGTAATCATGCTAAAAAGTCCACCTTTGATCACATGAATAAATTACATTTTCAAATGTAATCAAATAAAAAAAAAAGTTATTTTAAATTGTAATATTTCAAAATTTTACTGTTCTTAATTTTCATGAGCATTAGAAACTTTATTCAAAAAAATAAATATTTGTTTTTATTCCCTAATTTTCCCTTAGTGTTAGTAAAGTTTCATAACTATTGTTTTTCATAAGTTGAGCTATATTTATACATTTTCAATTATTTTAAATATTTTAGTATGTATAAAAGTATTTTTTTTCTTTTTAAAGTTTTAGTAATTTACTAGTTTTTTTGAAAGCCTAATTAAAATGCTAAACTGTTTTTGAAAAAAAAAAAAAGTTATACATTTTTTTTTTACAAATTTATTAGAGAAACGTTCATGGTTTTATTTGCTCTGGTCCCTTTTGGTCATATGCACCCTGAATATAGTGGCACTGTAAATTTGCAGAACTTTTAAATTATTTTATCTCGGCTCAAACTTAAACATTTTCTTTATTTTACAGCAAGCCACATTGAAGTTCAGCTACAGTGTTCAGGACGAGGCCGATTCCTGTGCGACGGGAAAGTGGTCGTACGACGACGTACCGATGAAACCGTTCCGCACCGTGATGGTGATCCCGATGGACAAGATGGGAGCCATCATGGATAAAATGGCTGAATATCTGACCGTCTGAACTGTCCAACACTGAACTCTGCTCTACTTGTTTATTAAAAGAAATGTTTAATGTCCCAGGCCTTGAGTTTAAGGCATAATGTACAAACTGGCCACAAAACAGTTTGACACCAAATCACCCCAAACCAGTGAAATAATTCATTTCTGTACATAATCAGTTGAAATTACCCACAAAATAAACAACCCAAACAGGATTCTTGAGTGTCTTTTCAAGAGTAACAATACAAAACATGAACACTATTTACACAAGTACGATTTCATGAGGTTCACTGTATGACGCATCGATCATGTGATTCAGCCTCTTCAGTCTCTGTCTTTGTTTCTGGTGTGGCTATTTGAGGTTTCGCTCTTGCTTTTCCCGTCTTGTCGCTGTCCAAAATGTGCTGCAGGATCTCTTTGCTTTCACTATGTGGCAGATTACAGAAAAAATACTGTGGTGCCATTTGAAGGAACCTGAAATAGAATGGAGCAATATTTAGACCATAAACAAATACTTTTATTCAGAAGAAAATGTATTAGTTTCCACAAAAGTATCAGCATAATACAAAGATTTCTGAAGAATCATGTGACGCTGAAGACTGGAGTAATGATGCTAGAAATTCAGAAATAAATGATATTTTAACAGAGATTCTCATAGAAAACTGCAATTTTAAAATTGTAATAATATTTCACAATATTTCTGTTTTTACTGAATTTTGGTGAGCATGAGACTTTTTTTTTACCGTCTCTCTTACGAAAAACCAAAAATAAAAAAAACCTTACATTTGCCCCATATAACTGCAATTTTTTACATTTTAATTAACATTCTGTAACTATTGAGAAATACATTTATTGAAAAAAAGTTCTTTTTTTAAATACAATGAATGAATTAATTACAAAATTATATAAGAAGGATGAAATACTTTGTAATCATTTTTAATTAAATACATACATGGAGCTCAAAACTTGGGGAAAAAATGGTTATGAAACTTCACTTACATTACAAGTGAAAAACAAATTTATAAAATTTTATATTTTATGTGTGTATAATACAAATTAAAATACTATGTTAATAAAGTTACATAACCACTTATTTATTTGTTTGTTATTTTATTTACTAATTTTCCTAATATTCACTTTTTTTGTTTTTACCTATATTTAAATATTTATTGTAATTATTTATTTATTATTTTATCATTTTAATCATTTTTTCCCCTATTTTTCTAAAAACAACAACATGAACACATCATGACTGATATATGATGATTATGATTTAACGATAAACAATTAGTAAATGTAATTAACATTTTGGATTGAATTGAGCAAAGTTTTTAAAAGTACAAAAAAAAAAAAAAAAAAAAACTGGACGCTATGACTGAATTTAAAAAACAGTGAACCAAACTACAGTTTAAAAGTTTCTTTATTTTTATTTTTATTGTCAATGTTCACAATGTTGCAGAATTCAGAAAGAAACAAGCTTATTTCAGTGATTTAAAAAATTAATATATATTTAGGATAGGATAAAATATATATATATATATATATATATATATATTTCATATAGCTTATTGACCCTAGTTTTGAACAGATTTTTGAACAAATTAAGCAAGCAAACTGTTTCTTAAAAGTTTGAGAAAAAAAAAAAAACACTTGTTGAATTAAACTTGAGCAGTGTAGCAAACTCCAGTTTAAAAGTTTGTTTTATTTTATTTAATTGTCAAAGCTCACAATGTTGCAGAATTCAGTAGGAAAATTTCATTTTGGACAGCAGAATTGTAACATTAATAATAATTATAGTGCAAACCAGTGATAGTGTTTATATCTGCTAAATAAATGAATGTAAGCATAGCAAAGGTGAGTAGCTGGTGATCTGCTTTAATCCTCCTGTGTATCTGAAAAGCTTTCTATTGTGAGAGCGGATTACTGATGATGACACATCAGAAAACATGATTACTCAGGATGACGTGGCATGATCATGTTTATAGAGTCAAAGCTGAAGCAGGAGATGGAGGACACACACTTACGCCTGCGGTGAGATCTGCGTGACGGTGCGGATGCAGTTGTTGTCGGAGAGGTTGTACTCGTGGAACAGAACCCACTCCGGCAGACCCAGTTTATGAGCTTTGGCTCCGTAACCCGACAGACGGTGAACTTGAGCCACGTGTTTGTTCAGCAGCATGAAGTAATTCCCCGAACCGTCCACATCTCTGGCGACCTGAGGGACACATGAGACAGATGATGGACACAGACCTTCAGAAAACAGTCATGACTGACATTATAAATTCAAGCCCAAAACCTATTTAAATAAGATTAAATTGGAATTAAAAAAGAAATAAATAAAAAAAGCTGTTTTAAAAATATTTAAATAAAATAAAATAAAATAAAATAATACTTTTGAATATAGTGCTCACAAGTTAAAAAAACATTTCTAAAAAATTAATTGGACCTTAGGGAATAAAATGAAATAAACATTTAAAATACTTGTAAATGTATAGCTCAGAACTTAAGAAAAATAGTTATGAAACTTTACTAATACTCTAACGAACGTTAGGGAATAAAATAAAATATTTAAAATACTTGTAAATAAACTTAAGAAAAAAAAAAGTAAAATAAAGTAATAAAATAAAATAAAAACATTTGTAAATATACAGCTAAAAAAACACTTTTAAAAATATTTAAATAAAATAAAATAAAATAAAATAAAATAAAATACTTGTGAATATAGTGCTCACAAGTTAAAAAACATCTCTAAATTCTATTTCTAATTCTTAAAATTAAGTGGACCTTAGGGAATAAAATAAAATAAACATATTTAAAATACTTGTAAATGTATAGCTCAGAACTTAAGAAAAATAGTTATGAAACTTTACTAATACTCTAAGGAATCTTAGAGAATACAATAAAAAGAAAATAAATAAAATACTTGTAAATATACAGCTCAAAACAAAACAAAAATTAAAATAAATAAAAAATAAATAAGTGGACCTTAGGGAATAAAATAAAATATATATAGGCCAGCACTTGTGAAAAAATGGTTATAGAACTTATAAATAAAGCTGAAGGAAATTAGTGAAATAAACTAATTTATAATTACATAACGAAAATGTTCATGATACTTTATCAACATTAAAAGTGTACCTCATAGAAATAACATAAAATAAAATAACAAAATATAAATATAAATATATCTAAAATATATATATATATATATATATATATATATATATATATATATATATATATATATATATACACAAATTTGTAATAAAATATAAAAAAAATAAAATAAATATTATATATATATATATATATATATATATATATATATATATATATATATTTATTTATTTTTTTATATTTTATTACAAATTTGTGTATATATATATATATATATATATATATATATATATATATATATATATATATATATATATAATAAAAAAAAGTTTTAAAAAAATGTGGAAAAAAAAGCGGAAATGAATAAATAATACAGTACAATATATACATTACAATCATATATTAATTAAAATGCATATAAATTTATTAAGACAGCGTATATATACACGTTTTCAGACCTGCATGAAGTATCCCGCGAGCAGTGCTCTTTTAATATTGAGTGCGTTGGTTTTGGTGCCGAAGGCTGGTTCTGAAATGGGAAGCTCGATGCGCTTGAGGATGTCTGTGAGTTGAGCTCTGATGGCGTCTGCCGTCTGCAGGGCGGCGCAGCACAGGAAGTACTCCTCACACCACTGCTCCTGACTGAAATCTGACACAAACACACACACTTAACACACTCTCCCTCTTCACCTGAGCATTCATATGAGAGAGAGCGCGTCACTCACATGGTTCCTTCTGGCTCCGCTTGAAGGTGTTGTAGATGTTGATGAGGGTGAAGTGGTCGCCCTCGGGATGCTGGAACTTCATGTGACAGCGCATCACTTCTGTTACCATGCCAACGGGAGGCTCAATGAAGCAGCTTGGTGCTGATGACAACAGATGCATCTCAAAATATACATGTGGAGTTTGAGCTTGTTTTTTAACATATTCATATCTAGTATAGCAGCATACTTATCTTAACTTTAACTACACTGCAAACATTACCTGTTAGCATTGCAGCGATGGTTAGCATCTCACTAGCGCAGTCAAACTCACAGGATGCCAGCAAAGCCTTCCCCATCTGCGGATCCAGAGGAAGCTCTGACATGATGATGCCCATCTCTGACAGGTTTCCATCATTATCCAAAGCAGCGAGATAATCGAGCTCCTCTAACGCCTGCATGAGGCCCTCGGGATCTGGAAGTGGAAAAACATCATTCAAAAGTGTCCTTCTGTGACTTATTCAACATGTGCTAACTGATGAAACAAGTGTGGGCAGTTGTCTCGGGTATTTCTAAAAATAAATCACTTGATATAGACAAGCAGTTCTCCATGTTTCCACACTGACCGAGCTCTTCTCTTCCTGTTTATTGTGTCTGTTTGGTCGCTAATGAATTTCTTTCTTTCTCCTCTGAGCTTCCCACCGTCCAAACAGTGACCAGAAACAATGAGTGTAAACCCAGCAGACTGAAGAGCTGTCAGTTCAGCAAATGCACGCACGACCGAACGACAGCCAGAAACCAGAATCTCATCCATACACCTTCAAATCAGCAACAATTATAGACTACAGACTTTACAGACTAAGCCTGCAGCGTTCATGATGAATGCTCATTTTAGGTGATCTATCAATGGTGTTTCTTATGAAGACTTTATTAAAAAAAAGAAAAGATAATTCCGACTTTTTTTCCTCACAATTAAGCTTGAAACTCATAATTGTGAGATTTTTTAAGATATAAACTCAGAATCGCAAGATATAAACTCAGAATTGTGAGATATAAACAGAACTGTGACTTTTTGTAAGATATAAACTCAGACACAAACTGAATTATGAGCTTTTTTTTTTTAAGTAAACTCACAATTTCAAGAATTTGTAAGAATATAACTCACAATTACGAGATATAAACTCAAAATTGCAAGACTTTTTAAGATTCCAGCTCAGAATTGTGAAATTTTGTTAAAGATATAAACTCAGAATCACAAGACATAAACAGAATTGTGAGATATAAAAGACATAAATTCAAAATTGTGAGACTTTTTAAGAGACAAGCTCAGAATTGCTAAATTTTGTAAGATATAAAATTCACAATAGCAAGATATAAACTCAAAATTGTGAGATTTTAAGATACAAGCTCAGAATTGCGTATTTTTTTAAATTATGAAGTCAGAATTGCGAGATTTAAGTATATAAATTCAGAATTGCAAGATATAAACAATTGTGAGATTTTTAAAAAAATATAAACTCAAAATTGTGAGATTTTAAGATACAAGCTCAGAATTGCGAAACTTTGTAAAATTTAAACTCAAAATTGCAAGATTTTGTAAGATTCAGACTCAGAATTGCGAGATATAAAGATATAAATTCAAAATTGTGAGACTTTTTAAGATACAAGCTCAGAATTGCGAAATTTTGTAACATAAAACTCACAATAGTGAGATATAAACTAAAAACTGAGATTTTAAGATACAAGCTCAGAATTGCGAAATTTCGTAAAATACAAATTGAAAACTGAGATTTTGTAAGATATAAAACTCACAATAGCGAGATATAAACTAAAAATTGTGAGATTTTAAGATACAAGCTCAGAATTGCGATTTTTTTTTAATTATGAAGTCAGAATTGCATGATTTTTTTAAGTATATTCAGAATTGCAAGATATAAACAGAAATGTGAGATTTTTTAAAGATATAAACTTAAAATTGTGAGACTTTTTAAGATATAAACTCACAATTGTGAGATAAACTCAAAACTGTGAGGTCTAAGATACAAGCTCAGAATAGTGGAATGTTGTAAAATATAAACTTAGAATTGGGAGATTTTTTTAGGATACAAATTCAGAATTGCAAGATATAAACAGAATTATGAGACTTTTTTTTTTTTTAAAGATATAAACTGAAAAATGTGGGAATTTCTAGGATGTAAACTCAAAATTGCAAGTTTTTGAAAGACAAAATCTCAAAACTGCAAGATTTAAGATACAAGATTCACAAAACAAAGTCAGAAATGCATTTATTAACTCAGTCTGGATTGTGTCAAAACTGTAAATAAAAAGATAAACTGAGAAGATAAATGAGAAGAAAAGTCCAAATTGTGAGATAAAAAGTCGCAATTACATTTCAATTTTTTATTCCAAACAAAAGCCAAAATTGAAAGAGAATTGCAAAAGTTACAAAAAAAGTTTATATTTATAGTTTATATCTCACAGTTACCTTTTTTTGTTCTGTGGCAGAAATGAGCTTTCATAGATTACTGACAAAGCTCTCATTTGCCACTGTGAAATCCTCATTTGAATGAACTGAAATCTCACCCACCAGGTCTGCTGATGAAGTCACAGTGACCGATCCCGGCCGCCTCCATCCTCTTCAGATAGAGCGCAGTGGAAGTGATGTTGGACTCCAGAATACAAGGAGGGATCTCAGAGGGCAGCTGAACATCCTCAGGATACAAACAGAAGCACTTGCCTTCAAATGAACACATTCAGTTTGAGTAAGTGCATACTGAACTGTGATTGTTTTTTTCTTCAATTTACCATCACACATCTGTAGCAGTGTTATACAGTAATACATTGGGTGTTCATGTCGAGGATCTTAAAATAACAGGTGAATGTCAAATAAACGCTGAAAGTTGACACACCTGTTGATCCAGTTAGTCGTTTACGGATTTCGGCTTGACATTTACTGATGGGTCGGATGACCTCTGAACTTGCTCTCACACGTGGGTTATACACCTGCACACAATACCACACAGAAACAATGAATTTAATGAATCCAAATGCCTTCCAAATAACTGGACTGTTCAAATAGCAGCACACTCACTAATCTCTTCTCTACTCCAGTATCAATGACAAAAGTAATGGTGTCCACTGGCCAAAACAGATCCTCTGATTGGCTGCAGGAAACAAAGACCCGCCTACTTGTCTGTGGGATTTCTGTGATTGGTGGACAGATTCCGGTGTGTCCAGGACACAGAGGAACTGCTATCAGCTCTCCCAGAGATACACTCATCCTGGACGCTTCTTTAGTGAGAATATTACAGGCACAAACCACCTCCTGAAACACACACATACTCAATCAACAAAAACTCCCTTTTAAGTCACAATAGCTGCCAATAAAGATGTTCTAAGAGAAAAACAAGTTAGTCTCATCCCTAAATATGGCTTGGGTCCATCATTTAATGAAATTCTTGATTTGTGAGTGACATTAATGTGATTTTACAGGGCAGTGTCAGAAAGAGTGGAAGAGCTGAGTGGACGTATTCATTCAGGCGCTGCTGACTGTGCTGAACACCACAATGTGATTGTCATCGTGGAGAGCATTGTGTTAGTGCTGTTCACTACAGCAAGATTCACCATTACTATTGCTAGAAGTTATGAATGGGGATTTAAACAAACTCCAATCCCATTTACTGTATGCAACTAGTTTCCTTGTTGGTGTGCTATAAGAAAAGTACCTTGAAGATGGGATTCGAGTCATATATCACAGAAACATCTGATGGTGAACAGTGGTGACAGAAAAAACATTAATAACGTACAAAAGATTTCCATTTAAATTAATAAATTCTATTTTACAATATATTCAAATTGAAAACGGTTCATTCAAATGTAACAATTATTTCACAATATTACAATTTTGAATGTGTTTTTGTTCAAATGAATGAAGCATTGTCTGAGACTTCTTTCAAAAACTTTTGAACTATAGTTTCCCAATCAACACATAAATGCTCTTAGCTATTTGGTAAGTGAGCATGAATGCTTGCATTCATCCATTTGTGCATTAAATCATGCATTCATTCATTTCATCCATTCATTCACCGGTTCATCTATTCATGCATTCATCTGTTCATCCATTCATGCATTCATCCGTTCATCCATCCATGCAACCATCCATCCATCCATCCATCCATCCATCCATGATCAACTCTGGTTAATTGCCTAGATAAACTATGCTACAATAATTGTTACGCAATTGTTCTCACCTGCTCTGAAGCTAGAAACACAGCAACGTCTCCTGGCTCTCTGGATCGATGGACCTCCAGAGTGAGTCTCAGAGCTGAATAGAAGCTTTCAGCGCTGCTGCTGTTGCTGTGGATCACTTCACCAGCGCACGGGGCGTCCAGGTGCAGGCGTGGGACGTTCCCGTAGTGTGTAAGGAGCGTGTCTGAAGCAGGAGGGGCGGACAGGACCACCACCCTGAGCTCGGGCCGCTGGAGAAGCACCTCTCTCAGCAGACCTAGCAGAATGTCTGTGCTCACGGTTCTCTCGTGGGCCTGGTCTATCACCACCACCCCATAATGCTCCAGCATTGGGTCTGACATCATCTCCCGCAGCAGGACATCATCAGTGCAGTACCTGCAACCAGGAGACAGTTTTGGTTTTGAGATTTACAAATAAATATGCTTCAAGATCTACAGGTGTAGAAAGATGCATAGACATACAAATCTTCTATGTGTATTATTGGTGACATTCAACAAAACCACATGAAAAAAGCAGATGCATCAAAACAATAAAATAAAATAAAATATTTTATTTTTTGTGTTTTTAAACATATTTCTGTAATAAAATAAAACGAGATTTAATTAGACTTTTTACAAATAAAATATGATTAAAAAACAATTAAGATTTTTTTTTAATTTTATTTTAATGTTTTTAGACATTTGACAAGACATTTCCACAATAAATGTAAATTAATTAGATTTCTTTATAAAAAAAACTAAATATGGATTTTTTTCTTTGTTTTTTATTAACGTTTTAACAAATTTGACTAGACTTATTTCTATAACAAAAAAGACACTTGATTAGACACTTTTTCATAAAATAAAGAAAATTTTGATTAGACATTTATTTATGAAATAAAAAAATAAAGATTTTTTCCTTTATGTTTTTTATTAATGCTTTAGAATGTTAATTAGACATATTCCTGTAATCAAATAAAATTAACTTAAATATTTTTTCCTTTAATCATGATTTTTATTGATGTTTTAGACAATTGACTAGACATTTTTACGATAAAATAAGACATTTGATTAGACATTCATTCAATAAAAAAGTTTTTTTATTGATATGTTTTAGACATATTTGACTAGAATATTTTCTAAAATAAAACATTTAATTAAAAAAATTTTTATGAAATAATAATTGTTTTTTTTTAATCAATGTTCTAGACATTGATTATACATATTTCTATAATAAAATAACATCAGGCATTTTTGATCAGACATTAACTTATATATTTTTTCTTTTATTATGTTTTTTATTGGTATGTTTTAGACATAATTGACTAGACACATTTCTATAGTAAAAAAATATATATTTCTTTCTGAAATAAAATTAAAAGGATGGATTTTTTTTATGTCTGATTATACTGTTGTTGCTTTTTAATTAAGAATAGCAACAACAAAAACTTTTTGAAAGATTTCAAAGATTGAATTTGAAAGCAAAAACATCCAAAGACCGGTTTGCAAATGATAATATGCAAAAGATGAACTCCCATTTACTAAATTCTAATCGCAAATAATACTACTGATGAAAAAGAACGGATTGGATGTTAACCACTTTCGTTACCTTATAAATACAAACGACTATAAAAGATCAGCATGCACTGAATAATCCCATTTTGTAGCAAAAAAATAAATAAAAATTGCGACCAAATTATGTGCTCCTGCGACCAACTAAGAAACTTAGTCGCAAAAAAGCGACCAGTGGGTAGAATGAGTCTAGATCCCTGGAAATGCCTCCACTGACCCATTCAACTTGAAAACCTTTGGTCATAGTGAGCATTTCAGTGAGGTTTTTCACACTTTTGAGAACTGCATGCATGCGAGTTTCACACAGACCTGAGAATAGTATCGCCGGAGCAGCACGTCTCCAGCGGGATGCTGTATCCGATCTCGTGGCCGATGTTTACGTCCATCTCGTCTGCAACACGGAGGGCCAAATCCACAGCCTGCCGTCTCTGGATCTGACTACACACCACCACACCATGCTGATACTGCGCAGACAGACAGAACTCGGCACACCACTGAGGGATCTAAAGACATCAACACACACTATCAGCACCTGAAAGCATTCAATTACATTACAGAAGTAAAAAAAAAAAAAATATTTAATCAAATGTGACGATTTCAGCTTTTCTCTGCAGGTGGTCCACATTAAAACCTGTCCTTGACTTGTTAACAGCTGCAGGTTTAAACCTTTTCAGTCTGGGGAAATCTTAACAGCATCTGTTGGACAGGCAGGTCGGGTGAACTGAACAGATGCAACTCATGCAAGGCTTCCTATTTCCACTTAAAGGGATAGTAGTTCTGAACCCGTAAGACCTTCGTTCATCTTTAGAACACAAATTAGGATATTTTTGATGAAATCGGAGAGCTTTCTGCCTCTGCATAGACAGAACGAAAGTCTTACGGGTTTGGAACAACATAAGAATGAGTAATTAATAACAGAATTTAAATTTGTGGGTGAACTATGCCTTTAATACACACAATGCACACGCATCCACACATTACACTGCAAAAACCATATTGTGCAATATGTTTTACTATCTAATATATTTACTTTTATTTTATTTATTTGTTTTGATGTGCTTTTTTGTTAATCAGTTCTTAATCAGTTTAACATGCTTTCCAGTATCCTAACAAATTGCATAAGATATTAAGGTATATTTTCAGAAGAAAAATATTTTGATCTGTTCAGTTGGCAGATTTGTGCCACATTGTTTGGAATAATACAACTTTTTCATGTTTCCGAACACAGTCTCATGCTCCCAAGGCTGCATTTATTTGATAAAAATACAGTACCAATTTAAGGAAATATTGTTACAGTTTAAACAAACTTTCGGTTTGAATATTTGTTGAAATGTAAATTTTTTGTACTTTGAATTTTTTTTCTTTCTTTTTTTTTTTTTTTTTAAAGTCTCTTCTGCTCACCAAGCCTGCATTTATTTGAGCAAAAACAGTAAAATTTTACTATCCAAAATAACTGATTTCTATTTTAATATATTTTAAAATGTCATTTATTCCTGTCATTTTAAAGCAGATTTTTAGCATCATTACTCCAGTCACATGATCCTTCAGAAATCATTATAATATTCAGATTTGCCTCCCAGAAAACATTATAATTATTATGTTGAAAAGAACTGCTGAGTAGAATTTTTTCAGGTTTCTTTGATGAATAAAAAGTTCAGAAGGACACCATTTATCTGAAATCTTTTGGATCATTATAAATGTTTTTTCATAACTTTTGATCAATTAAATGCATCCCTGCTAAATAAAAGCATTAATTTCTTTAACATTAATTAGTTTCCATAACATTAATTTCTATAACCTTTTTATTTCAGATAAATGCTGATCTTTTGGATCTCTCTATTCATCAAAGAATCCTGAAAAAAATACTCAACTATTTTAAATATTTATTATAATAATAATAATAATAATAATCACAGGAATAAATTAGATTTTAAAATATATTCAAATAGAAAGCAGTTATTTTAAACAGTAAAAATATTTCACAATATTACAGCTTTTGCTGTATCTCTTGGATCAAATAAATTCAGTCATGGCAAGCAGAAGATAATTCTTAAAAACATAAAAAACATAAAAAAAAAAATTAAAAAAAAAACATTAGAACTTACTGTTCAAAAACTTTTGACTGGTCGTGTACATTTTACAATTGCTAAACTCAAATGATATAAAAATGAAACCAAAGGGAAGAAGTCTGTCACGACTGACCAAACCATCAGCTGAATGCACACTATTTGTTCATAGGGTTCAACACAATGGTTGCAGCTGACACACAGCAAACATTCTTTCATGATACAGAACTGATGACCTCACTTAGAATGATTAGTAAAGTATATTTGCACAGATTTAGGACATCATGATCAGGCCACATGACATCAAAACAGGAAGTCCGAGTGAGACCTGTACAAGCACTGGCAAAACTGTGCATTCTTCATCTATTACTGTGCTAAATTTCTAGAATGCCTGGAATCCGAACTGGAATTAAATGGAGGGATTTACTGGCAAATTAAATACAACTTAGGAGATTTGTGAGTCCAATAAAAGCTTTGCAACAAGACATAAATAATTATTACATGAATAATTTAGATTCATTATGCCTAGCTATTCCAAATATGTATAACATGCCTCTTACCAAATTGATTAGACATAAACACACTATTAATAGCCAGACAATACAATAACAACCAACAAGATACAACTGTGACAGGCCTCAGTTTTATTCAGTAGCATAATGAATTTCATAGTAATGAAGTGCTTGTCAATGAAAAGCAAAGCAGAAAGTTCAAGCTCTCAAACTGAAGTGTTCATGGCAGTGAGGCCTTATGTTTCTCCAGGCTATTTTTAGTGCTTCTCCAGCATTATTAGTGTGCTAATGTTAAATCAGATGCTATATTTACACACTTCTATGAGATTTTCTTAAAAACTGAGGTGTCAACACCAGGTGAATGTTAAATCAATGGCATCCAGATAAGAAAAAACTGTCAAATTTAGTAACTTACTAAAGAAACATTTGACCAACAGCAAAATAATGGTAGAAACGTAATAAATAAGCAACCATATGCCTCAAACTCTGACCTGTGTGCTTTTGCCAGTCTTTGTTGTGCCTGAGACTATAAGAATCGGATTATTCTCCAGCAAAGTCATGAATTCATGTCTGTATTTCCAAACAGGCAGAGTTTTCCTCTCCTGCAGAAGTCTGTAGTATCTTGAGGAATATGGCAGTCCATCAAACTGGTTGAGCTCCAGATCATCTCCAAACTCAAACAGATCATCAGATTCCTCCTCTTTCTTGAGCTCTCCTTCTGATATCTCGCTGTTCCCTGCCATAATGAGCCGCTGCACGCATGTGCTTATTATAGTATTATAAGTTCACAAACTCACTCTCAAGGGGACCTAACAAACGCTTTAGTCCTCTGTGCTCGTACATGTGCCCAAAACACCCTCAAACCCTCCGTAAACTTGGATACGTGTTGGAAATCCCACGCTACTGGGAACGCCGGTGTGCTCTGGCACTGCGCTCTCGTGTGCGCGCTCAGGACAGGGGCGCTAGCGTGACCGCGGACGCATGACGTGCCCGGTTAATCCAGTTAATTCACCGGGCAGCTGTTCTTGATCGCATAATGCAACTACAATAAAACAATTCTAAAATTCCAACTTCATCATATTTTAATGTGAAAACGTGCCCCGCTAAAAATAATAAATAAATAAAAATAAAATAAATACATGTTAATATATGTTTAACTGTTTTTTTTTTTTTTGTTTGTTTTTTTCTCTCTGGGTAATATGGTTGGAAACGTTAATATTTCGTAATTTTTGTAGTCAAGGTCTTTGTATACACAAACTGAATTTCAAATATAAACCTACACTGAGAAATATTCACTAAAAGTGTGACAGTTAGCCCTTTTTTCATCCGGTAAAAGTGGGCGCGGCCATTTGTAAATTTTATAGGTGTGGCTTCCGGTCTCATCCATGTCCAGATATTTTTAGCCATACAAAACTGCTAGTTTTGCTGCTCGATATTGCAAATTTGTGTGTCTTACCATATTATTTTAATGTATTATCTTAATTATGAGAACACTGGTTAGCAAACAGAAAAAGGAATTCACATGTATAGGGCAGCTGTTGCTATAGCAACAATAACGATTCAGCCTATCAAAACACTGAGAATTCAGTTGGATTGTTTTATTTATTGATTTTAGGTTTCATATTGCCAATGGACCTTGCAGGTAATTGTCTGACCATATTTACATATTTAGGTAGGCTAGGCTATTTCATTTGTAGTTTTATAATAGATAGATGCTTAATACATATGTTTAGAACAACAGATTAATTTGCTGTAAAAAGAACAGAAACAGAAATCGGCAGCTTTAAATGAATCTCTAAAGTTTAAATCGTCTGTAACTCCACATTTGGTATTTTTGGTGTCATCTATTGGTAGAGTGTTGGTGTTGCAGTCTCATGCTCATTTTCCTCCGCCTATCCCGTCCAGCAGGAGAGCGGCAGCGGTCCGGGGTTCTGATCGTAGGACAGGTGAGTCATCACAGCATTGAGCTCATCTGGACCCGAGAACACGGTACGGACTGGACCGACCCACCAGAAAACTGGACCTGCTTCATCCTGGAACAGAAGAACGACAGAAAACACACTTATAAAGAGATACATAAGTGAATTTTGCACTCATGTCAGACTTATCAAGCTATTTACAACCAACAGCAGATGTTTTGAACAATATTCACCCAATTTTGCAACGCGAAAGTATGCTATTTTCTCTAAACCAGACTTCCGATTCATTAGCCACATTAATCGGAATACGCTACTAGAAGAAAGTGCAGTAATGCACTATAAACCAGTGTGTTTATGATTATGATAATAATATTTAAAATAATATATCAAATAACAATTTGCAATATCAAACAACATAACGGACTGTTTTTGAACAGATAAATTAAGTGGAATCTATTTACACCGGAAGCTGCGCACATTATATTTACTTAATATCGTAATAATTTTTGGCATAAAAGAAAAATCAATCATTTTGACCCATACAATGTATTTTTGACTATTGCTACAAATATGCCAGTCCAAGGTCACATATTTCGTCTTGTGACGAATAATATCCAAATGCTACAGATAGATGAGATGATCATGCAACAGTTCTTAGCTATTTAAATCTGACTGTATTTTCTGTATGTTTATGGTGTGTTTAGAGGATACAACACACGGTTTACAGTGGAAAATCTTGAACCAAACACCACCTACACATTCAGATTGAAAGTCATGTGGCCATCTGGTCAGCAGCACTATTACCCATCAGTCTCTGCTTCTACAGAAAGTAAGGACAAAAAAAACATGACAAAACTTGTATTTGTATTACACAAATCTGTAAGTATTAAAAGATTTGTGCTGCATAGTTGTGAATACAGACTTTTCTGTTAGAAACTGGTGTAAATAAATGTTTATTTAGCTCATTTTCATCGTAGTAAACATCACGGGAAAGGTAATTCATTTTAAAAGTCAGTACCTCCCTATACTCATTTTGAAATGTGAGACCCTGGATCACAAAACCAGTCATAAGTGTCAATTTTCTGAAATTGAGATTTATACATTATCTGAAAGCTGAATGAATAAGCTTTCCGTTGGTGTATGGGTGTATAAATGGTTAATATAGGACAAAATTCGGCCGAGATGCAACTATTTAAAAATCTGCAATATGAGGATGCAAAAAAGCAAAAAAAAATAAATAAATAAAAAATAAATAAATAAATAAATGGTCCAAATTAACTTCTTAGCAATGCATATTACTAATCAAAAATTACATTTTGATATATTTACAGTAGAAATTTTTCTAAATATCTTCATGACCTTTAAATAATATCCTAATGATTTTTGTCATAAAAGAAAGATAAATCATTTTGATTTATGCAGTGTATATGGTTTTTACAAATATACCCAATTCAATTAAGCTACTTAAGGTTTTGTGGTACAGGGTCACTTTTAGTATCAGTGATACACTAGACCATTTTGTTAATATTTTTACATTTATTTTATTTTTTTATGTCTTTGTTTTTAGTTAAAGTTTTAGCAATTTTGTTGTTTTTGTCAGTTTTGTTTAAAAAAATATGTCTATTTAGTATTTATTCTTTTTATGTATTAATTTCCCTTCACTTAGTATTTATTTTAAGTAACAAAATGCTTTTAGTTTTATTAATAAACCTGTTTTGCGGTACAATCTCTCTGCGTATAATTCAGGTACAGAATTGTTCTCTAAAGGTAACTAAGTCTGACAAACCTTCTTTGGGGACATTTGCAGACACCCTCAGTTGGAAAATAAATGTTATTAAATGTAAATCAACTGCATAAAGGTGTGTGTCTGATTGTGTTTTCCTCAGAGGAGCCTCTGAACGGGAGGAATCTTCACAACGCTGTCCTCAGGACCGATGAGCTGGAGCTCCGTCGAGTGCTGAAGTCAATGTGAGACTCATTAAAAAATGTCTGTATAGCTTTTCAATGAATTTTTGTTCTTGTTCAAGATATTTTAGGACATAATTTGAAACCAAAAATGAGAATGCATTCTGTTAGAAAAGTCACAGTGGATGTTCCTGACAAGCTGGACTTTACTCCTCTAATGATGGCGGCGATGAAGGGTTTTACTAGGTAACAATCAACTCTTTATCTATATATATCTATCTATCTACAGTGAGAGAAAAATATGTTAGATTCCCTGCTGATTTTGTACATTTGCACACTGACAAATAAATGATCATTTAAGTCTATAATTTTAATGGTAGGTTTATTTTACCAGTGAGAGACAACAAATTGCATTTTAAAAAAAGACAAATGAATTATTATTAATTAATTTGCATTTTAATGAGTGAAATAAGTATTTGCTCCCCTATCAGTCAGCAAGATTTCTGGCTCCCAGCTGTCTTTTATACAGGTAGCGAGCTGAGATTAGGAGCACTCTCTTAAAGGGAGTGCTCCTAATCTCAGCTTGTTACCTGTATAAAAGACAGCTGTCCACAGAAGTAATCAATCAATCAGATTCCAAACTCTCAGCACATTAAGGTCACGGTGTGTTTTGTGTTCTAGTGGAGTTCAGATTTTGGTGCATCATGGCGCAGATGTGAACAAAAAAAACAGCAGTGGTAAAGACAGGTGAGCTTTTCTTCCAGTGCTTTCAGCTCTTTGTGTACATCTCATAGTATGAATATTCTGGTGTTGCTTGCGTGTGGTGAATCAGCCTGATGCTCGCGTGCTTCCATGGGCACCTGGACGTGGTGAGGTTCCTACACAGTTGCGGGGCGTCCTGGAGCTCTCAGGACCGATCGGGCTGCTGCGCTCTGCACTGGGCCGCAGCTGGAGGACACCTGCCAGTCCTGCAGTACCTCATACAGGATGGATGTCAGGTGAGAGGAAAATCACCATAAAGCAGCGGTTCAAAATTCTAACGAGCTGGTGACCTGAATCAGGTGTGTTAACAAAGAGAGACATGCAAAATATGCAGAGGACTGGAATTGAGAACCGCTGCCATAAGGAGTCAGTGTCTGATTTTTGCCGGATTTACACCTCATAATGTTTCAGGTTGATGTGCAGGACGGCAGCTCTTGGACGCCCCTTATGAATATAGCGGTTTTAACTGGAGACACAGCTGCAGCTTCGCTGCTAATCAAAGCTGGTGCTGATGTGAATATACAGGACAGAGATGGGAAAACACCACTGATGGTCAGAACTTAAACTGTACTGTAACATCTCAGAATGTAATATACCACCGGGGATAGTTGTCACACATCTGTTCAAAAGTTTACATACATTGATTCTTAATACTGTGTTGAATGATCCACAGATGTTTTTTGTTTAGTGATAGTTGTTCACGAGTCCCTTGTTTGTCCTGAACAGTTAAACTGCCCGCTGTTTTTTTTTTAGAAAAGTTCCACATATTCTTTGGTTTTTCAGCATTTTTGTGTATTTGAACCCTTTCCAACGATGACTGTATGGTTTTGAGATCCATCTTTTCACACTGAGGACAACTGAGGGACTCATATGAAACTATTACAGAAGGTTCAAATGCTCACTGATGCTTCAAGGAAAAACAATGCATTAAGAGGGGTGTAAACTTTTGGACAGAATGAGGATGTACATTTTTCTTATTTTGCCTAAATATCATCTATTTTTTTTTTATTCAGTACTGCCCTTCAGAAGCTACTTACAACAAGATACATTTACCCCGATCTTCAAATTCCAAAAAGTATATTTAAAAAATTTAATTTTCAGAAATGGAAAATAGACCTGAACTAAAATCTAAATATTAAGTAAAAAACTTAATAAAAGATTTTAAAAAAGATTTTAGATTACATTTTTCAGTTAGAAAATTAAAAATGTTGCCTTAGTTGGCAAATATCTGAAATAAATAAAACTAAAATTACTTAAACTACAACTGAACTAAGAATGAATTAAAGCAAAACAGAAATATAAATAAATAATAACGCACACAACTAAATTACTAAAACTTAAAAAGCTGATTCAAAAAATGTTAAATATTAAATATATTAAAAAAAAAAGCATATAAAAATGTTATTTTACATGCTTTAATGTGAGCAATAAGCGTGTTTGTGTTAGTGTTGTCAAAAGATTAATCGCATCCAAAATAAAAGTTTATGTTTACATACTTGATACTTGTGTACTGTGTATATTTATTATGTTTATATAAATACACACACATGCATGTATATATTAAGGAAAAAATATTTTAGATTTATATTGAAAATATTTATATTTATTTATAATCTAAACTGTATACAGGTATAAATATATATATACATATCAATATTTTGTTTTAATATATACATGTATGTGTGTGTATTTATATGTACATAATAAAAATACAAAGTAAACACACATATAGTATGTAAATATAAACTTTTATTTTGGATGCGATTAATCACGATTAATCGTTGGACAGCCCTAGTTTGTGTATATAATGATTAAGATCATTCATTTTAAGTATGTGATGAGTGTAAAGGTGTTTATCTTGCAGGTGGCTGTTCTGAATAATTATGAGCATCTAGTTAAAATCCTGCTGGAGAATGGAGCTGATCCAAACATTCAGAACCAGGTCAGAACCTCCTATAAGCAAAACCAGACAGAGATCAAATGGACGCAGCTTAGATGCATTTGAGATGTTTCTTCTGAGAAAGATCTCAGTTATCTCATATGTTTTTACAGATAAGATCTCAGTTCATTTAATGGTATTTTTGTCTGGAAGAATTAATTGACAACAAAAACATCTAATTTGGGACTCTTTTCTTTCTCCGTTTCAGTCTGGCGTTAGTGCTGTGGAAATGGCGCACGCATTTGAAAGAAAAGTAAAACTTCATTCTTCTTGATAAAACTTAAGAATCATCTCAAGACGTGTTAGTATTTAGCTCACTGATTATATTTCTTGATCTTTTCTTTCAGAATATCATCAGTCTGTTGAGGGATGAGGAGTCAAACGAAATGAGACAATTCACACATCAGTTTCATAAACAACTTTACTAGCGCTGCCCTTTATGCCGACCGTTATTTGTGTGCTGCGGACATCAACATACAGTATCTTATTTCACATTTCTTGATTAATCAAAGAATTATCATAAAAAAGCAGTTTACACCCGTGACACTGAAGAAAATACGAAGAAAAACGTTACATGAGCAGATTTACTGATACAGCGTGATTCAAAGTGAATAATAGTAAATGATAACTGTGATTAAAACAAGCAAGGCAGTTAACCTAGAGACACGTGATCGTCGTATCATCAAGTCAGCGTCTAGATCTGAACAGTCTCTGTGCGTACTGTAATGCACTGTGCGGTTTAACACTGTAAAAAGGCAACGGGACACTCGTGATGTTTGATAATACAGTGAACGAAGATGAATTTACAATGTAAACACTGAGATATAATGGCACTCATAAGGTGTCAGAATACAGGGCTAAAAGACCCACGTTTGAGATCATAAATGGCTCAGTGGCAACAAATAATAAAGACGACTCTTGAATAAAAACAAGGCCTATTAGTCTCAGTGCCAAACAACAACCTGCAAATGGAGAGTGAAATTTGCCAACCATACATATTTATGAAGATTTTGCATCATTTCTTATTCAATTTACTACCATTCAAAGCTTTGGGGTCTGTAATTAATCATTTTCTTCAGCAAGGATGCATTAAATTGATCGAAAGTGACTTTCTATTTATTAATGATGCTGGAAAAAAAGTCATGGTTTCCACAAAAATTTCCACAACAATGAAAATGATTTCTGAAGGATCATGTGACACTGAAGACTGGAGTAATGATGCTAAAAATTGAGCTTTGATCACAGAAATTATATTTTAAAATATATTCAAATAGAAAGCACATATTTTAAATGGTAATAATATTTCAGAATATTACTGTATTTACTGTATTTTTGATTAAATAAATGTAGCCTTAGTGCACAAAAAAACTCATATCGACTCCAAACTTTTGAACGGTAGTGTGTATATTTGTCGTGACAGATGTTTGCATGTCTGTCTTTACAATCGTTCACATTTTTTCAGTCATTGTGCATCAGACCATTGTTCTTACAATTCAATTTAATCATGTGACCCTGGACTACAAAACCAGTCTTAAGTAGCATGGGTATATTTATAGCAACAGCCAAAAATACATTGTATAGGTCAAAACTGAAAATTTTTGTTTTACGCCAAAAATCATTTATTACATATTTTGGAATTATATTTTTAAATAAATAAATATATATATGTGACCCTGGACCACAAAACCAGTCTTAAGTCGCTGGGGTATATTTGTAGCAATAGCCAAAAATACATGGTATGGGTCAAAATTATCAAAAACATTTTTTTGCCAAAAATCATTAGGATATTAAGTAAAAATCATGTTCCATTAAAATATTTTGTAAATTTTGTTCTGTAAATGTATTAAAACTTAATTTTTGATAAGTAATATGCATTGCTAAGAACTTAATTTGGACAACTTTAAAGGCGATTTTCTCAGTATTTTTTATTTTTTTGCACCCTCAGATTCCAGATTTAAAATAGCTGTATCTCGGCCAAATATTGTCCGATCTCAACAAACCATACATCAATGGAAAGCTTATTTATTCAGCTTTCTGGAGATATATAAATCTCAATTTTGAAAAATTGACACTTAAGACTGGTTTCGTGGTCCAGGGTCACATATATATATATATATATATATATATATATATTATATTTAATTTTTAATTTCTTATATTTAATTTAATTTAATTTCTTACCGTAAATATATCAAAACCGTTTTTGATTAGTAATATGCATTGCTAAGAACTTCATTTGGACAACTTTAAAGGCAATTTACTCAATATTTTTTGATTATATTCATATATTTCTCAATATTTCTCAGATTCCAGATTGTCAAATAGTATCTCAAACAAATACTGTCTTATCCCAACAGACCATACCAAAGCTTATTTATTCAGCTTTCAGATTATGTATGCATCTAAATTTAAAAAAATTTAACCGTTTTGTGGTCCAGGGTCACATATTATGTTGTAGTTCCTCATAAAGTGTCAAGTTACAGAACTGTTTACTCACCAAAGCCATTTGGGCAAAGCCTTTAAATGTTCATTGTAATGCACAAATAATTGTAACCAAAATGCATTATAATATTTGAAGGTTTGCTAATAATACGTAAGTATTATAATGTATTATAACTGTGGTTGCAAGTATTCATGAGATCATATAGTGCATTATAAGGTGCACTGCAAAGCATAATTAATGCATTAAAACTACTTTTATAATGCATTATACTGTATTTAAAGGCTGTAATTTGTGTCTTGACCCTGTTGACAGTAATCATGACCATAATTGCTGCTAAACCTCTATTTTTGAATGTTTTGTACACATCCTATTATTTTAGTGCAGTGTGTTCATTTACCCTGACAAATCGCCCATGAACCTTTGCCAGCGATTCAAACCCACCGACCGCAGCGTGTTTGAGGGAGACCAAAGGGACTATGGGAATATTTAGAGAAGGATTCTTGTGTCTGTTTTCATTAACCACAATCCACTCATAATGCTCCATGTGGCGACATTATTTGGGTCGATAAGAAAGAAAATCCATGTAATTTGTTTAATCATTTCCCCACAATAACTATTTCAAAGTACATCTATAAGAATAGGGATGCTGGGCCATGAAATCAGGGCCTGGTTTGGCTTTTTCAGGCTCTCAGATCTTTCCAGTCTTCTCAAAGCTGGGATCTCCTGAGTGAACAGTCTATCTGAACATCTGACACAAAATCTGTGTCTGTCTATCTTCCTCACTAGCTTTGAAATGAACAAAAGCTGGATTTGGTGCATGTAATTTGTTACAAATGTTTTCATACTCAGTTTTCAAGACTGAAATGGAGTGAATTCATAAAATGATTCAGCTGTCCAGGTCATATTTCACCTCAAAACCAAAAGGAAGAACTAAGAAATCAGGTTTTTCTTACAGAAATGAAGGCTGTGTTTGTATTGTGATATTTTAAGCACATTTTCCAATGTCTCATTACTGCAACACAGTAATGAAAAGTTTAGTTTTAACATCAGGATTTTCATGACAAAAATTAAGCACAATTTCCACTTAAATTCCCATTAATGCATGATCGATAATATATGATTTAATTTGTTATAGTTATGTTTTACTGCTTTGCTGCTTATTTTTTTTTGTGTGTGTGTGTTTTACATACAAACTGTAACATGTCTGAATATTTTATTTTGTTTTAAATTCTCATTCGATTTTCATTACTTTTTTTTACTATACTAAAAAGTATTTTTTCAGTAATGAGAAACATCATAGATAATATTTAGAAATATTAGAATAATTAGAATTTAGAATTAGAATCATTCAAATTTGAGCTTATTTGTCTTCAAATTTTAACCAAAAAAAAAACTAAAAATGCCTATTTTATGTTATGCAAAATTTTATGTATTTTATTCCCTTTAATTTGGGTTAAAATCTGACCTGGACATGTTGAGATTATTTTCATTTAGGTTTCTTCAACATCCCTTAGTTATCATTGCAATCCTAATTCAATAGTTTTAATCATGTATGTCTGAAATATACAATAAAAATGGCTATTAAATTAAATGAAATTGTTAAAAGCCCTTTTCATATACCAAATGACATCACAGACACAGAACCATCAACTCCCCATTTGCGTTTCCATTTAAATCTGGTTTTCAATCTCGTTCAGCGTCCACACGCTGTGGTTGATGTTCACAGATAACACGTCTCGTCTTTATCTGCTGGTACACAGTCGGAAAATGTCAAAACAACAACAATAGCAACAACAACAAAAAGGACAATCAGGTAAACGTGGGCGAACCACCGATTGCTACGATTGAGAAAGTGTCAACCACAGTGCACTGTGCTCAAATAAATACGCTGGTAACCGACATAAATAACGCGTGACATGTACCTGAGCTTGGACTCATAGCACCGTTAATAGGGGGAGAGCACCGCGGGGGTCAAAGGTCACCCCTCGCATCACCACGTGTCCCGCAGAGGTTCATAGTGCAAAAAGCGAGCGTCTCCAGGGACGAGTTCCCTTCTGTCCGGCTCTCAGCTGCTGAACTTCACTCCGGCTGTGAAGTGAGGCTTCGGCAGGGTGGGTGGCTGTTTAGGAGGAGGCCTGCGAGTCCGGTAACAGGTTAATCATAAAATGCATCCATTGTCTTAAAGGAATTGTTTACCCAAAAATTATATTTGGCTGAAAATGTGTTCATCATCCTTAGGACATCCAAGATGTAGATGAGTTTCTTTATCAGATTTGGAGAAATGTAGCATTCCATCACTTGCTCACCAATGGATCCTCTGCAGTGAATGGGTGCCGTCAGAATGAGAGTCCAAACAGCTGATAAAAACATCACAATAATCCACAAGTAATCCACACCACTTCGATCCATCAGTGAACATCTTACGAAGCCAAAAGCTGAGTGTTTGTAAGAAGCAAATCCATCATAAAGATGTTTTTAACTTTAAACCATCGTTTTTTGGCTAAAATATGAGTCTGTAAACCATGATAATGCTTTTTCCAGTGGAAAAAGTCCATTGCCTGTTGTCATCTCACATCAAAATCCATCCACATATTTGTTTTGTCTTGTAAACAGTGCTTGATGTGTGCATATTTCTCTCCTGATTCAAACAAGATTACTTTTTTACTGGGGGAAGCAATATTTTTGATTACAGACTTGTATTTTAACCAGAAGCAATGGTTAAAAACATCTGAAAGATGGATTTGTTTCTTACAAACAAACAGCTTTTGGCTTCTCAAGATGTTAACTGATGGACTGGAGTGGTGTGGATTACTTGTAGATTATTGTGAAGTTTTTAGCAAGTGTTTGGACTCTCATCCATTGTCTTAAAGGAAAATGCAGCATTCAGTCACTTGGTCACCAATGGATCCTCTGCAGTGAATGGGTGCCGTCAGAATGAGAGCTGCGTGTTTGTAAGAAGCAATTCCATCATAAAGATGTTTTTAACTTTAAACCATCGTTTTTTGGCTAAAATATGAGTCTGTAAACCATGATAATGCTTTTTCCAGTGGAAAAAGTCCATTGCCTGTTGTCATCTCACATCAAAATCCATCCACATATTTGTTTTGTCTTGTAAACAGTGCTTGATGTGTGCATATTTCTCTCCTGATTCAAAGAAGATTACTTTTTCACTGGGGGAAGCAATATTTTTGATTACAGACTTGTATTTTAGCCAGAAGCAATGGTTAAAAACATCTGAAAGATGGATTTGTTTCTTACAAACAAACAGCTTTTGGCTCCTCAAGATGTTAACTGATGGACTGGAGTGGTGTGGATTACTTGTGGATTATTGTGATGTTTTTATCAGCTGTTTGGACTCTCATCCATTGTTTTAAAATGAAAATGCTGCTTTCAATCACTTGGTCACCAATAAATCCTCTGCAGTGAATGGGTGCCGGCAGAATGAGAATCCAAAGAGCTGATAAAAACATCATAATAATCCACAAGTAATCCACACCTCTCCAGTCCATCAGTTAATGTCTTGTGAAGCCAAAAGCTATGTGTTTCTAAGAAACAAATCAATCATAAAGATGTTTTTAACTTTAATCCATCGCTTTTGGCTAAAATATGAGTCCATTATCCATGACAACGCTTCTTCCAAGGAAAAAATCCATCGCCTATTGTCATCTCACATCAAAATCGACCCACATATTTGTTTAGGACTGTTTTGTCTTGTAAACAGTGCTTGATGTGTGCATATTTCTCTCCTGATTCAAACAAGATTACTTTTTCACTGGGGGAAGCAATATTTTTGATTACAGACTTGTATTTTAACCAGAAGCAATGGTTAAAAACATCTGAAAGATGGATTTGTTTCTTACAAACAAACAGCTTTTGGCTTCTCAAGATGTTAACTGATGGACTGGAGTGGTGTGGATTACTTGTAGATTATTGTGAAGTTTTTAGCAAGTGTTTGGACTCTCATCCATTGTCTTAAAGGAAAATGCAGCATTCAGTCACTTGGTCACCAATGGATCCTCTGCAGTGAATGGGTGCCGTCAGAATGAGAGCTGCGTGTTTGTAAGAAGCAAATCCATCATAAAGATGTTTTTAACTTTAAACCATCGCTTTTTGGCTAAAATATGAGTCTGTAAACCATGATAATGCTTTTTCCAGTGGAAAAAGTCCATTGCCTGTTGTCATCTCACATCAAAATCCATCCACATATTTGTTTTGTCTTGTAAACAGTGCTTGATGTGTGCATATTTCTCTCCTGATTCAAAGAAGATTACTTTTTCACTGGGGGAAGCAATATTTTTGATTACAGACTTGTATTTTAGCCAGAAGCAATGGTTAAAAACATCTGAAAGATGGATTTGTTTCTTACAAACAAACAGCTTTTGGCTCCTCAAGATGTTAACTGATGGACTGGAGTGGTGTGGATTACTTGTAGATTATTGTGATGTTTTTATCAGCTGTTTGGACTCTCATCCATTGTCTTAAAATGAAAATGCAGTATTCAATCACTTGGTCACCAATAAATCCTCTGCAGTGAATGGGTGCCGTCACAAGTAATCCACACCTCTCCAGTCTATCAGTTAATGTCTTGTGAAGCCAAAAGCTGTGTGTTTGTAAGAAACAAATCCATCATAAGGATGTTTTTAACTTTAAACCATCGCTTCTGGCTAAAATATGAGTCCGTAATCCATGATAAAACTTCTTCCAGTGAAAAAGTCCATCGTTTATTATCGTCTCACATCAAAATCCACCCACATATTTGTTTAGGAATGTTTTGGCTTGTAGACAGTGCTTGATGTGTGCATATTTCTCTCCTGATTCAGACGAGATTACTTTTTCACTGGAGGAAGCAATATTATTGAATATTACATGTATTTTAGCCAGAAGCAAATGGTTAAAAACATCTGAAAGATGGTTTTGCTTCTTACAAACAAACTGCTTTTGGCTTCTCAAGATGTTAACTGATGGACTGGAGTGGTGTGGATTACTTGTGGATTATTACAATGTTTTTTTCGGCTGTTTGGACTCTTATTCTGACTGCACCCATTCACTGCAGAAGCTCCATTGGTGAGCAAGTGATATAATGTTGCATTTCTCCAAATCTGATGAAGAAACAAACTCATCTAGATCTTGGATGGCCTGAGGGTGAGTACATTTTCAGCAAATTTGAATTTTTGGGTGAACTATTGAACACCTTGTCAGCAGGTGTAATAGATGTGTTTGTACCTGCAGGGCTGTGGGTGAGGCGGAGCGGGTCGTGGGCAGGCTGGGGTCGGGATGGGAGCTGGAAGTCGCACGGCTGATGGGTTCCGCATCACCCGGATGTTTCGACCAAGCGGGTCTGCGGGAAGAGGTTTCTGGGGTGGACTAGGCTTCTCAAACGCCTAGAGAAATGAGAGGAACTGAAGTAAGTACAGGAGGAAGAAGACACACCACACAGAAAAAAGGGGCCAGATTTGTACCTTTTGGGGTATAACAGCTTATCACTGGAGCAGTATCCTTAAAAGGACATCTTTGTACCTTTATTTTTTTTTTACCCCTAAATGCTACATATTTGTGCCTTAAGGCTACATTTTGGTACTAATATGTACCTATTAGGGGTAAAAAAAAATATATACAAAGATGTCCTTTTAAGGCTACTGCTCCAGTGATAAGTTGTTATACCCCAAAAGGTACAATTTTTATTACTTTTTTTTGTGTGTGTGTGCACCAAAACAAGTTCTCATGAAGAGATCTTACATGGGTATATTTATCCATTTAGCAAACATGATTATTGTACATTGTGATAAACGAGATTCTTAATATCTTGATTGACAACAATGGGATTAAATGGAGAGCAACTGAAAATGTTTCCACTTTCTCCAGTAAATCAGTGGTGTTTTTGCTAAGTAAAACTATCAAAAAAGGTTTTCATTCATTGAAATAAAGGTAAAAATAAAATGTAAAAAAAAAAAAGAAAAGAAAAAATTGTGTTAACTAAAATTTCAATTTCAGTAATTGAAAGAAATTAATTATTTAGATGGAAAAATCTGTGTTGTTAAACTATTAAAATCGTTTTCAGTAATAGAATTAAAGCTGAAATTAAATATAAATATATTATGCAAAAAAGAGAAATGTTGTCTTTGCAACTAACTGAAATAAGTTAAAGTACTAAAATGACTAAAAGTAAAACTGGAATAAAAGTTAAATACAATTATATTTTATTTATTATTTTTATTATTTTTAAATTAAAGAATCTATAAAAACATACCTAAAAAAGTTATTATTAAAATTATAAAAATTTAAATACACACACACATATTATTTTAAAAATATTTACAATAATAATAAATGCTATAATGGTACATAAATAATACTAAAATAATGCTACAGTAAATCTCATGTGAGTTTTAGATGAAGATCTCCAAGTTAACTAATTAAAACTACCTAAAGATACTAATACCTGCAATCCAGTCAAATGAAATGTAAACATCAAATAATCAGAGCTGCTGTTAATGTTAATTAATTTGTATAGCTCTGTACTTCTGTACTTTTTGTCAGCTGTCTCACTGATGTCTATTTTTTTAGAGCATTAACACATTCTTTGGACAGCCAATTTTCAATACTTTTGTGTTCCATGGATGAAAAAAGATAAGGGTTAGTACTGACTGACCTTTCATTTTTGGGTCCCTAACAAACTCTTGAAAAATACTAGCTCCCCTCTTTCGTCCACCAGATGGCAGTACAAGCTAATCTAACTTCACACTGCTGTGTGAGTTTAGCGTTGTATGTGGCTTTACTGCAGCCATGGAGACTCTCTCCGGGGGTCATGTGACACATTCATATGTTCCAAATCTACACGCTGACTATGAGGTAATGATAACCGGCTACCTGCTCTCCATCTGGTCCTCATTCTCTCTCCCTCATCTCCACAGTGATCCAAACATGATTTCACAGCTCACGTCCCTCTGTCCTTTACATTTGAATGTAGAGCTGAATTTGCTCTGAACTGCTCATATCTCAAGCGTTGCATGATTGCTGATGACAGAGGCTCTTTGTTTTTGTGCCTGATAAAAAGGTCTTGAGAAAGCTCACATGGAGGGAGTCTCATGTGTCTTCTTGCTAACTCTTCCCCGATGGAAAGTTTTGAAAAGCTGAATCAGCAATGAATGACCTGCCAGTTCTCAGACACACACACACACACACACACACACACACACACACACTTCTAGCTAATGAAACAGCCCGAGGTCACGCTGGACACGTCTGAGACTCCAGGTCTTCTGTTCATCATATTATTTCACTGTTGACCGCCGGTGTCTTATGAGAACATAGATTTCTGATAGATTGAATGGATTAATTCACACCAAATTACTTATTTCAGATATTTAAGTTTAACAGTAACCAATGAATCAAAAGTTTGGGGTCCATACAATTAAAAAAAATAGCAATGCCCTATCAACTGCCTAACAACCAACCAGACAGCTTAGCAACCACCTAGCAACACCCTAACGACCAACCAAAACACGTTAGCAACCACCTAGCAACACCCTAAAAACCAACCCAAACCCCTTTGTCAACCACCTAGCAGTGCATGCAGAACACACGAGCAACACCCTAACAATGCCCTAGAAACCACCTAGAACACCCTATCAACCAACCAGAACCCCTTTAGAAACTACCTACAGTAGCACTCCCTTAGCAATCATTCAGAACACACTAGCAACACGCTAACAATTTCCCAGAAACCATGCAGAACCACCAGAACACCCTATCAACCATCTAACACCCTAACAACCAACAAGAATACCTTAGCAACCACCTAGCAACACTCTAACAACTGAGGAGGAAACCTTAGCAACTACTTAACAGTACCCTAGCAATCATGCAGAACATACTAACAACACTCTGTCAACCAACCAGAATACCCAAGTAACCATCTAGCAACACCCTATCAACCACCTAACACCCTAACCAACCAGAACCCCTTCACCTAGTAGTGCCTTAGCAATCACACATAATGCACTAGTAACACCCTGACAACACCCTAGAAACCATCAGAACACCCTGGCACTGCCCATCAACCACCTAGCACCCTAACAACCGACCAAAATATCTTAGCAACCACCTAGCAACATCCTAACAACCAACCAGAATACCTTTGCAACCATTTAGCAACACCCTAACAACCAAGGAGAACACTTTAGCAACCACTTAGCAGTACCCGTAGCAACACTCCAACAATAGAAACCACCCAGAACCACCAGAACACCCAAGCAATGCTCTGTCAACCAATCAGAATACCCAAGTAACCATCTAGCAACACCCTAACAACCAACCAGAACCCCTTCGTCAATCACCTATCAGTGCCTTAGCAATCACACAGAACACACTAGCAACACCCTGACAATACACTAGAAACCATCCAGAACACACTGGCAATGCCCAATCAACCACCAAACACCCTAACGTCCAACCAGTGCACCTTAGCAACCACCTAGCAGTGCACTAGCAAGTACACAGAACACATTAACAACAGCCTAAAAACCACCCAGAACCACCAGAACACCCTGGCACTGTCCTACCAACTACCTAGCACCCTAACAACCAACCACAATGCCTTAGCAACCACCTAGCCACACCCTAACAACCAACCAGAAGCCCTAGAAATCCCACAGAACACACTAGCAACACTTTAACAATGGCCTAGAAACCATCCAGAACCACCAGAATACCCTGTCAACCACCTTAACAACCAAGGAGAACACCTTAGTGACCACTTAGCAGGACCCTAGCAATCATGCAGAACATCCTAACAATGCCCTAGAAACCACCCAGAACCACCAGAACACCCTAGCAATACCCTATCAACTACCTAACACCCTATCAACCAATCAGAATACCTTAGCAACCACCAAGCAGTGCCCTAGCAATCATGCAGAAAACACCAGCAACACCATATGCCCTAGAAATCACCCAGAACCACCAGAACACCCTAACAACCACCCAGCAACACCCTAGCAATCACACAGAACACACTTGCAACAACCTAACAACTCACTAGAAACCATCCAGAACACCCTAGCAATGTCTTAGCAACCCACATAACACTTTAACAACCAGCCAGAACACCCCACCTAACAACAACCTAGTAACCATTCAGAATACCCTACCAATGCCCTATTGATCACCCAGAACCACACATAAAACCCTAGTAACCACCTAACATCCCAGCACCCACAACGCCTTGGTAAGTACCTAGCAACCATGCAGAACACCCTAGCAACGCCCCAGTGATCATCCAGAACCACCCATAACACATAGCATTCATCTAGCAACCACCTAGAACACCCTAACAATCACCAGGCAACCACGCTATAAACAATCAGAACAACTAAATCACTGTATAGCAACACCCTGGCTCAAATCTGAACCAAAAAGTGTTTTATTTGTATGTGTGTGTGTGTGTGTGTGTGTGTGTGTGTGTGTGTGTGTGTGTGTGTGTGTGTGTGTGTGTGTGTGTGTGTTTTCGAGAGCACTCGTCTTCACTGCTTTTCCTGCAATCCGTCTCTCCACAGGTCGTCTTATAAAACAGACAAAGACATGCTTTTTAAGGGCTTGTTTTTAATGGGACAAAACAACAAATTGCTGTTTTATCAAAGGACAGGCAGGTGGACTGCCCATAGACACTGTAGCTAATGCACCTCATTTGGACTGATGACCTCTGGTAATTAACTTGAGCCAAACATCTTAATTTTATCCATTGTTATTTAATGCACATATTCTGTCTTTTGTTGTCAGCCTCTTTAGTGAGATTTTTACTAATGGTAGCACAATTAAGATTACTCAATATGTGCTGAAGTGTCCTCATGAGGTTAATTACCAACCTCATTACTATGACAGCAGATGCTAAAGACCGCTGAAGTTAAATCTAGTTAAATGTGATTACTCTAGTACTAGTCATTTATTGTAGGCCTGCAAGTGTATTAATCATAATAATTAAATGGTATGCTGATTATTTAGTCAAATTAAATATATATATATATATATATATATATATATATATATATATATATATATATATATATATATATATATATATATTAGGGCTGGTAATTTAACGCGTTAATTAGATTAATTAATTACGGTGAAAAATAACGCGTTAAAATTATTAACGCATTTAACGCACTGGCCCCGCCCCAAACCTATGTGGGTCATCTGACATTTCATTCAGTTGATTGATGACAAATATGAGGCAGTGCAACAACTCACTGCTTGATGGAGCTTAGAGAACGTAGTTAGAATGACCCTAAAATTTAAGATATGGGGCAAAAAAGTTTGTCTCATACTTAAATCATATAGTTAAGCAATATCACACAAGCAATAGGCTAAGTGCAATCGACTACCACACGAGTGCAAATGAGAGCAGAACTGTTCGTCTCCAAGCAACACACAGACAGTGTATGAAATCAAAGTACCACGAAAGCTATTTCAAAAGCATTAAGAGGCTTTCATTTTAAATTTTGAGCGCGGGTGTTTGGCTTGTGCGCCAGTGGTTCACTCCGCTGCACGTGCGTTTTGGTCACGCATCAACCAACTGTCCTCGTGCCGCGCAAGCCATTTGAATGAATAAGTATCATAGCGCTGCGGAGGACGGTTGTTTGCTGCGTTGACCAAAATATATATATATATATATATATATATATATATATTTGCTGCGTTGACCAAAATATATATATATATATATATCAATTATTATGTCAGGAGAGTAAAAAGTGGGTTTAGACTGGGTTTAGATTATTTATTTCCATATTTCATTGATCATAAGGCAATCAATAACTTGTAGCCCCCAGCAATGCATTTTGAAATCAAGTTTGTCAATCTGTCTGAAGCAGACTATTTTAAACCATGTCAAAACCTTGAGTTTTCCGTTGCGTTCTGATCGACTCGCTCAGTCTTTTATTGACTGGCCAGAGGCTTCACTCTGCGTTTTCTTTGGATTGCATGAACCTCTGAACACACTGGAGTTTTAATATGACACAGAGCTCTAATGAAAGAGGCTTGTTCACACCACTGCAGCTCCAACATTAAACTGTAAAACTATTATAAAATACTACGGTGTGCATTAAAAATGAGCTCTAACTCACCATTGCAACACTGCTGGGCAATGAGAGAGTGATAAAAAGAAATGAAATCAGTAAAACACAATGTGCCTGCTGACATGTATAGGAGTGTTCACTATGTTATTATGAGTGGTACGATTGCTCATTATAGTTATTGATTTGAACAAACCCCCAACGGTAAGTATCAAACTGGGTGTGCTTTTATTTTTCTCAATATCAGACTTACAATTTTTAAATGCTGGATGATAAAACATTTGAAAAAAAAATCCCACAAATGCACACTGGAAAAGGGTCTCATGTCATAACTAGAGACCAGAACATCAGAGACTTGAGCCAGTAAGAAAGCTCCTAGCATACATACAGAACACCATAGCAACTACTTAAACAACCCATATCAAACTAGCAATGCTAAAGCATTTACCAAAAACACACTAACAAACCCTAGCAACCATCCAGAACACCCTAGCAATCACCAAGAACCACCCACAACAAACTAACAACAACCTTAGGCCCTAACAACCAACAAAAACACCCTACTTTCCACCGAGCAACCACCAGGAACACCCTAGCAACCTCTCACAACACCCTAGCAATCACCAAGAACCACTCACTAACAACTACCTAACAACCTAACCTAACCACCCTGAACACCCGATTATCCCCCTAGCAATCACCAGGAATACCCTAACAACACCTAGCAACCACCCGGAACACCCTACCAATCACCAAGAACCACCCACAACAAACTAGCAAGTACTTAATGCCCTAACAACCACCCGGAACATCCTACCATCCACCCAGAAACCACCAGGTAAATGCTAACAACCACACAGGACACCCTAACAACACTTAGCAACCACCCACAACATCCTTGAAAACACCAAGAACCACCAGTAACAAACTAACAACTACCTAACACACCAACAACCACCCAGAACACCCAAACAACACCTAGCAACTATTCAGAACCACCCAGAACATACTATGAATCTCTAAGAACCATGCATAAACTAGCAACTACCCAATAACCTAACAAAAACCCAGAACACCCTACTATCACCACCAGAAACACCATAGCAACCACATAAAACTCCTTAACAACACCTAGCAACTATTCAGAACCACCCAGAATGCCCAAGCAATCACCAAGAACAACCCACAACAAATTAGCAACTACCTAACACCCTAACCACCACCCAGAACACCCTACCATCTACCAAGCAACCTCCAAAAATATCCTAGAAATTACCCAGAAAACCCTAACAACACCTACCAACCATCCAGGACCACCCAGAACATCCTAGCAATCTTCAAGAACCACCCACAACAAACTAGTAACTACCTGACACCCTGACAACCACCCAAAACACCCTACTATCCACCAAACATTTACCCAGAACACCCTAGAAATGCCATAACAACTATGCAGAACACCCTAACAACACCTAAAAACAATCCAGAACCACAAAGAACAACCTAACAATTACAAAAGAACCACCCATAACAAACTAGCAATGACCTAACATTCTAACAACCACCCAAAACACCCTACCATCTACCCAGCAACCTCCAGGAACACCCTATCAACCATCAAGAACCACCCAGAACACCCTAGCAATCAACAAGAACTAAGTTTAAACTAGCAACTACCTAACATCCTAACAACCACCCAGAATACCATACTATTCAACTAACAACCACCCAGAACACCCTACTATTTACTTAGCAACCATCAGGAACACCCAAGCAAAAACATAGAACACCCTAACACCACCTAGCCACCACTTATAACACCCTCGCAATCACCAAGAACCACCCATAACAAACTACCTAATGCCCTAACAACCACCCAAAACACCCTACTATCCACCAATCATTTACCCAGAACACCCTATAAATGCCAAAGCAACTACGCAGAATACCCTAAAAACTATCCAGAACTGCATAGAACAACCTAGCAATTACAAAGAACCACCCATAACAAACTAGCAATAACCTAACACACTAACAACCACTCAAAAACACCACCATCATCACCTAGCAACCATCAAGAACCACCCAGAACACCCTAGCAATCACCAAGAACCACACTTAAACTAGCAACTACCTAACATCCTGACAACAACCCAGAATACCATACTATCCACCTAGCAACCACCAGGAACATCCACAATAAACTAGCAACTACCTAACACACTAACAGCCACCCAGAACACCATACTATTCACTTAGCAACCATCAGGAACACCCTAGCAAAAACATAGAACACCCTAACACCACCTAGCCACCACTTACAACACCCTCGCAATCACCAAGAACCACCCATAACAAACTACCTAATGCCCTAACAACCACCCAAAACACCCTACTATCCACCAATCATTTACCCAGAACACCCTATAAATGCCAAAGCAACTAGGCAGAATACCCTAAAAACTATCCAGAACTACATAGAACAACCTAGTAATTACAAAGAACCACCCATAACAAACTAGCAACTTCCTAATTCTACCAACAAGAACACCCTGGCAACCACTCAAAACACCCATGCAATATCTAGTTTTACATATGCAACTTCTGCTGTGCTTTCATCATCACTGGCATATTTCCACGCATACTCACCATGGCAATCTTGCAGACATTCTGGCAGGCCAGGCTGCGACCGGCCGTTCCCCCTGCTGGAGCGGAAGCGTGTGTGTATGCGAGCGCTGATGGAGGGGCTCTGGGTGGAGACGCGTGTGTCAGCGGCAGCGGGTGAGAGAGGTGGACCGGAGGGCACGGTGGTAGCCGGCGGAGACCATGAGACGGGACCACAGAGTCCACCGTCTGGAGAGGAGACTGAGGCTACAGAGAGACAGATATAGATTCATGTCACACTGGCTTTCCATCATGTTTGACTGACAATGAATATATGAATATCTGAAAGTGTTCACTTTCAGATAAAAAAGCAGCTTGAACATTCTCCCTAATGTCTCATTTTGTGTGCCGCAGAAAAAGAGAAGTCATAGAGGTTTGGATCGACACACGGCTGAGTAAATGATGACTCATTTTTGGCTGAGCTATCTTTTTAAATGATACAAATGAGTCTCATATGAGCACGCGCATAGAGCTGCTTCGAGCTCTTGACCTGCAGCCAGATGTGACAAGAACAAAAGGAGACGAGAGACAGAAACCCTGCGTGTGTGACTGTATAACCTCACCTTTCCTAACATCAAACAGACCTACATCCTCTATCCTTTTACCGTCACACATTATGAGGACCAGATACTGCAGCCGCTCTTAAAGGAACAGTTCACTCAAATAATAATTTATTCAAGTTGTTTCAAACCTGCATTGTCTTTAGAACAAAAAAGCATAAAGAGAAATTGAATGAAAAAAAAAAATGTATCAGTGTTTCTATAAATAAAATATGATTGATAATAATCAGACATGTTCCTTGAGGAGCGAATCAGCATATTAGACTGATTACTGAAGGATCATGTGACACTGAAGACTGAAGTAATGATGCTGAAAATTCAGCACTGCATCATTGAAATAAATTACATTTTACAATATATTCACATAGAAAAGAGCCATTTTAATTTGTAATATTTCACAATTTTCCTGTTTTTCTGTTCACTTAAATGTAACACCAGAGACATTAAAAACATACAAAACTTTCAAACAATCGCTGTCTCACAGTCTCTCACAGCGCAGGCTCTCGGATGCACCGCAGGGGTCGGTCGCGGTACTTTGCACATCCTCTAATCACAGATCTGAACTGCTTTACTCAACAACAGCCCTGAGATCACAAATGCATCCACAATCCATCTGGCTGACAGGCGTCTCTACTGATTTTCCAACGATTTGTGAGAGCTGGTGTGGTCTGACAGCTAAAGAGAAGGTTTCAAACGCTTTGTCTTTGTTGTGCTTTTTATTAAACAAACCTCTGGAGTGTGAGATGGACGGCAACTGTCACTCAGAACTGTAATAGAATAGTGAAGTAACACACATGCATGACAGTTTATGGAACATGCGTATGCATATTGCTTGAAATATGCATATATTGCGTCTCTCAATTTATGATGGGATTTGTAACATATACACATGTGTGTGTGCATATATATGGGATATGTAAATGAGCAATGACACACACCTTATATATGCTTGCACTTTGTGGTAAAGCTGAAATCTGACGTTGAGGAGACGTTCTGTATGTGGAGTGTATTTGAGTCCCAGTGTGTGTGTGAGCGGATGACAGTGTGTGCGCTGGACTGTTCAATCTGTTGGGTCCCACAGACCTGCAGCAAAGCACAAACACAGAACACAATGTAGGATACCTCAATAATGATGTGCATTATTCTAACACTACTAAAAGCCCATTTAAAACATGAACAAACAACATTTTCCAATAACTTTATCTGATCTTTCATAATGCTGGTGCAAATAATTGGAAATTCTTTGTTTTACTATTTTTTAAATGTTACTTTTTGTTTCAGAATGTTCAGAGAACACTCAAAAGTAACATTCACATAATTGTTGCTAAATTATAAAACATTCCCTTAACAGTCACATAACCAAGAAAAAAAATATGTAAAAACTAGAGAACATTGATTTAACTGAAAGGAAGCGTTGCCAAAAATTAATTAGAACATATTTTTATTAGTTGGGATAAAGTTGTATAACAAAATAACTTGCATATACTAGTCGAAATATTTTTTTTATGTTTTTAAAGAAGTCTCTTCTGCTCACCAAACCTACATTTATTTGATCCAAAGTACAGCAAAACAGTAAAGTGTTGAACTATTTTTACGATTTAAAATAACTGCTTTCTAAATATATTTTAAAATGTAATTTATTCCTGTGATTTCAAAGCTGAATTTGTTCTCATTTAAAAATAATAATTATGTATTTTCATAGTAAAATATACAAGACATATAAATCTATATTTATATTGTAATAAATATTACTGTTAAGTAATATTTAAATATTGAAGAAAAATAAAAGGAAAATAAGATATATTCTCTGATAAGTTCTTTTTAAATGCAGTTTTGGCTTCTCAAGTAAATTGATCTCATTTTCAAGTACAATTAGGTGTTCTTTACTGGAAAACAAGACAAAATCACTAATTAGAATGTGATTCATTTGTAGTATAATGAGAATCAGGGGGTTAAACATGCTTAATTATCATCGTACTTAATCATAGTCATAACTCCAAAAAAATGAATGGTTCTAAAATAGGTTTAATTTTCTTTGATTTAAAACAATTTTGGAATGAAAAAATTGTCTCTTGAGATTCACCTCCCTAGTAAACTCTCAATTTAATTGCTAAATGAAGATACAATACTTCCAACGTAACATCACCAAAGTAAAGCCATTCCCAGAATAGTTATGGGATCGCAATCGTGCAAATAAACCCACATATCAATATTCAGAAGTTAGAAATTTGCCCCGAATAGATTAACAATAAGAACTATGGTAACACACAGATCAGCCAATCACAACACAACTCATTTACACATAGAATTCTAAATGATACTGTAGAAAAAGCAGTCTGTTTAATTCTAATTGTCAGATATGAAGCAAAATGCTCATGAAAAAACAGAAAAGTCAAATCTGATACAATTCCACACAGAACCCAAAAAATGCACTGGACAAAATAATTAGCACCCTTAACTTAATATATGGTAGCACCTTTTGGAAAAAATAACTAAAATCAATCGCTGTAACCATGGATGAGTTTCTTACACCTCTCTACTGGAATCTTGAACCACTCTTCTTTTGCAAACTGCTCCAGGTCATTCAGATTTGAAGGATGCCTTCTCCCAACTGCTGTTTTGAGATCTCTCCACAGGTGTTCTATGGGATTCAGATCTAAACTCATTGCTGGCCATTTCAGAACTCTCCAGCGCTTTGTAACCATTTCTGAGTGCTTTTTGAAGTGTGTTTAGGGCCATTGTCCTGCTGGAAGACCCATGACATCTGGTGGGGACCCAGCTTTCTGACACTGGCCACTATGTTGCGCCCCAAAATTATTTGGTAATCATCAGATTTCATGATATCATTTCATGATTCACACAGTCAAGGCATCCAGTGCCAGAAGTAGAAAGGAACCCCAAAACATCTTTGAACCTCCACCATGTTGGACTGTAGGGACTGTATTCTTTTCTTTATAGGCCACATTTCTTTTTCTGTAAACAGTGCCATGATGTCCTTCACCAAAAAAGCTCTACTTTTGTCTCACCTGTCCACAGTACGTTCTCCCAGAAGGACTGTGGTTTTGTCACAGAAGTTTTGGCAAACTCCAGTCTTGCTTTTTTATGCATTTTTGTTTATGTTTATGCATTATAGCATCCATTTTCATTCAGATGGCAACGGATAGTGTGAGCAGACACTGTTGTATCCTGTGTCTGCAGATCAGCTTGAATTTGTTTGGAAGTTAATCTGGGTTCTTTATCCACCATTTGAACAATCCTTCGTTGTAATTTCATTAATTTTGCTCTTCCGTCCACGTCCAGGGAGATTATCTCCAGTAATGATATTGCTCACAATGGACACAGGAACATTAAAATATCTGAAGATGGACTTGTAGCCTTGAGATTGTCCATGTTTTCCATAATTATTTCTGTCAAATCCACAGACAACTCTTTACACTTTTTCTTTTCTCCATGTGACACAACACAAAGGTTGAGTCAACTTTTGACCATTTTAACTGGTTGCAAGTGTGATTATTATATTGCCCACACCTGTTACTTGCCACAAGTGTGTCTGGATACAAATTACAGGAGCATCACATGCTTGAAAAGCAATTATTTCTTTCAATTTTGACAAGGTGCCAATAATTTTGTCCAGTCCATTTTTGAGTTCTGTATGAAATTTGATCAAGTTTGACTTTTCTTCTGTTTTATTTTTTGTGTGTTGTTCTAGTGCAAACAAAAACAATAAGCACCTGAATACCAAAACATTTGCAAATGGAACAATTTTCTGAGATAAGTGTTGCATTTTCTGACAGAATTGCAAGGGTGCCTATATTTTTGGCCACAATGACTAATTATGGCATGTTTATTTCAGCTGTGCGGGTTTAGTACCTTAGTTTTTCGATGGTGTTCTTCTTATTGCTGAAAAACAGACTAAGCAGAGTTTTCCTCTTAATGCACGCAATTATTCCAACACACAGCAGACACAGAAACACCACCAGGATGCCCACCATCACACTGCTGCTGTCTGCATGTACACACAAACACATTCAACACAGTCATGGTGACTTGAGTAGATGCCGATGAAGAGCATTATAATAATCACAGATAAACGTTTAATACCTGTTGGTCTCATGGGGCCGCTGTCCATACTGCCTCCAAACCCAGCTTTATCACAGAACGGAGGAGCCCAGAGCGACTCACAGTGACAGTTCTTATTATTATTACAAACCTGCATATGAGACACACACACAAAAATGAACATTAAAATTGCTAAATGGAAATAAAATACTTTCATTTTACAAATGCAAACATAGAATACAGATAGGAAATTATTCAGCATCCAATTTTGCTGGTAGCATTTCTTTATTGGTCTGTTTGTGTGTGTGTGTGTGTGTGTGTGTGTGTGTGTGTTTTGAGCAGTCATCATGTCCTGCGTGCTGTAAGTCTGTAAATGCACCTCCTCAACATCTACCAAAATACTCAAACACTTCCTCTTTCCTCTATTTGGCAGCATTTGTTTCTGGTTCTCCTCTCTTGGCGCTGATGAGCCGCAGATGTTGGATTTAGAGGAACATCTTGATCTAATCTGGAGATTCGTGAGCTCATTCATGGACTTCCACTATCTGTTTCTCACTATCTGCACAAACCTGTAACCACTATCTGCACAAACCTGTTCTTCATTGTGATATCCTTCATAATGCTGGAGCTAAAACACATTCTCTCTGTCAGGTTTCACCCCTCGGTATTTACACAGATCTCATCTGGACTCGTTTTGACTGTAATCTAAACATGCTTTGCTTAATTAAATGAAGGTTTGAAAAAGGAGGAACTCTTCCAGACACTGTGAACGTGTAAAAGTATCGCCAAAATCAATGTGGAAATTACGATTTTGAACCTGGATCCATTATGAACTCTGACACCTGCCGACTTAAATCTTATATTTTAGATCAGCCTGAACTGCATTTGTATTAAATATATGTGCTTACATTAAAATATGTGAGAGAACGACTTGAAATCAAGGTTCACAGTGGTGTTTAGTTGCATTCAAGTCAAGTTAGAATTGCTATAATTATGTTCAGTATAACAAGAACTATTTCTCGAAATCATTTTGTGAATAAGCAAGACGTTTCTTATTCTCTGAGTATTTCCATTCAGTCAAAATGCATAACAATAACAGCAACAAGTAATTACTATAATTTTGTGTTTCTAACTGGTAAAAATCATATTCACATCATAGGCAAACACATAATTATGAGCTGGAAACTCTGCGCTGACTTTGATACATGTGAAAACAAACAAAACGTCCTATTTTATGCAGCTTTGCTTTTTGAAGTATATTCATCTTGTTTTTAAAAAAAATATTTAGATGTACTTTATAGGAAAAGACAAAACACTGATCTAAAATCATGATTAATTAGTGGTAATGAGATTTAGGAGCCTTAATTTGCTTAATTATCATAAAATGTCTAATTAGCAATTAAACTTTAAAGGGTTTACTAGGGATGCAAATCTCAAGATAACACATACAAAACATTTGTTTTAACAGTAATAACAGCACATAGCAGAGTAAATGTATGAAACAATATGATTTAAATATCCAAGCATTACTTCACCATTTTTGCCAATGCAAATAAATAAATAAATTAATTAAAAATAAATACATACATAAATAAATATGCATATCTTTAGAGAAAAATATTAATTTTCATTAGATTTTATTTTAAATAAAAAAAATATTATTATTATTACATACATTTTCCTTAGGCTTTTTTTTTTTTTTTTTAAATAATAATAATTAAAATAAATTATAACCAAGACATGTTTTGTTAAGTAAACTCCCTAACATAAATAAATAAAAAATGCATGCATACATAAATAAGGTCATAATTTATCCCATTATCTCAAGAAATAGAAATAAAGTTTGATTAGATTTTATTTTTCATAAATAAAATGAAATACAATTTAACACACACACACACACACACACACACACACACACACACACACACATATATATATATGTTATTTATTTATTTTTTTTCTTCTTTAGCCTTTATATTTTTTTTGAATTAAAATAAATTATGACCTGGACATGTTTTGTTGAGAAAACTCCTTAACATCAATAAATAATTTAATTAATTAAATAAAAATAAAAAATAAAAATAATAATAATAATAATAATAATAATAATAATAATAATAATACATACATACATACATACATATATACATACCATTTCTCAAGAAAAAAATGATAATAATAATAATTTCCATTACATTTCATTTTTGAAATAATAAAAAAAATATTACAAAATATTAACTTACTACATTAATTTTATAATTTTGTTTTGTGTAAACTCCCTAGCAAACTCTCAATTTCATTACTAAACAGAAATAAAACCCTTTCATTTTGCAAATAAAAACATGAGAAGATAGAAATATAGGTAGGAAATCATTCAGCATCCGACTTTTTGAAGGGGTTACAATGTTGTAAAACTAATGTCGTGAATGTTTGTAAAGCTGCTTTAAAAAAATGTGCACGCTATACATATGACTTTGACTTGAATTATTCATATAGTCATGCTCTTTGCCATCATTATTAAAAGAAATCACACTAAGCCCAGTTTAACATTATGAGTGTAGCCGAATAATGAATAATTTATAAAACTGAGGATATGAAGACAAGCTGTCATCATGTAATTATGGAAATCCTAACATGAGCGTCACATTAGATTCATCTTATTTTTTATTATATAACATTTCTACACTGAATGGGCCTCTGGAGTTGATACTGTATGTAGGTCTTAGATAAAACTGCTCCATTATGGGATCGAGTTCAGACAGATTCTGGGTATTTCTGAGTGAAACTGTAAAGTCAGATATATACTCACTCCATGTCCGCTGCACTTGGCCGAACAGTCGTGAACTCCAAGCACACTGATGTTCTGACACTGTCTGTTTATGCACATCTATAGACACAGACAGAAAGAGAGTGATGATTGACAGCTCAACTCCACCCAAACATACTGACATGATCCATTTTAATGTCCTCACAGCAGCAAACGGTAAAAAAGTGTCTCATGCTGTGTATGTGTCACACGCAATTCAGTCCGACACACATTTACTGCTTTATAACTTTGTTTTATTAATACTATGATGTCAGGGTAATTTCCAATTATGTCAGGACGTAACCAATGAGGCCACTTTTTCCTTAGTTAACAACCCTGATTTCATTCGTGGCTCACTTTTGACTCAATATGCAGTTATTGCATCATTGCATGGCACCAACATCTTCTATTGATTTTGATATAGAAATGAATTATAATGATATCACATCGTTTTAAGGCAAAATGCCAACAGTGTAAATTTGGTCTATTCTTTTCTAAGCATATCTAGTCATGGGTAATAACTTGATCCAGGAAAACAGTGCTGAGTTTTATATATAAATGTAAGTTTAGAAAATCTATAAAGAGCCTAATTTACATAGAAATGTGACGTTTGCACAATTTCAGTACATTTAATGTATACAATATGTCAGTTTTTGAGCAGAAAAATTCCCTATGAATTTATACAGATATAAATAGTTTATTATGCTCATTTACTTAGCTGCATTTATTTGATTAACAATACAGATAAAAAACAGGAATATTCTGAAATATTATTTCAATGTAAAATAACTGTTTTTTAAATGAATATACTTTAAAATGTAATTTCTTCCTGTGATGCAAAGCTGAATTTTCAGCATCATTACTCCCGTCTTCAGTGTTACATGATCCTTCAGAAATCATTCTAATATGCTGTTTTATTATCAATTTTTTTTTTAAAGAAATTACTACTTTTATTCAGCAAAGATGTGTTAAATTAACATAAAGTGATAGCAAATACTTATTTGTTCGAAAAGATTTGTATTTTTGACTTTTTTTTCCCCCCAAAATACTGAAAAAAGAATTACAGGTTATAATATTAGCGCAACCGTTCCCAACATTGATAATAAAAGTAATAATTCAGCATGTTAGAATGATTTCCGAAGGAACATGTGACACTTAGGACTAGAGTAATGATGCTGAAAATTCAGCTTTGCGTCACAGGAATAAATTATATTTTAAAATATATTAAAATAGAAAACAATTACTTCAAACTGTAATAATATTTCAAAGTATTACTGTTTTTTCTGTATTTTTGATCAGGTAAATGCAGCCCTGCAGCATAAGAGAATAAAAAAGATAAAAAGGTAAAAAAGCCCCTGAAAATCAATTCTGGGGATCAAATATTACCTAATAATTCACAATAATTATTAGCAAAAAACAGACAAACCTAAAGCTATCCATTAAGATAATAACATAATAATAATAATCCACACAGAAGCTCTAATTTCATTCAGAATACACTAGAAACCATATAGCAATGCATTTGAACCCATCTTGCAGTCCTGATGTTGTTGATCTACATGAACATGATCTGAACAAGCTTGAGTTACAGTATTTTAGTAATGGTCATCTTCTCAGTGTTTACTCTCTTTACCATGTTTTGTCCACACTTGGTGCCAGTGAGCACGAGACCCGGATCCGGCATGTCGTCCCCCAGGTACACATGAGTCCCGCGGCAGAGGATACGCCCACCTTCCTGGAGCGGGATGTTGGTTTCTATGGAGACAGCATTGGTGCCAATCACTGGCCGGTTGGCTCCACCTTGACACTGAATCTTCCCACATTTAGCATCTCTGGAAAGACAACAGATAGAAACAACTGAAAATGCAGTTAAAAAAAAAAAAGATGATTTGATGATTTTTTTTTTCAATAAAATTCAAACTAATTCATAAAAATTTATTTATAAATAATTAATTATATTTTCTTTGCATTTGTTTAGGTGAACTTGAGGTTATATATAAATATTACAATTACAAAAATTATATACACTTCCAGATAAAAGTTTTTGAACAGCAAGATTTTTCATGTTTTTTGAAAAGTCTCTTCTGCTCACCAAGCCTGCATTTTTTTGATCCAAAGTACAGCAAAAACAATACAATTTTGAAACATTTTTACTATTTAAAATAACTGCTTTCTATTTAAATATATTTTAAAATGTAATTTATTCCTGTGATCAAAGCTAAAATTTCAGCATCATTACTCTAGTCTTATCTGAAATAAACTGCATTTGTAACATTCAAAAGCTTTTTTTTTTTTGAGGAAAGAAATTATAGAAAATAATGCTTGTATTTAGCAAGGGTGATTTGAATTGGTCAAAAGTGATGATAAAGACATTTATAATGTTACAAAAGATTTCCATTTCAGATAAATGCCATTCTTCTGAACTTTCTATTCATTAAAGAAACCTGAAAAAAATTCTACTAACATAATAATAAATGTTTTTTTGAGCAGCAAATCTGAATATTAAAATTATTTCTGAAGGATCATGTGACACTGTAGACTGGAGTAATGATGCTAAAAATTCAGCTTTGAAATCACAGGAATAAATTATTATTTTTAAATATAATAAAATAGAAAACCGTTATTTTAAATAGTAAAAATATTTCAACATTTTTACTGTTTTTGCTGTACTCTAGATTAAATAAATGCAGTCTTGGTGTAATATATGTGTGCTTGTTTTACATTGTTGTATTTTATTTTTTACATTTAGCCTTGCTTTAACTTTTTTTTTACTGATTTGAGAATAATATATTAAAAAAATTATAATGTATTATCTTATAATCTAATAATATATAATATTTATTTATTTTCATTTTATTTTTTACATTTGGCCTTGTTTTTTTCCCTGCTGTCCAGCCCTGAGACACATTTTGGGTTGTGAACTTATCTAAAATTTTGAGTAACTTTTCCAGTTATTAACAGATCCCAACGTCCCGAATCAAAGAGTTTCCCAGACTGACACATTTGCAGTGTTTTTACAGCACTGAAGTGTGTTTCCTCTGCTGAGGCTCGTGGTAATGGGACATACATCTTTGATTCCGTTGCAGCCAAAACACAGAGAAATAATGAGGCATCCTCTCCACTAAAGACCAATTACTACATTCAGAGGGCAGTTTCTCACGCAGCCTCATCCAAAAAAGAAAGAAAGAGACAGACAGACAGACGGACAGACAGAACGTGGCTCGAGTCCCTTTGGCCAAAATAAAGAGTCATTAGCGGCTGAAACAGTTTCTCTCTCCGTCTGTCCACTTCAGTCATTAAAATAATTACTACATCGATGATATGATCCGTGAAACACTTAATAAAGCAGCCAATCTGAGCTCAATTAAAACAAAATGTATGACAGGTGTTACCTGCATATGCAAATTACTCTGACATTTTCAATAGGCTTTTGTTCCCTTTCTTTTAAAGACTTGTGTTGTTATTTGTCTGGCTGTTTGATATCTCTCTCTCTCTCTCTCTCTCTCTCTCTCTCTCTCTCTCTCTCTATATATATATATATATATATATATATATGAGACAGTCAGTCAATAAAGAACAGGATGGGAAGAAACTGATGAGAGAAATTCATTTAAAGTTTAATTTAAATCTAAAATGTAATTTTAAGAGGAAAAACATTCAAAGAGCTAAGAGATTTTGGAGGTACTTTTGATTTTCTGTTGTCCTGAAGTGCACTCACTAAAAGCAACAGTCTTCTAAAAATCTGTAATATACAATCATTTATTCTGCAGCAAATCAAATATAAAAATACTCCCTCATGTACCTTATGATGCCATCCCTAAACTCATCTATATTAAAGACTGGGGCTAGTTGTTATAGTGAACATTTCTCTACATTCATTTTTTACAAGTAAATTTCTGATACACATACCTTAAAGACTCAAAAAAAGCTATAAAACATTTCATTAACACACAACTCGTTTGTGTAGGGCAAGTTGTCAAAATGAAACTTATCCAGCTAAATATAAACAATTATGAAATAGTAAAAATATAAAAAGTAACAAAAAAATATTAAATATTTGGTTTGTCAAATAATTCTAATAATAATTCTAATATTCATGAATAAATTGGATTTTATAATGGCCCAATACAAACGTGACAAGCTGCCCTATAAAACAAAAAATATATATATTTATTAAATTCTACATCAGTTTTTTGTTTATCATGTGAGGTTTATATTGTATTATTATTATTATTATTATTATTATTATTATTATTATGTATTATATAATAATATTTAGAATTGATATTTACTCTTTATATTATTTATACTTTTTTATATTCATTATTATTATCCTTATTTAATTAATTTATATTTACTCTTTATATAAAATATTTTTCAAATATTTTTCACAGTATTTGGCATTGAGATACAACTATTTGAAAATCTGAAATCTGATGGTGCAAAAAAAATAAAAAAAATAAAAATATTGAGAAAATCGCCCCTTTAAAGTTGTCCAAATGAAGTTCTTAGCAATGCACATTAATGCACACTAATCAAAAATTTACATTTACGGTAGGAAATTTACTAAATATCTTCATGGAACATGATCTCCGATTCAACTTATTTAATATCCTAATGATTTTTGATATATATATATAAAAAAAAATCTATAATTTTGACCCACAGTGTAAAAAACAAAAAACACAATGTGTTGAGTCAACTTAAAATAATTTGTTACCCTGCTTATTTGAGTTCAGTCAACTCAAATAAGTTTATTCAAGTTAAAATGTTAAGTTGTACTAAGTGCCAACTTAGAAATTGGAGTTGACTAAACTAAAAAAAATGTTTGTTAAACTTAACAGCTGCGTTTGTTACTCGGCTGCCTTAAAATTTTAAGTTGAATCAACTCAAATACCCAAGCTGTCACTTAGTAAAAAGTAACATTTCAAGTTGACTTTTTTCAAGTTGACTGAACTTTAAATTTTAAAAGCAGCCAGGTCACAAATTATTTTAAGTTGACTCAACAATTTTTTTTACAGTGCATAAAATGTATTTTGGCTATTGCTACCCCCGTACTACTTATGACTGGTTTTGTGGGCCAGGGTCACATATTTTCTCTTACCGTGCTTCACATTTGGCAAATGATCCCTTTGCGTCTTTTCCACAGTTTCCATATGGATCACCTGCCGAGTTGACTCTTTCGAAACAGATTCCTGGAGCTGGCTTAGCACCTGTTAAACACACAGAACAAGTATAGACAGATGCAGTAGTGGTTCCTCCAGACCTGCGGGTGGCGCTGTACTCACCCTGTCCCCACAGCGTGATGCACTGCTGCTCGTGTGTCTGGCAGATGCCGTTGTAACAGTGTCCATCAACACCCTGACAGGTGTGTCCGTCGTGCAGGTAAACATTAGCGGGACATTGAGGATCAGCGCCTGTGCAAAACTCTGGCAGGTCACAGGAGTTACTGGACTCACGGCATGGAGTCCCTGCAGGCTTCAACTAGACAATAAACACATTGTGATGAATGTATTGATGTGACAATTACATGAATGAAGTCCTTTCAGTCAATACAAAATACCAGTTTACGTTTATCTTAATTTATGAATGTTCCTGGTTTTATTGTGAATGATTCCTCAGTGCATGCTTTTCTAAAAACTAAACATTTTTATTGCATTATAATAAAGTGCATAATTTTATTGCAATATAATAATAATAATAATAATAATAATAATAATAATAATATGCACATTCACTTATTTAGTCTGGTTATTTAGGCTTATGGTGTTTTAATAACTGACATGTTAAAATTTGTAACACTTTTTTTGAGGTAATTCAATATTATGTATATTTATTTTGCATTACATTAAATAACATTTATTATATATTAAATTATTATAAAATAATGTACTATTTAAAAAAAAATAAATAAATCCAATAAAGAGCAAAAATACAGTATCTGTATTTGTGAGTATACCCTTTGTTTCAGCAACCATTTTAGTATATCTTCTCAAGGGACAATACTATAGAAAAAACTTGGATATATTTTAGAATAGTCAATGTGCAGCTTGTATAGCAGTGTAGATTTACTGTCCTCTGAAAATAACTCAACATACAGTCATTATTGTCAAAATAGCTGGCATCAAAAGTGAGTACACCCTAAGTGATAACAGCAGTATGTTGTTTAACCATGCAAAGCCACATGTCCTTTTCATCATGTTCATGTTTTTGTCTGCTTGACAGGACCATACAAAGTTGTGTATCTTGTATTAGAGCAGTTAAAATTTGGTGCTTTGGTGCTCTCTCATACTTACCACTGGATGTTCAACATGGCACCTCATGGCAAAGAAACTCTCTGAGGATTTGAGAAGTAGAATTGTTGCTTTCCACAAAGACATCCAAGGCTATTAGAGGATCAGTAACACTCTGAAACAGAGTTACACTACAGTGGTCAGGGTCATACAGAGGTTTTCCAAGATGGGTTCCATTCAGAACAGGCCTTGCAAGGGTCGAACAACAAAGCTGAGTACTCATTCTGTGCGTCAGGTGCAGAACCTGGCTTCAAAAAACAGATGCATGAATGATGCCAGCATTGCTTTAGAGCATGTAGAAGTAGAAGGTTAGCTTGTCAGTGCTCAGACCATAAGCCACACACTGCAACAAGTTGGTTTGCATGGGTGCCATCCCAGAAGGAAGCCTCTTCTGAAACTGGCTCACAAGAAAGCACGCAAACAGTTTGCTGAAGACAACCTGTCCAAAAGCATGAATTACTGGAACCATGTCCTGTGGTCTGATGAGACTAAGATAAACTTGTTTGGCTCAGATGGTGTCCAGCATGTGTGGCGATGCCCTGCTGAGGAGGACCAAGAAAACTGTGTATTGCCTACAGTCAAGCATGGTAGCATCATGGTCTGGGGCTGCATGAGTGCTGCTGGTACTTCATTGAAGGAAACATGATTCTATTATGTACTGTACTTTGTGAACCAAAACATAATGCCTTTCCTTCAGAAACTGGTCCGAATGGCAGTTTTCCAACGTGACAACAACCCCAAACACACCGCCAAGATGACAACTGCCTTGCTGAGGAAGCTGAAGGTGAAGGTGATGGGGTGGCTAAGTATGTCTCCAGACCTGAACCCTCTTAAACACCTGTGGGGCATCCTCAAGTGGAAGGTGGAGAAGCACCATGTGTCTAACATCCAGCAGCTCTGTGATGTCATTATAGAGGAGTGGAAGAGGATCCCAGCAACAACTTGTGCAGCTCTGGTCAATTCAATGCCCAGAATGATTAAGGCAGTGCTAAATGATAATGGTGCTTAAACACAAAATACTGACACTTTGGACAAAGTTTTGACAAGTTCACTTAGGGTGTACTCACTTTTGTTGCCAGCTATTTTGACAATAATAGCTGTATGCTGAGTTATTTTCAGAGGACAGTAAATCTACACTGCTATACAAGCTGCACATTGACCATTCTAAAATATATCCAAGTTTTATTTCTATAGTATTGTCCCTTGAGAAGATATACTAAAATGGTTGCTGAAATGCAAGGGGTGTACTCACTTTTGAGAGATACTCTAAATGCACAAATAAATAAAAATGCACATTTTACTTTAAGTACATAAAATTAGCGAGTTACAAATGAATGCAACAAATAAAGTAAATTATGATGAATGTCAAAAATTACCTGACAGTCTTCACAACACTGTCCATGCGCACATACAGCTTCCTCTTTAAGTGTGCATGTACTGGCATTACAGCAGGGATTCAGACATTCCTATAGAGACACAGTTGAGAAACAGTTCTTCACCAGAAACAAAAAATAATAATAATAAAAAAAAAAAAAAGTTTTCAGCAGAAATGTTTCTTGAGCAGCAAATCAGCACATTAGATTGATTTCTGAAGGATCATGTGACACTGAAGACTGGAGTAATGATGCTGAAAATTCAGCTTTGATCACAGGAATAAATTACATTTGACAATATATTCATATAGAACACAGATATTTTAAATTACAATAATATTTCACAATTTTACTGTTTTTACTGTATTTTAATCGAATACAGCCCTGCTGAGCAGAAGGCACTTCCTACGAAAGTATTTTTTTTCTAATTGAGATATGACTCAAGTACATCTGCATGTGTGTAAGACTCATGTCTAAATAATTTCCCAGATGCTTTTCTCTGACTGCTGGCTATGTGGAAATTCATAAATTGAACATGAGCATTGTTGACAGGTGCACAAACACAAACATTGTACGTTTTTGCTATGCATTCTGCACTGCCAGCAACATTTCAGCAAAGACATCAGTGAACAGATTTAAACCCTCAGGAAACACCTGAAGCACTCAAGCACTAACAAAAGCTTTTCTCTGCGGTCCTCGCAAAATCTCCTGGTCCAGAGCGACAGATGCATCTCATTCTTGTGCTTCTTCTCAGCGTGGTCGCTGCAGAAACTGTTTATTTCGCTTGCCGCAGATTTGGAGGAGCGACTGCTAATGATGCACAACTCACTGGAGAGTGTGAAAAAAAAAAAAATCGCAGCACATGTGCAGCGCTTAAGGGAAGCATGTAAATGTCTGCATGAAATATGTTTTTGAAAACTAAACATGCACACATGAGCTCTGACGTACCTCCAGATCTCCGCAATCGCATTGCTCTCCCTCCTCGACATATCCGTTTCCACATTTCTGGCCTCCGTAGAGCACTTTCACCTCTGGCATGTTGAACAAACACATGCCCACACCTTTCTCCAAACTTGCAGCGAGATCCTTCTTACTGCACGTACTGAAGACGGTAGGGAAAGGATACCTGAAAGAAATCAGAAATGGTTTTTAAAGAAAACTGTTCAGTTTTGTGACATTCAACATATGCACACATAAAGGGACCAATCAGGCAGTGGAAGTCTTGCCAACGAAATGACATCATCCTGTAAGTGCCGACTGGCACGAGGACCAATGAAACGAGTCCCAGATGAGAGAACCGCGACAGATAAGAGATATTTATGAGTCATGTGAAATCACACTGACTGTTTCACCAGAGTTGTAAATTGGAGGCAGCAGGAAATGTGTGTGTGTGCGCGATAACACTTCATATTACATATGGTTTAATTTGGACGGAATTATCCAACAAGCCAAGGCTCTAATAGACTGGTTTGTGTTCATTTGTGGTGTTTGCTTACGCAGATATCATTATTACAACCTTAAAAAATGCATATCAATTCACACACACAAAAACGACAACAGAAAAACATGTTAGGAGCTGCCTAGCAACACCCTAGCAACCACCCACAACAACAACAACAACAACAACAACAACAACAAAAAACACCCCCAACAATGTCCAAGCAGCCATATAGAAACACCACAGCAACACCCTAGCAACCATCAAACAAACATTCTAAAAACCACTCAGTACAGCTATAGTAACCACCCACAATGCCTTAGGCCCTGATCACACAGAACACGCTTTTTATGCCTGAAAACGCGAGGCGCACAGCACTGCCTTTTTTTGGTGACTTTAAAAAAAAAGAGCAGTGCGCAGCGGTTTTTTTTATGTTGCTAGGAAACCGTCAAACCATCAAAACATTCGATTGGACAATGGAAAAAACGCGACGACGTTGAGCACTTTTCTGCACAGAGTTGCTTTTTTTTTCAACTTCAGGCGCTTGGAGCGCTCAGCACAGCAGGCGGTTAAAATGCGAGGCGCCGGGGGCGCTTAAACAGCGCACAGAACGCTCACTGCCAACCGAAAACAATTCAAAAAAGGTGCGTCGCACTGCACCAAACGCATTCTGTGTGATCGGGGCCTAAGCAATGGCATAGCAACATGTTAAAAAAAACACTCAGACTCAGAACACAACAACCACATAGCAACACCCTAACAACCACATTCTAAAAACACTTAGAATACCACCTATAATGCCCTGACAGCAACATTACATGTTATGAATATTCAGAACACAAAAGTGATGACTTGGCAACACTCTATTATTAAAAGCAACATGTTAAAAACACAACTACAACACTCAGAATGGCATAGCAACCACCCACAAACATTCTAAAACACATTCAATGCCATAGCAACTCTCTAGTAACCACTCACAGCAAAAAAAAACAAAAAAAAAAAACACCCGCAATGACCAGACTACATAGTTACGTTTTAAAAACCACTGAAACCACATAGAAACTCCATAGTAACAACTCACAAACATACTAAAAACACTTAAAACACCATAGCATCTCCCTAGAAAAACACACCCAACATAGCAACCACCCATAATGCTTAGGCAATGTTAGATGTTACAAACACTCAAAAAAAACAAACACTCAAAATGCCATAGCAACCACATACCAACTCCCTGGCAACCACCCACAAACATTTTAAAAACACTTAAAACACCATAGCAACTCCGTAGTAAACACTTACCACATAGCAACCACACACAATGCTCAGGCAACATAGCAACTTTTTAAAAACATTCAAATTGCCATAGCAACCACATAGCAACTGCCCAACAATTACCCACAAACATTCTAAAGACACTTAAAATACCATAGCAACTCCCTAGAAAATACTCATAATATAACAACCACCCACAATGCTCGGGCAACACAGCATCATGTTAAAAACTTAGATACATACAAAAATCAGAAAGCTATAGAACCCACATAGCATCTGCCTAGCAACCACTCACACTCACATTCTAAAAACACTTGAAACACCAGAGCAACTATCTAGTAACCATTCACAACCTAGCAACCACTCACAATGCTCAGGCAATACTGTCTGAAAAACATCTAGAATGCAACTACCGCATAGCAACTGCCTAGCAACCACACAAACATTCTAGAACACATTAAACACCATAGCAACGCACATAACAGCCTTTCACAATACTCAGGCAACATAGGAACATGTTAAAAACCACTCAGAATACCATAACAACTACACACCAACTGCCTAGCAACCACCCACAAACATTCTAAAAACACTTGAAACACCAGAGCAACTCTCTAGTAACTGCTCACAACATAACCACAATGCTCAGGCAATATAGCAACGTTAAAAACCACACAGCTACTGCCTAGCAACCACCCAGAAACATTCTAAAAACACTTAAAACATCATAGCAACTCCCTAGTAACCACTCATAATGAAACAACCACTCACAATGCTAAGGCAACATAGTAACGTGTTAAAAACACTCAGAATGTCATAGCAACCAACCATTAACATTCTAAAAACAGTTAAAACACCATAGCAACTCTTTAGTAAACACTCATCATAACAACCACCCACAGTGGTCAGGCAACATAGCAACATGTTAAAAAACAAAGCACTCAGAATGCCATAACAACCACCCAAAACATTCTAAAAATCACATGGCAACCACCAACCAAGACCCTGGTAACAGCCCACAACACCCTAGCATTGTGAAGGCGAGTTTTGAACACACAAACCTCTTCATAAAATGTAAATCTCTAGTTCTTAAGTACTTAGTTCTCTATTTCCCACAAGACACAGAAACACTTCCATGCATGGTGGAGATGATTTCACCACAAGCACACACACACACACACACACACATTCAGTAAAAGTGGCCCACAAATCCACTTTGAATATCATTGCTCCCCCGCGGAGCGTAACAAAATGTTTCGCCGCAGCGTCTACATGATGAAATCCCAAGTTTACAAACAACCCAACAGCCAGAGAAATTACAGCCCTCGTTTGTGACTGACAGCTCCCAGAGAGAAGCATATGGTGCATATTATGATGCTGCCTGATGAGCTCATGATGGTGAAGCCATCTGTGATCAGAGAGGGTTTTTAGGAGGATTTAGTGATGATGGTGATTGCAGGACTCAATGCAGGTGTGAATCATTGCACTCGGCTGGTTTCATTAACACGATGAACGCTACATCACTAAACATCCTGATGAATTAAATCAGTGCGACTGGTTGAATTACAACACATGCTGCAGATCTGGAGGTTGAGTATTAATCAGACGCTCACAGCCTCTTTATTATCCAAAATTACTTATTCTATGAATATTTAACTATTTGGACTATTTGTGTTCTACATCAAATATCACAAATTTTGGGTTTAAGCAAAAAAAACAAACTGATTTTTAGAATGATTTCTGAAGTATCATGTGATTCTTAAGATAAGAAGTAATGATGCTGAAAATCCAGCTTTGCATCACAAAAATAAATTACATTTGGAAATATATTGCAATAGAAGACAGTCATTTTGAATTGTAATAATATTTCACAATTGTACTGTTTTTAATCAAATAAATGCAGCCTTTGTGAGCATAAGAGACTTCCTTCATGCATTTATATAAAAACAAGATTGACTGCAGTCCCAGCATGCCTCAGTGCTTCTCCATGAGTTTATCTTTATGTTGAATATTACTTCTTAAAGCAGTCAAACAACAACATTTGTAACTGGCTAAAGATGAAGCACAAACTGTTTGTTCTTCAGGGGAAAACTCATAACACGCCTGTTGTAGCTTGTTTTTCTTCTCGGGTTTGAAGATTGCTTGAATTTTGTGTGATTGTGATGAGTTTGTATTGGATAATAGCTCTTGAATTATTGAAATAGTTTGGCACAGGCGGCTTTGATTGGCTCTGATGTGATTGTGAAGCGTGTGTCGCGTCTCTGCTGTGAGATGTCATGCGGGAAGTAACATCTGTCAGTGCTGTCAAACACATTGTGCGGCGAGAGGAACTGCAGTAATCCATCCAGGTTGTCTGGTTCTGGTCTGGATTGCCAACATCGGCCAGCAAAGACTTTTCAGAGAGCATAATGGGGTATATGAAATGTTTTGGATTTGATTATGTTGCATACAAATTAAAATTATAGATCCCATATGTCTGTATGTTTCCCAGCTTATATATTTTGTGTTTTGGATAGAGGCTTCTCAGAACGGCTTTAATGATTTGACACCTTAGCAATACTGTAAACCATTCTTGTTGACCTTTACTTGCTAGATGTAAGAAGTGGATGATACAACTACAAAGTACCAATTTTAATACCAGTATCAAGTCCAATATTGCTGATACACTAATAATGCTATAAAATCGAATGATGCAGTATTTCATATTTTTAAGTCATAGTTTTTAACATTTAAAAGACCCAAAATGCAAATTCTTCAAATTCTTACACACTTCTGTATTTTGTTTAGAATTTAGTAACAGTTCCAGAACATTAAAAGAATATTGTAACTTAAACTTAAAACATTTAACAAAAACATAAACTTTTTTTTTTTCATTTTTACATTAATTTTCCTGCTAAATATTATTTATTTATTTATTTATTTTACCTCTATGGCACCTATTTATTTATTTACTTATGTATTTTACAGTCTTATATTTTATGGCAAATAACAAAACTTGATTATATTATATTATATTATATTATATTATATTATATTATATTATATTATATTATATTACAGTCTTTCAATTTATATTGTTATTATATTATTTATTTATTTATTTATTTAACATCTTAAATTTCATGGCAAATATTATATTATTTTACTGTCTTTAATTGTATGGCAAATAATACAATGTATTATATTATATTATATTATATTAAGGATCAATCATTTTATGTAAAGATCATTCCTCTCGATGCAACATTTTTATCAAAAACATTAATACTTGCAACTCATCTCTACTTTTTGCTGTTGAACAGCACAGCTGTGCTAATTTACCAGGTAAACCAGCAAAAAAACAGTGCTAAACCAGCATGGCAACTCAAACTAGGCTAAAACCAGCAAAATATCAGTAGATTTTTACACTTCTAGAGACATTAGCATGTAAAACCCACTGCCACAATATTAGGATGATGTTTCTTCTCTCCTGCATAACCTGTATAACATTCATAAAGCTTTGACAGCAGCATTGTCTTTTTGGGTCGAACTATCACTTTAAACTGAATGTGTAACAAGTGTTGAATAAATTCAGTTTGCCAGCCATCAAATAAAGAGCTGGGCAGCGTTCCCCTCCTACATCCTCAGATCTACAGCTTATCTTTTCAGCATGGACCAGCGTTTGCTTCAGGATCCAGTTGGCTTTGCTTTGACCATTAGTATGCATCAGAGCCGCCGAATACTGTGATGTTCGCTTCGTTCCTGGCACGCAGACCGAGACCACAGGGCAAACGCGAGCACGGAAATCTGGCTCTCATCGGCCCTCGCGCTCGCCGGACCGACTGTACCCACGACGGGCGGCGCCAGGGTGGCATGAGCCTGCGGGAGGGCGAGAGATAAGCAGATGCTTCCTCTTGCTTCCTGATGCCAACCCAGAGATCAGCGCTCAGCGATAAGCCGCAGCGACTCGAGTGTGTCTAAGCTCTCAAACACCTCCTCTGGACTGGGCTCAACAGGAGGCCCACATAATGAAGACGCTGCCATGGGCACAGAGATCCCGCTGTGAGTGGGGTTTCGTTCTCTATGAGGGTATGAGGAGCTTCCAAACGCTCTATAGAAACACAGGAACAAATATAGCAGCGTTAGGAGCCACACAAACTGTGGGCTCAATGGAGAGTTGCCTACAGAATCCTGCTGTAACACTATACCAATGTTTATTTAATATTTAAAGGGACAGTTCACTCAAAAATCAAAGTTCTGTTTGTTTAATCTTCCTTATTTTGTTCTGAACATTATTTTAAAGAACATTGGGGTCCAGACAACATTGGACCCCACTGACCTCTAATGTATTTTGTAAGTTTTGATTGTTATATGTATGTCTAAGATTTGACATTTGGTCTTTGGCTTTCTGATTGAATTTTTTTTTCTGGTTTGATTGTTTGTAAATGAATTCATTAAATGTTTTTATTTGAATTAATTGAAACATTTCTCACACATTTTCAAACAGGCTTGCGCACTGTTCAGGACTGAAATGAGATAAATTAATTCGAATTTAGTTCTAATTTGACTACAAACAGGAAGCAGAATTGAATAGTAGAATTTAAATATCGGAAATGCAACTTATATGATTTAATATGTGTGTATCCTGCATTAACATTATTTAATTTTATGTAATTGTTTATTTATTAAAAACTTTAAACAAAAAACATTTGTACTTTACTAAACTTAAGTACTTTTGTTATGTCATAATTGATTGAAAGTATAATTTAAATATCAGAAGTGCAACTTATAGAAATGTATAAGTTTATATATGTGTACCGTGTACTAATTATAATTCCTAATTTAAAAATAAATAAATAAATAATTCAACACAAGTAATGCTTTGTGGGAAATGTTGTTTTCCAGCCTCAGAAACTAAAGTTTCTTTATATATAAATAAAGAAATAAATAAAGAATTACTTATATTATTTAATTTCTTATAATTTTTTATATTTATTTAAAAAAAAATACTTTTACATTTATACGGTTTTAAAAAATATTTAACTTTAATAAGCTTAGGTACTTTTGTATTTTAAATATCAGAAATGCCACTTATATAAATTTTTATAGAGTTTATATCTTTGTACCGTTATAATTCATAATTCCAAAAAATAAATAAATACAAACACAAAAGTTTATTTCTAAAATAAATAAATAAATACATATAGTTCAGAATTATTTATTATAATTATTTATATTTAGTAAAAAAAACATTTATACAATTACTAAGCTTAGATACTTTTGTATTTTAAATATCAGAAATGCAACCTTTAAAAATTTAGAAGTTTTTATGTGTACTGTGTATTAATTATAATTCATAATAAAAAAATCAACCCTGAAACACAAGTTTTTTTAATAAATAATTTAATTAATTAATTAAATCTATCATTCAGATTATTTATATAATAAAAAATATAATTTTTAATATCAGAAATGCAACCTACAGAAATTTAGAAGTTTATATAGTATATATATATATATATATATATTAATTATAATTCGTAATTTAAAAAATATATATATATAAAAATAATACAGGTAATGCATTGTGGGAAATATTATTAATATTATTAATTAATAATAAAAAAATTTCACACCGATACATAAAAGTTTTTTTTTTAAATAAAAAAATAAAAAAAGTTATATAGTTCAAAATTGTTTATATATTTTAATTTCTTATAATTTAATAAATACTTTAGGTAAATAGCTTAGGTATTTTTGTATTTTAAATGTCAGAAATGCAATTTATAAACATTTAGAAGTTTATATATGTGTACAGTGCATTTATTATAAAGAATAATTTAAATAAAAAATGTAATTAATTAAATAATAATAAAAAAAATAACACAGGGAAATGTTGCTCACCCTGAAACACAAAAGTGTATTTGTAAAATAAAATAAAATAGTTATTTATCTTATTAATTAATTTCTTATAATTATTCATATTTACTAAAAAACAAACAAACAAAAAAACATTTACACTTTACTAAGCATAGGTACTTTTATATTATAAATATGAGAAATGCAAATTAAGAAATGTAAAAGTTTATATTAAAAAAAATGACCTACATGATCAACTAGCTATAAACTATTTATATTAGAATTATTAAAGTATTTAATTTATATTATTTGTAATTCAAAAACATTTTAATACAAACAAACATTTAGTGTCATTTACAAAGGTAAATTTATTTGAATATATATTTAAATAAATAAAACCAGGGTGGATAGCACTTGATTTCCCAGAATGCATTACCTTAAAGTTAAATGTCTTTAAATTACAACTCAGGAAATGTTTGTTCCTGCTATTCCAATTCAACTTGGCCTATTCGGTTTAAGCTCACACTCATAAATTCAAAGAAGTCAAACATCACATAAAACTTGGCTTGAGCTGTCAATCAAACAGTCTTGTCTAAGTGGGCAGTGCTTGTTCAGAACAAGCCGTGCCGATAAAGTCTGGCTACTTGAGATTGGATTCATCAAACCTGCAGGATTGAAAGAGCCGCGTCAAACCTCAGAGGGATTTTCAGCCACTCACGTCTTAATTAATGCAATTACATAGATGTGAAGCTCCTAAACGAGCACCTGCTGTGATGTTAAATTCACTTATGCTTTGATCTATGAAAGCTCTCTGAGACTAATGCGCCGTAATAGAAGAAATATCCGTCTTAATTGTCTGATTCCAGATTCTCGTTTGTACAAATACGTGACAAATGTGTTTCTTATTTTCTGTCTCTCTGGATCAGATCTGTTCGTCTCATCCGGTCCTTCATGACACGTCTTTATGAGCACATCCATGGTTTTCATGGGTGCCGTCCAGCTAAAACACTGGTGCGGATGAACTGATACACACTAGAGGATGCTGGGATTGAGTTGGCCGGTGCGCGACCATCTGCCTCACGAGGGAATCTAACATGGCCTGCAAATGTGTGATTTACGTGCCTGGAATCACACAAGACAACTACTATTACAGACCTCAAACTGCTGCAAACCATTTATTGGGAATGCTATTTAAATGCTATTTCTTTGTACGTGAAATAGGCGTCGTGAGAAATCAGATGTGTTTCCATGACGGCACTGACTCTCAGCCAATCAGAAACGACCTCTGCCTGTTAATCATCGTTCATGTTGAGTTCTTGAACCCATTTCTAATCTCTCTTCTCAAATTCTAGTCAATCGCTGCTAATTCTGTCTAATAAAAGGCCAAAAGTTCAACAATAAAGTTGAACATCTGTATGTTTTTGTTTTTTTTCCACACATTCTTCCTAAATATAGTGATTTTTTACTTCATTCTGACAACAATCTCAATCAGTACTTGAAGATGTTTATTAACTGCTGCTGATTTCTTATCTTTTTTCTTTTGTTTTCAATGTTTATCAGCTTTTCTAGGTTTCTAATAAGACTATACAACATAACTATATATAATTTAATATAAAAAATATAACTATCTTTCTATGGCAGTGTTTCTTTCTGTGTAATTCTTAAAAAAATAATGTAACTTTTTAAAAGATATTTATTTATTTATTTATTTAAACATTAATATTATAATTCTATAGAATAATAAGACTATATATATATATATGTGTGTGTGTGTGTGTGTGTGTGTGTGTGTGTGTGCGTGTGTGTGTGTTTAAAAAAATATTTGACTTTTTAAAATATATTTATTTATTTAAAAAATAATATTATTATAATTATATAGACTAATAAGACTATATAACTATATATAATAAAATCTAATATATATATATGTATATATAAACATTAATATTATAGACAAATAAGACTATATAACTACATATAATATAATTGAATATAACACACAAATATTGTAAATATTTATTTATTTATTATTTGCAACATTAATATTATTATATTTATATTTTAATATATTTCCATTAATATTTAGAATAATTTTTATGCTTTCCACTTTTATTTTAATTTTAGATTCAGTTTAATTTCAGTTTACATAATTCTTTTTAAATTCATTTTTAATTCAGTTTCAATTTTAGACATTTGAATACAGCAATTTAAACTAAATAAAAATGAAAAATATATATTTTAAAAATACAAAACAATATATATTTTTTTGTTTGTTTTTTTTCTTGTTTATACATTTTTACTACAGTGTCAATTGTTTATACATTTTTACTAAAAATGAAAAAAAAAAACATACAATATATATATATATATATATATATATATATATATATTGTTTATTACAAAATGAGAAAAGACATAATAATTTATATATAATATAAATATAACTACATGTAATATAACAGCATAATATAATTATACAATATATATATGTAAAAAAAAACAGAAGAAAAAAAATCCGGCAGTGTTTCTTTCTGTGTAAACCTTTTAAATAAAAAAAATATTTCTTTCACTTAAACATTTATTTTTTTTATTTAAGAATTATTTTAGACATTAAAATTATTAGAATTTTTATTTTAGTTACAGTTTAACTAATTTCATTTTTATTTTTTTGTCTTCTTTAATACAATTTTTATGCCTATATAGGTTTTACACATTTTTACTTCAGTTTTAATTTGAGACATTTTAATACAACGACTTAAAAAATACACACACACACACATATATATGAGTAGTATAAATATAATAAACTATAATACCGCATGATATATAAAATACCATTCACAGAAATCCCCAATCACTTTCCGAAGAGAAAATATGCAGTGTGACACTTTATTCCTAAAAAGAGTTTAATCAAACCCTTATTTGTTTTAAGAATTTAATCAGTATGTGTTAAAATGGTTTCCATGTTTAGTACGGATGTGATTAATCTATGTGTTTAGAGTTGTTTCTTCAGCACAGGTCTCAAAACATCTGACCATAAAACCGGTCGTCTCGTCTAACAGATGACAGAATAAATTAGCAACAAGTTGCACAAGTCCCTGATGTGTTTATGAAATGACTCTCAGCTGGATTTGCGCGTCGCAGACGTCACGCACCAGCGGGGTCAATTGGAAGCATGCTAATGAACGTGTGGCTAAAGGCTAAAGGCTAATGCCATCCCGTTGGGTGGGGTGTTAAAGTCAGCTGTTGTGCAGATGACCAAATGGAGCTCATTATGGAGTAATGAGGCAGAAACAGAGCGAAGCGCTGACAAACGGACAGAGCCGGCATGTGCTGAGCAGGCCGGAAATTATGGGTAAATAGGAATAAGAAACTGATTCACAAAATCAGCTGATGGGTTTTACTGGGTTTTAGACAGAGCTTTTACTGTGGGTCTTTTGTTCTTTTGCTGAAAGCAAAAAAAAGATATTTTGCGGAACACTGGAGTCTAAATAGAATCAATCTCTTTCACTTTCCTGTCAGTTACTTTAAAAAAACCACTATTATTTTGTATAATATTTTATTTTTAATTATGCAGAGGAAAAACAGTCATACAAATTTAGAACAACATTAGGGTGAGAAAGTTACAGAATTTTAATTTCTGCATAAACGGTCCTTTAAGAATGTTTTTATATATAGATTATGTTAGATATAAATATATATATATATATATATATATATATATATATATATATATAACACTTTACAAAATATATAAGTACAATTTTAATAATAGATATAAATTTAAAAAAATGCATTTTCTATTATATACATATACATATAAAGTGGTAAATAAAAGAATATATTTTTTTAAAAATACAGAAATATTTTTCATATATATATATTTTTTAATAATAATTCTGACCATTATATAACACCAAAATCTATTAATGATTAAAATATATACAAATGTACAAATAAAATAAATAAACACAAAAATGTATTGAGATTTTTTTTCTATTTATTTTCTCTCTCTCTCTCTCTATATATATAAACACAAAATAGTTTTCATGGTTATATGGAATGTTCACATTTACAACTTTCTTTAATAATTCTCACTGCTATATAACATACCAAAATATATATACAGATAAATATATACAGATAAAAAAAAACTATACATACTATACATTTTTCTACTAAACATGTATATATAACATTTTAAAAAATGTATTTAAAAATGTATTTGTATTTATAAAAAAAAAAAAAAAAAAAAAATTATGGTTACATGAAATATTCATATTTTAAAAGTTTACTTTTTCAAAAAATAATTCTGACCATATATTATATAACACACAAATCTATTAATAATTAAAATATATTTAGATTTTTTATTAAATAAAAATATATATAATAAAAAAGTATAAATAAAAAATGTTGCATTTTATATTGAAAATATATAACATTTATATATACATACATATATATTAATTAAAAAAATATTTTAATTATTTTTAAATATTTAAAATAATTCTGTCCACAGTATAACACCAAAAATATATATTAATATATTGATATATATATATATATATATATATATATATATATATCTTTTGATTTATTCATATTTTAAATAATTATAATATTTTAAATAGCAAATCAAATATTTTTCCACCTCTATGGCATCAGAATATATTAATATTTGTGAGAAATATTAATATTTAAATCACTAAATCACATTTACATTTTATATATATATATATATATATATATATATAATTTTATATTTATATTAATTTATTATATTTATATATTTTATATCTTTACATTTATATATATATATATATATATATATATATAGATAGATATTTTTAAATATTTGGTTTTGGAAAAAGTGGATAATAATAATAATAATAATAATAAACATCACACAATATATATTACTGCAAAAAACAATGGTTTCCAAACAGGTTTCCAAACATGTCTGTTATTGGTCGGACAAAACAGGTAGTCCCGCCTCCAAACTCACGCCATTGGTTAAGACTAAGGCCAGGCCAAATTAAAGTTCTGAAAGCCTGGAAGAGCCTCATTACAGCAAATTAAAACCATTACCGTAATATGTGAACATTATGCAGAGCTGATGCAATTTTTCTCACCCAGTTGAGGGCGTCATAATACACCCGCCGCGATCCACAGTGGCTCTGCATCCGCAGCCGCGCTCCGGCGTGTCGTGATTCATGCCGAAATTGTGTCCGAGCTCATGGGCCAAAGTAACTGCAGCGCCAAGAGGGTTATCGGAGTGATCCTAAAAGACAGAGAGAGCGAGCAACAATTCAAACAAGCAATCAATTTCAATTTTTTTTTTTTTTTTTTTTATTATGATAGGACAGATCATTCCTGACAGGAAGCGAAGTGGGAGAGAGAGAAGGGGGGTAGGGTCGGGAAAGGTCCTCGAGCCGGGATTCGAACTCGGGACGCCCGTAGCGCAACGGCGCTGTATGTCGGCGCACTGCCCACAAGGCTATCGGCGCCGACAGCAATCAATTTCAATTTAAAACAAACAAGAGCAATTTCTTCCTCCGCGACCTCAGAGACCCGAGAGCCGTTATTTGTCCCGTTCCACCTTCCCTCCCCAGATTACATTCATCCCCACGTCTCTCCTCCCGCGCGTTTGTTTTTCTCTCAGAAAAGCGTTTCACATGAGATCTGTAATGAGCAGACACTAACGGCCTTTCTAATTACTTTTCCACAAATCCGTCAGAGCAGCATAACTGGAGATCTGCTGGTGTAATTGCTCGAGCGCTGCCAGAACACAAGCAGACCCTTCTGCAGGCTTTGTTTGAGGAAGGGTGTGCGCTGATGAGGCAGGACAGACACAATTACAGTCGCTTTGGTGAGGACGCGTCTGCCAAACACGTGAAAACCAAATTAAAATGAGGAGAAAACGAAAGATTCAGTTCAGTTTGGAGTGATTATTCGTGTCAAGTAGCGAGCGGGAATGTGCTGAGGAAAGTTTTATTGCTCGGAAGACGCTCTTTCAGAGTTCAGGAGACTTAAAAACCCAATGTTGGAACTAAAAGTTTGGGTCAGTGAGAAATGAATGCTTTTATTCATCAAGGGTGCATTAAAATTGATCAAAAGTGACAGTAAAGACTTTTATAATCAGGGCTTTACAGTGCAACCATTTCAGTCGCATTTGCAACTAAAGACTACTGCGTGCGACTGTGAAAAAATATTTAGCCGCACAAGTGCGACTGACCCGATCAGCATATTTGTGTTTGCACTGAGTGGAGCTTTCAACGTGTTTTTGCAACGTTGAGTCAGAGATGTTCACAAGTCTTAAAATAAAATAAAATAAAATAAAATAAAATAAAATAAAATAAAATTAAATTAAATTAAATTAAATTAAATTTTGCATTTGTAAGGTTAATGTACATCCAGCCTGTTACTTATATGTTTTAATCCATTACCATGTTCAAAACAGTTTTCCTGTAATCAATTGTGACCCTGAACCACAAAAAAAAAAAAAAAAAAAAAAAAAAGACCCATGCAGTATTTTTTGGCTATTACTGCTTTTTTGTGGTCTCATCTACCATGACACAAAAGGAAATATGTGATACAGATATTACAAAACCATACAAATAAAGTATTTCTTTCTGATATAAGTCAGGAGCATTCAGTTAAAGTTCAAGAGGCACAGCCTCTATATTTTCTTCCAAGCATATAACACCAAATTATATACATATTTAAAATATATTGATATTTTTGTATAAAATAAATAAATAAATACATACATAATACATTAGATTTTATATAAAAAAGTTTTTTAAATTTTCATGATAATATGGACTATTCATTTTTAAAAATATTTAAAATAATTCTCAACACTATATAACACCAACATCTATATAAAAATGTACAAAATAAAAACACAAAAATGTATAAATAAAAATATATTACATCTATATTACATATATAAAAATATATAACATCTTTAAAAAAAAGTAATATTTTTAAATAAAAATATATTATAAAAAATGTTCTTGGTTATGCAGACTATTCATATTTTTAAAATATTTAAAATAATTCTCACCAAAACCACTATACTTATATATATATATATATATATATATATATTTTTTTTTTTTTTTTTTTAATATATTTCAAATAAGAAATGTTTTTATTTAAAAGAAATCTTATCAGACCTAAAATTTTCTAAAATAAAAAAAAAATGTAAAACTTAATTTTACTTTGAAAATATATGTTTATATATTCTATATTTTTAATATATATATGTATATATAAATATGAAGAGTTCAAATACAAAACCAGCTAAAAATTAGATAATGAAACTGAATGAATGCTCTCAACACATTATAAAACTCGTTAAAATCCCACCCTCAGCCCAATCAGAAGAACCAGTACTTACATAGAAACCTATACATCGGAGCCTGATAAAAGTGCATTTTTTTTTTCAAAAATGTGAGATGGATTTAGAGGATTTTGCATCTGAACTCTTCATATATACATATATATTTACATGTATTCATGTAATGACCTCAAACTTTTGAATGGCAGTTTATATTGCATACGATGTGCACATTTAATCAAAAAACCTTTACAATTATTGCTTGCATGATCATGTGTAACTTTGCACAGCTCTCCTGTCATCTTTCCACGGCCATTTATAACTGCGTCAGGCAAAAATGCTGATGCTTAAGAATCCGGCATGTTCTATAATGAGCCTCATTTGCATAGAAAGGATGCAAGTTTGTCAAGAAAAGAATGACTTGATTTAAATATGCATGATGCAGTTTACCTTCACACTGGAGGAGCGTTTGACAGACAGAAGTGTGTAAAGTCCATTCAGAGGGTGTGAGAAGAACCAGATCAGTTTGACATCAAGCAGAAATACAGCAAATTGCATTTCTCGGTTAAAGTCTCAGTTAAAGCATGCTTATGTCCAAACGCAATGTGGCAAAAGTCACAATTTTTTTACTCTGAAGAACACAATTTTAAGATTACTGGGTGTTTTTTGAAGCAGAAAAATCAGAGAAGCAGAAAACTCGAGTCTTCATTTGTTCTCCATTTAATATTTTTTTTAATCATTTAATCTTTTTAAACTTCATTTCTAATGAGAGTTCAGGGACTTGAACACAGTCACATGTAATCTGCTGATGTCTGTGAATCTCACCGCATCTTCAGGAAGGCAAAACCTCATCCAAACACAAGATGTCATGAGATTGTGCCATGTTTTTGTCTGTGGCTTTTTCTGGTGGCAACTCCACTCAATCAAACAGCAAAAACTAAAGTCTGACATTCAAGAGGCGGCCAAAGGAAATAAAACGCATCCGACGAATGAGTCAATGAAGAAAACATGCATGTCTGCTGTTTTGACTGACAAGGATAAAATGTTTTGGTAGAAACCTCAAGTGACCATAATGATCCATAATGGAGGAGCTTCACATAATGGGATCCTTAATCAAAACACAAATACTGAGACAAATATAGAGGACAGAGACACACTCTGTGTAAGCAGAATTGTTTCAAATGTCTTTGCTATTAAACCAGAGGTGTTATTAATCAGGTAGCTGGCTATAAATACATCAGGAGTTTAACTAACTTCAGCTCATCTGCAGAGCAAGAACACATACAGCGCTTTCGCTCGACCACAGACGGTGTGCTTTGATTTTGTGTCTCAGCAGGATGTTGTCGTGGAGTGCTGTGTGATCAATGTGTTGGGTTGATTTAAGGGAAGCATCTTTAGATAATCGTGCTGAGTGAGTTGCTATCCTCATCTGACACGGTAAGGGAGATGATCATCTAAAAGTTAGCAACTACAACCTCAGCTAACCTTAGGATTAAAGAGCTAAATCATGCTTGTAGTGGGAATTAAAAATACATACAATTATAGAGATATGATGTGACAAAATGAACATAAATAAAATATTCGCACTTGTTAAATGGTGGCTGTGAAAATAAATCTGTATCATTTATCTTTTAGATTTTTTTTATTATTAAAAAAATTCACAAAATTCTAACCTAGCACTGTAGCAAAACAATGTAAAGCGGGGGGTAAATCTCATTATGAAAATGAATATGCATAATAAAATAAAATAAAATAAAATATTCACACATGGTAAGTATGGTGGCTGTGAAAATAAATCTGAATCATTTATCTTTTTGATCTTTTATTAAAAAACTTATTGTTGAAGTAAAACAATGGAAAGCTCGGGGATCTTATTATGAAAATGAGCATGCATAAAATAAAATAAAATAAAATATTCACACATGGTGGCTGTAAAAATAAATATTTTATTTTTTTGGATCTTTCATTAAATAAATTCACAAAATTCAAAATCATTGAATTAAAACAATGGAAAGCAGGGGGAAAATCTCATTTTAAAAATAAACATGCATAAAATAAAATAAAATAAAATAAAATAAAATAAAATAAAATAAAATAAAATAAAATAAAATAAAATAAAATAAAATAAAATAAAATAAACAATATTCACACATGATGAATGGCGGCTGTGAAAATAAATCTTTTATGGCCACAATCATTGCGCTCCTAGAAATTCTTATGAATAAAATATCTCCAAAGTATATTCCTATTTATATTTACATTTTTTAGCACACCAGAGTGACTAGGAGCAATTAGAGAATAAAATTGGTCAAAATAAAAAAGATGACATGTTTATAGTAATTTTTAGACAACACAATACTAAAATTTTAACTTCAGAAGAGTTAAGAAATAATAAACCTGATTTTCAATCACAACAAAGTAAAAAAACATTTGTTATTCGGACCAACTGTAATTTTCTATAAAAAAAAAATCTAAGTCTAATTTTTTTATTTGAAGATAAATAAGAAGGTAAAGAAGGTAAATTTAACTTATTTTGTCTTCTGAGAAATATCTTCTGTAACCTCTGAAGGGCAATACTAAAGGAAGAAACATGATATTTAGGCAAAATAAGAAAACTGTACACATCGCCGTTCTGTTCAAAAGTTTTCACTCCTTAATGCATTGCGTTTCCTTCTGGAGCCTCAGTGAGTGTTTGAACCTTCTGTAATAGTTGCATATGAGCCCCTCAGTTGTCCTCAGTGTGAAAAGATGGATCTTAAAACCATACAGTCATTGTTGGAAAGGGTTCAAATACACAAAAGTGCTGAAAAACCATCTAATTTGTGGGACCTCAAGGATTTTTCTGAAGAACAGCGGGCAGTTTGACTGTTCAAGACAAACAAGGGACTCATGAACAACTATCACTAAACAAAAAACACAGCTGTGGATCATTCAGGTAACAACACAGTATTAAGAATCAAGGGTATGTAAACTTTTGAACAGGGTCGTTTTTATAAATTCTGCTATTATTTTCTTTTGTGGACTGTATGTAAACATCTTTTATGTGAAATGTCTTATTCAGGTCAGTACTAAATAAACAATAACATGCATTTTCCTTGCCATCAAGGATGATTGACAGATGTCACTCACCATGACGATGCCTCCTGACTGCTCCGCAGTGCACATGCTCATAATCGGAGCCATGCCGATGGTGGTGCCCTGGAAGTAAACGCCACTGCGGAGGCAAAACAAGCAGCCATGTTCATCAACAGCAGGCTGGGTGAAGTTTCAACAGAAACAAAGTGTTTTAAACACAAATATATGAATAAAACCTCATGCGTTTTTCAACGTTTCAAAATAATAAACAGTAAAGCAATTCTTCCTGGAAGTAAAAGTGCACTGATTCTCGCGGTTAACCGCACGCTGTGTTTTCCACCTGCTGGCCCTGAGCGGTAAACGCATTTAGCAGTCGAACCTGATGAGCTGAGCGTTATCGTGGGGTCTCTGCGGGAGCAGCTTGACTTTTCTCCAATCCAGGAACTCGTGGAGCGATGTGAACGGATCCTGTGTGATGGAGCATTTGTCTCCGTCACTCCACACCTCCAGCCCCACCAGAGCCACACGGATATTCAGCGATCTGTAAAACTAAAACACAACATCGCTTGCTATCAGCAAATCAGCTTAACGCAGATGTTTCAAGGAGGAAAACCTGGCAAAAACTGACTTTAGATGCACAGATATGTGTACCTATATATCATTTTCTTGCTGGTTTATTGCATCACATCTAGTTATGACATGGTAGAATTAGTATTGAATAAATAATATATATTATTTTGAGATATAGACTATATATATATATATATATATATATATATATATATTAAGATTTGCATTTATATATTCAAAATGTATAAATATATATTCCGATTTACACTTACACATTCTGAATTATAACTTAATATACTAATATATTTTCAGTCTATTCAGACTTATATCTATATATTCACAATTTACACATATTTAAACTTATATATTCAAAATTTATAAATATATATTCCAATTTACACTTACACATTCTGAATTATATCTTAATATACTAAAGATTTACAAATATATACATTTCGATTTACAATGATAGTCAGAATTATAACTATATATTCACAATTTACATTTATATATTTAAACATAACTATTTTTGGATTCACTTATATATTTTCAGACTTATAACTATATATTTAGATTTACTACTGTACATAAATTTATTATTTACATTTATATATTCAATTTTGAATCTATATATTCAGATTTATATCTAGATATTCACAATTTACATATATATTTAAACTTCTAACTATATTTTCATATTTACTTCCATATTTTCAGACTTATAACTATATATTTAGATTTAATTCTATATATATATTTATGATTTACATTTATATATTCAGTTTTGAATCTATATATTTATACTTACATCCATATATTTACAATTTACACATATTTATAACTATATTTTCAGATTTACTTCTATATATCCAGACATATCTATATATTCACAATTTACACTTATATAATTAAACTTATAACTATATTTTCCTATTTACTTCTATATTTTCAGACTTATAACTATATATTTAGATTTACTTTTATACATATATTTACGATTTACATTTATATATTCCATTTTGAATCTATATATTCAGACTTATATATATATATATAGAGAGAGAGAGAGAGAGAGAGAGAGAGAGAGAGAGAGATTTTTTTCCACAATTTACACATATATTTAAACTTATAACTATATTTTCTATACATATAGAAACTATATTTAATTCTATACATATATTTATGATTTACATTTACACATTCAGTTTTTAATCTATATATTCATACATATATCTATATATTCACAATTTACACATTTATAACTATATTTTCAGACTTATAACTATATATCTAGGTTTACTTCTATACATATATTTATGATTTTTGACATTTATATATTCAGTTTTGAATCTATATATTCAGACATATTTATATATTCACAATTTACACATATATTTAAACTTATAACTATATTATTCACTTCTATTTTCAGACTTATAACTATATATTTAGATTTACTTATATACATATATTTACAAGATTTACATTTACATATTCAGTTTTGAATCTATATATTCAGGCTTATATGCATATATTCACAAATTATACATTTCTATAACTATATTTTCGGATTTACTTCTATATATATTTAGATTTAGATTTACTTCTATATATATATATATATATTTCTGATTTACATTTAGATTTTTACAATTATATTTACATTTTTGAATCTATATATTCATACTTACATCCGTATATTTACAATTTACACATATTTATAACTATATTTTCGAATTTACGTCCATATTTTTTCAGACTTATAACTATAGATTTAATTAGAACATTTTAAGTTGACATAAGCATTTTCCTACATCAATCCTATATATATATACCTATATATATAAGCTTACCTTGTCCACGTAGTTTGCTATTTCAGCAAGCCTCTGTTTCACTTTCTCCACATCTTTCCCTTGTTTCTGATACTGAAAAGCATAGAAGGACAAAAAAGTCTTTAAACTGCGGCCAAATGTGCCGTTCATTGGCCGTCTGTGGTAAATGTCACATGAGGTAATTCATTTTCCACGGGCAGCGGCACACAGATGTTGAGCCAAACACGGCCTGCAGTATTTGATGTCCAGACTGTCAGTCGGCTTTACAAAATAAAATCACTGCACTGGAAATGTGTCTTGCTGTGATTTTTGCAGGAGCGACAAAAACCAGGCTGGAAGCTTAAAAGCGCTAAAATTAGTAAGACAAGATGAAATGCAGTATTTCTAACTCGACAAACTAAATGATCAGGTTTTGTTCTGTCAGGACGGAACATTTGAAAGCCCCCGCAAAGTTATATTGCAAACAAAGCGTTTCTTAATGCACTTTACAAAGAGTCAGTAAAGAGGTCAAGTGATCACTGCTGGGCGTCTTCATTTCCTGTCCAAACAAACAATGACCCGCTAATCTGCTTTGACCTTTGACCTCTTGATATTCCTAAACTCAAGATCAAGAGGTCATGACCTTGCACTGACACAGCAATGGAAGTCCCATGGCAATGAATGGAGCTACAATGATTTAATTTGGTCCAGGGCTGCAGTGTTATTGTTAACTGACACTAGAAATACTATTAAAACGATAAAAAAATCTCAAAATAAAAGTTACATTTATATTAATTCAAATAAGGCTGACATAAAAAAAATAAATTAAATATCAGACAGTAAACTTAAACAAAAGGGAAATTATAAATGCAACTGAAATAAGTTAAAGTACAATAATTACTACCTGAGATAAAACTAAAACTGAAATTAAAATAAAATAAATGTATTTAGAAATATTTCTTTATACAAAATTAATCAAATGAAAAATTAATTATAGTTAAAATGTTAAAAGTTAAAAATTAAAATATAAAACTATATAATATATATATATATATATATATATATATATAAAAACAATAAGATGTTATAAATATTTCTGTATTCAATGTTTTTAAATTAAAAAAATAATTTAATTACAAAATTGTATTTAATTAAATATGGATCGTGCAAGTTTACTACACACTTGACTTCCTATATTGCACTATCCATATTGTATTTTATTTTATTATAAAAACTCATTATAAAAAACTTGAATGAATATATGTTTATAAAATATTTTATTGTTTTTATATATTTTTTAATTAATATAATTTTATGTTTTTATTTTATTGCTATAAATATATTAAAGTTGAAAAAAAATATATATATATATATATATTTTTTTTTTTTTTTTAATAAATATTTATTTATTCAAGTTTTTTATAATAAAGTAATGCAAGATAGGATGTCAAGTGTGTAGTAAAATTAAATGTGATACATGTTTTATAAATAAGATACAAATTATATTAATAAACAAATATATATATATATATATATATATATATATATATATAAAGTTTTTTAATAAAATAAAATTAAATATCAAATAAAATATTTGAGCTACAGAAAAGTATTTCAAGTAATTGATAAATGAAATATATATAAAAACACATTTTATATTGGGCATCAAGTGGTGACTCAATACAAAAATGTGAAAAATAAAAGGATAAAATAAAACGCCACGTCGATCTTTGCTGCATGCGAATCAATATTTCATGTAATCTGGAACCAATTTCCTTGTACCTCATGAAGCTTTGTTCTGGTTTTTGAGGACGTGCAGCATTATATGGTTAGCTATCATTATCGCTGAGCATCACTGATGTCTGTGACCCAAAGTAAATCAGATCTGTGTTTCATTTCTGGGTCACGACCCACTTGTTTAGAGCCTCTGATTTAGATGATTGAGGGTTGGAGATGCGTGTGAGGTCAAAAGCGTCTCTTCATTACCTCGCGGTTGTCTGCGACGATGATCAACTCCACATGCTTGGTGCTGCTCTGGGCGTCTCTTTTATGCTGCAGGGAGAAAAAACGAGAGGAAAAACATGATTAAGAGAGAACTTCACCCTCTTCTTTTGAAGGACACAGTTAATAGAAGCTGCACTTGAAAAGCTTTTATGAAATCTCCCAGGCCCATTTCGCTACGATACGAGTCTATATGGCCTTTAAGGCACAGAGGTGACGTCTTCACCTCTCCTCCAAATGTGCCCTCTATTAACAGAGACTGAACATCCTCTTCTGGGTTCAGCAATGCCCTCTAACTACATCTGATCTGCTGCGATGTGCTTTCCAGGAGACCGTCCGCTTTAACAGCCCTCGGATAGCCTGGCAATCTCATTTACTCATGTGAAAGACCCACTTGTCTTTTATGGATTTAATAAACGTCTCAATTCACATGCACAGTCTTTCAACTAATTCTCACCTACTCATTCTTTGTTTTCACTATTTTCCACATTTTAGAATAATAGTGAAGTAATCAATGACTGAAATGACATAAATGGACATATGGGAATGAAAGCAAATTTAATAGAAATGAAAACTCTTTTTTAGATGAGCCTCCTTTTTGTGTAAAGACTTGCTGACTGACTATTGTATCCAATCTGGTTCATCAAAAAATAAATAAATAGATTACAAAACTAAATAAAAAATAAAATATTTCATATATATATATATATATATATATATATTATTATTACATATCATTACATATATGTAATGAATAAACATTTATAATATAAATCAAAATCTATTTTTATTTTATTTTATTTTTTGCAATAAAAGTATTTTCACACACACACACACACACACACACACACACACAATAATACAAATATAAGAAATTGTAATAAATAAATAAATGCAATAAAAAAATAAAAATAAAATAATAATAATAATAATAATAAACAAATACCTAAAAACAAAATACTTAATTATAAATAATAAAATTACATTTACAAATAAAAACAAACAATAAAAAATATGCATTTTAAAAATGTATATGGATGTATTTTTTATAAATACAATAATAAAATTGAGAAGAAAGAAAAATGCAAAAAATAAAATAAATTATAATAAATTAATGCAATAAAATAAAATAATAATAATAAACAAATACTTAAAAACAATAAAATATTTTATAAATAATATATATATATATATATATACATGCTCATAATAAATATATATTAATAAATCATTTATATATATATATATATAATTATAATACAAATAAAATAAATACATATTTCAGTTTTTTATTTAAAATAAAATAAAATAAAATAAAATAAAATAAAATAAAATAAAATAAAATAAAATAAAATAAAATAAAATAAAATAAAATAAAATAAAATAAAATATGGACAATGCAAGTTAAGAAGTCAAACATGTAGTAAACTTTCAATATTTGCGACCTAAAGCTGAAGGGAAAAAGTCTTTCAAGTAATTCTTAGCTTTTTTTTAATGTTCATATAACTCTTTAACTGGTCATTCTTTGGTTTTCCAATGGCTTTCTTGTAATACATGTATGCGACAACCACTTGCTTTATGAAGGCTTATTAAGTATTACAAGCCCCTATTAATTTTGCAAATAAATTATATATAGTAGCACTTCTACAGTTTCCATCTAGTAAAGTCTTCATAGCTCAAATATAACCGCTAATTTTCAGTTCACAGCTGGAGTGTGAAAAAGAGGGTGTTATGATTCATAAAAAAAGTAATCCCAAACTATGAAGTGAACATCTGCTCTAATGGCTCAGACAAGAGTTCAGACAAACTGGACCACTATTGTCCATATATTGTATGTCTAACCACATGACAAATCAGATCTTATATGCATACAGGATGTTTAAACACATGCAACAGGATCCATGCCATTATCTGACAGTATAAATGCGACAGTCAGGATGGACTATCATGAAGGTGACCCTCGTCTTCACGCATTCAGCATCAGTCCTCTCGCTCTCAATGGAAACTGTCTCTCATTGTTTCCAGTGACTAGTCTTCCATTAATGGAAATAAAAGGCTGGACTCATCTGTGTCAGGTTTTGTGTTGAGAAGCATTTGGGTCGTCCCACCTAGCGGACTGTTTCACCTGTTTCACTTTGAAGCTGATAAGCGTCTAATGGAAAGAAAACACTTGACTTCCAAAGCGAGACGATATCTGCTGAACTGATGAAACGTAGGAGCTTAATTCAGTCAGCAGCAACATAAAGAAACTGCGGTTGGATAAATCCTTTTCTGGAGAGAAGAAAACCTGTTTCTAAATCTCAAAAAATGACTGTCCAGTGTGTAAAAAGTCGAATTTGTACTGAGATTCACTCCTGCCAAATAAAACACCAAAGTGCCCACGGCGAGAGACTGAATGTCTTCAGGTGTCCTTAAACTGACCAAAGAGTGATCGTGATCTTGTGCATCAGAAGCTTTAATAAACAGAACAGGTTTCCTGAACACCCCACTTGTCTGTCATTGGTTAGGCAAACAGATAGCCCCGCCCCCAGACTCACGCTATTGGCCGAGTCAGTGTTGCTGTGGCAGGATGGTCGAGAAACCAACTTTAAGAGAAAGCCATTTTATTTCCATAATGTGACATATTTTAAATAAAATATGACTGAAATTACACAAATGGTCGTATGGGAATTAGTAAAAGCAAATGTTTTGTAAATGAAAACTCTCTTCTAGTTAAGCTTCTTTTTTGAGTAGAGACTTGCTGACTGATTTTCGTATCCAATCGGATTCATTGAGAAAAAAAAAAACAGATTTAGAAAAAAAAAAAACCTATTACTACCAAAATATTTTTAACATTTTGAAATATTGACATTTCTTAATATTTGTTAAAACTATTTTTTTACAAATATAATATAAAAAACTAAAATTAATATATAAATGAAATATTAATTATTAATAAAAATTAAATAAAAACATTTTTATTTTATTACATTTTTTGCATGAAAAGTATTTTTTTACACACACACACACACACACACACACACAAACACACGCATATATGAAAAAATGCTAAATAAATTATAATAAATACATTTATATGGATATTTCAGTATTTCGTTTTTATTTATTTATTTATTTTTTGTACATTCTTACTGTGCCAAGAATTTTGTCTTGCATTTTTATTCTGGTTTTATTTGTGTTTTATTCTTTATTTTCTTTTCTTTATATAAATATATTTCTTGCTCATATGTAATAAATAAATATTTCAAATAAACACACAATAAATACATTTACACACAAAATAAAATAAATTATTATTAAATTATGTTCATATATAATAAATTATAAAATAAATAATAAAATAATAATAAACATTTATTTGCGTGATTTTATAAATAAATTAAAATACAATTGGCTCGACAAGTCAGTGTTACTGCTGCCTTGGGCTGGCTGAGAAACTAACTTTAAAAGGAACCAATTTTATTTCTGCAATAAAATGCAATAAAAAGTTTTATAAATAATATAAAAATAAAAATCCCTGCCGCAAACCCAGAGTCAGTGTTACTGTGTCGGCTGGTTGAAAAAACAACTTTAAAAGCAATCCATTTTACTTCTGTAATTGAATATATAATAAATAAAATAAAATAAAAATCTAATAAAATAAAATGATAACATTAAAAATAAAATAAAAATGTAAATAAAATAAAAATATATATAAAATACAATTATATAATACAAGTCATTAAGTATGCAGTAAAATTTGTGAATTATAAATATATAAACTGAAAAATTATTTTTGTAAATATTTGTGTGAAATTTGTGTATAAATAAAATTATATAAAATATATAAAATATTTGTGTATAAATCAAATTATATAAAATATATAAAAATTAAATAAAAAAAAAAACTAGTGCAAGGTAAGAAGTCAGTAAGTATGCATATGCATAAGTAAGTATGCAGTAAAATCTGTATCTGTAATGTGACATATTTCAAAGTCAAACATGACATTTAATAAGTAGAAATTAAGTACTTGGTTTTATCCTGAATGTGAATTTATTTAATAACTTTAAAGGTTATATAAAAAAACACATATTTGCTTAGTCCCCAAGGTAATGTAAATTTACTACCAGTTGCTATGCAGTTGTTAAGGTGTTTTGATTTGATATGCAATTAATATCATGTTCAAGGTGGTTGCTAGGCCTTTTTGTGTGTGTGTTTATGATATTATGCTCTCTAAAAATGGCTCTGGTCCCTCTTTCAGTCATGATGGATAAAAGTCCAACCCTACATTGTTTACAGCTAAATATCCAGTTTTATCCAGAAATATGTCACATTAGGAAAGTTTAACACAATGCTGTAATCTTTGGAGGTTTGTGTTCTTGTTGAGCTCACCCTGCTGCTGTTGAAGACGGCTCCTGTAGTGTTGGTCATCTCTGTAGGGTATGAAATGTTGTGACCGTGTCCACAGGTTCCCTGGCTGAGTCTAAAATGTTCTCCTCTGTAAAGATGATGCGTGTTTCCATCGTCAATCGGCTCTAGTACATAAACTTCATGTTCAAGTGAAATTAGTCCCCTGTAGAATGAGACAATCAACAGCATTCAGTTAACATCCAAATATGTTACAATTGTGCATGTATCACATAAACATAAGAAAAAACATAAATAACAATAAAATAGCACATTTGTGACCCTGGACCACAAAACCACTCACAAGGGTACATTTTTTAAAATTGTGTGTGTATTTCTATATACATAATAAATATACACCGTACACAGACATATAGAATGTAAAGATAAACCTTTATTTTGGATGTGATTAATCGCGATTAATCGTTTGACAGCACTAATATATATCATTTGGCTAGACAGTGAAAAAAGAAACAAATTGAATCAATAACAAAAATATATATATAAAAAATATTCAAGTAAATTTTAAGCAAAAATGAATATCAGCATATGAAATAATTAATAATAAATAATTAAATATATTGCATTTATTTATGTATGGGTCTATTGTCTGGACTATGTACACACACACACACACACACACACAAAAAATGTGGAACTATTTCTGTCAAATTCTATTATAAACTAATTTTATAATATTTTTATATTTTTGTAATGTTGCTAGACAGTGAAAAATACAAATTTTATCAACAAATAAAATAACACTTAAATTTTTTAAGCAATTTTAGCAATTTAATCCTGTCTCAATATGATCGTCAGTATCAAGGAAATATGGAAATGTATATTCTAAATCTTTTTTTATATTTTCATCATTTTGCTAGACTGTTTTTTTTTTAATAAACAAAATAATACATTTGATTATTTTTTAATGGAATATGCAAAATTTATTTTAGCAATTTCATCCTGTCTCATCACAGACAGTGAAATACGCAAAAATGTAAAATGTATTTTCAAAATGTGGAGAAAAAATGTTTAAATATATTTCATTTATCTATTTGCAGCATATTGAGTGTTTTTCTCTATATTTTCAGAATTTTGATAGACAGTGAAAAAAATCAATAAACAAAATACATTTGATTTTTTTTTTTTTGGCAATTTTAGAAATTTCTATGCAAAATGTGGAGAAAAATAATATTTAAATACATTTTACTAATGTATATGTTCTATTGTCTGGACTAAGTGCATATTGCACTAAAAATATAAACCTATAATAAAAAAAGTCTATAATATTTTGTAAAAAAATATATAATTTCTTACCATTTTTATAATTTTCATATAATTTCTATAATAGCGTCTATTTCTAGTTGCAGAACTACATTTGTCAAATTCTATTATAACTTGACATGTACATTTTGTCTGTTTTTTTCTTATATTTTCTTATTTTTATTTCTAATCAGTGAAAAAAACAAAATGTTATAAATAAACAAATAATGTTTTTCTTCATGAACAGTGAAATATTGAACTGCATTTTCCAAATGTGGAGAACATAATATTTAAATATATTTAATGAATTCAAATCTGTTGGTGGTCTATTGTCTGGACTATGTACCTATTGCACTTAAAATATAACTGGTCTACGATATTTTGTCAAAAACAAAAAGAGGATCTCTTGGAAATGTTGCTAATCAGGAAGTACAATATTTTCAAGCTTTTAAGTTAGAAAGCATAACAATTTTACCTCCTGCTATGAATTAAATTTGTAGCATTCATGTGGAAGCGCATCTGTACTCTATTATAATTATTGTGCTTGCAGTTTTCGTGACCTCACATTAATTTAGAGACCATGTGAAATATTTGCATTCATATAAAGAGCACTTTTCCCAAAACGTGCTTTCAAATACTGAAATGCACTAATAATTGTTGATTATTTGGAACTGCAGACAGAGAAAAGGAGCGAGACCGAAGAAGCTTTTACAACATTAACACAAAGCGGCGAGAGAAACTCTTCTATGAGAGGAAGTGGTTTCTCGTTTTCCCACAAAGTAAGACAGCGTGACGTTTTGGAAAGCGGCTTAGCTCGACATCCAAGCCACTGTTGGTCAGCAGACGATCCATTTTGTAGGATATTTGGCTAAATAAATCTTCCCCCGAGCTCTAATATTACCGCTCTGTGGTTCTTGGATCGGCGTCTGCAAACCTTTCTCACACTTTCGAGTCGTACGCTGAATTTAAGTGACATTCTCCTCGGCTGGGAGAAAGCCAGCGCTTTGGGCTTTTCCAGAAGTTTCAAAACTACATTCTCCACCGCCTGAGATCCTCGTGGAAACCCTGGACGCTGCCAAACCAAATCAGCAGCAATTTGTTTTGGCGGCTTCTGTCGGAGGAGACCTGCGCGTGTTTCTGTCTGCCAGGCGGAGAGAGACAGGTTACTGCGGCACAGAAACTGAGTCAAGGTGAAATAAAGCACTGAATTAAGCTGACGACTGAGACGCATTTGACGCTTTATCGCCATCATAAATCCCGCATGTCCGGGCCGCGCTCGTTCCATGCAGGTCGAAGCGTGAAAATCAGGTTTATGCATCTCTTGTGGCGGATGATCAGTTAATATAAAGTTATTATGGTGATGCTCTGACAGAAGCTGTTATAGGACAATCGCTTTCCTCCTTTACCGCTGATTGGAATCAACGCAGAACTGACTTGAGCTGAAAAACGTCACTATTGTTTCTGTAGAGCTGCTTTAAAGCCGAATTAACACTGTTATTGAACTAAAATGAATCAACTCACCTGAGCTGACTCGTATAGTAAAAAAATATTTTCAAATGTAATTTAAAATATATTTCATATAAAAAAATTCAAAAATGGCCTAAAATATATTTGCTAAAAACGAGCTACTAAAATAAATGAGTAAAAAAACATTGAGCCATTTTTTTAGATTTTGAAAATATTATATTTATTATTATTTTAAAAAATTACCACAAAATGGCTGATGTGGGGATGTAGTTTTGGCTATTTTGGAAAAAACAAACAAACAAACAAACAAAATACACACACACACACACACACACACACACACATAAAATAAAATAAAATACATAAGAATATACATTTTTAGTACATAAAATGTACAAAAATAAATAAGCAAAATAATTTTTATTTTTGCATATTTAGAAATATATTTAAAATTATACCTGAAAATATATGTTTATTATTTATTTCAAAAACAACCATGTGGATATTTTCATTATTTTTGAAAAAAAAAAAAACTATATTATTGGGGCCATATTTTGGGGCCATTTTTTTTAGTATATTATAAATATAATTGCTAAACAAATGCACTACTAAAACAAACAAATGCATAAATAAATAAATAAATAAAAATATCTAAATACATAACTATTATGTATATTTTAAAATATTTAAAATTATATTTGACAGTATTATGAAAAAAATTATTTATTTAATATTATATGTATTTTTTATAATATTCAAAAAAAGGCACACAAATATATATGCTAAAAATGCATCACTAAAATAAATAAATTAATGAAAAATAAATAATATAAATAAATAAATATAAAGTAATTTTTAAATATTATTTTAGTTTTATAAAACTAAATTTTATGATTTAGTATATTTTTGGGACTTTTTTGCATTTATATATATATATATATATATTAATATATTTAAAATTATATTTGAAAATAATATATTTATTTAAAAAAAAAACACAAAATGACCTCATATATGTGTGTGGATTTTTTATTTATATATAATTATATAATTATATAATACAAAAAATATAATACAAAATATGATATAATACCAAAAAATAAAAGTAAAAAATACAAAACACATATTTTTAATCTACAACAAATTGGCCCAAAAATATAATTGCTAAACAAATGCACCACCAAAATAAAATAAATTAATTAATAAATAAATGAAAAATATATATTTTTTTAATTAAATATATTTGGAAACATTTAAAATTACATTTGAAAATGATATTATATTTATTTATTGAATATTATATGTTATATTATATATATATATATATATATATATATTTGTAATATTCAAAAAAAGGCACACACACACACACACACATTAAATCATTCTACATCTAGGGTCTTTTGATCTGAGGCTATTACATCCACATTTGAATTTAGTCTAAATGTTGGCTACCGTAAGATTAGAAATGTATTTTCTTGCCCCTGAAATACATTTTACTGAAATATACTTCTGTAAGTTGAAACCAAATATATATTTTTTTGTTTCAAAAATGCATTTCATTGAGCTTCACTGTTTTCAACATACATATTTAAAATATATTGAAAAATATGTTTTTGTTGTAATCATGACACTATTTTAGAATTGCTTTACCGCTGATACAGTATTTGTTTTATAATTGAAGAACATGGCAACATTAATGCTGTAATTCTCTAGTTTATCAATGTGTAGCTGATTCGAAACAGTATAAAAACGCTATATAAAAAAATGCGACTTGACACTATCAGCGTCCTCATGCGACATCACACTCTTCACTTTTTGAAACTATGAAAGTCCCTTCTCGGTTAATGAATCAAACCTAAGCGTGCTTTTTCATAATTAAAACATGAAGCGTATCGTGTCTCTGGAGGATGCCGAACTTCACACGCCGTAATTAAAATGCCCTTTCCTCAGGCGCTTTCTGATGTAACTTCGGTCCCCGAGCTCAGTGCACCATGGGAAGTCGGTGAGGTGAGGTTAATGTACAGATCGTCCCGTATAGGGCAGGTGTGACCGCTAACTCACTTGAGTCCTGTGCAGGTGCTGAGGCTGACCTCTGACCCCGGGTGACCCTCCACCTCGCCATGATAGTAGCAGTGAATCTGCGACACAAAAGACAAGTTCAGAAATTAAATCAGAAAGCTTGGTAAATGCATGGACGTTTAACGCTCGACTGTATGCGAGGATCGTCTTCTGTTTTCTGCATGCAGCAAATGTTGATTTCAGCGATGCATATAGCAAGAGGCAACTCAGGACAGAGTAGTTTTGTCTGAGGAAGTGAGCAGCACTTGTCTGGTTTGGATCGGGAACGGCGCTGGCAGAGACTCTCTAGAGCTTCACCGCAATCCTGTCCAAGACTCGCTCTGTCTACACAAACCACAGAAAGAAATACTGTCCTGTTTTCAGCGCTGGCCCAGTACTCGTTCTTTCTTTCTTTAAAGACATTTCCATTTTTAGCCTTGTCCTGTTGGGTGTTTTCAGACTTTATCCAGTAACCGCAGTGTAAAAACATCAAAAAACAACAAATAAAGCAAAGATACAGTTATTTCACCATGGTAAATAGGTTTTTAGTGGGGCAAAGCATTTATAAATCTGTGAGGCAGTATATATATATATATATATATATATATTATTTTTTAATTAATTAAAAATGTACATGTAATATATATATATATATATTGTATTATTATATATCATTATTTAAATCATTTTTTACTTTTAAAAAATAACTTTATTAAAGCTCATAAAAGCTATTTAACAAGAGCAAGAGAAATTTGCATTTTTTCTTTAATGAATATTTCCAGTAAACTGCAAAAGCTTATTAAGAAAGCCGTTTATTATTTATACATTTTACACCATTTTTATTTTATTACTTTTTGTCTACTACCTATGTTATTCAGTTTAATGAATGAAAAAATACAAAATATAACTAAATAAAAAAATTGTCAAGATTATTGTTATTATTATTATTATTATTATTATTAAAAGAGATATTTATACTTTTTAAAAAAAAAATCATTACTGTGTTGATGAATACATTCAGTAAGCAATAAAAGCTCATTAGGAAAGCTAGGGTTGTTGTTTCTAAAATTGGTAATTTATCTCATTTTAATTGTTTAATTTTTTTTCCACCACCTTTATGGTATTCAATGTAATTCTAAATAAATAATTATACATGTATTATTATTATTATTAAAAGTAGATTTTTGTATTTAAAAAAAAAAAAACTTTTATTTAAGCTTATTAAAGCTATCCAGCAAGAGCAGAGAGAAAAAAAAAAATCTTGTCAATATTGATATGATTTATATTTCCAGTAAACTGTAATTGTTTATTAAGAAAGCTATGTTTATCGTTAATGAACATATTAATTTCCACCATTTTTATTTTATTAATTTTTGTTTACCACCTATATGTTATTCAGAATTAGTAAATTCAATAAATAAATAAATAAATAATGTCCGTTAATTTATTTTATTTTACTTCATTATGTTGTTTTGCGTAATATTTTCAGTATGCACTAAAAGCTGGGGTTGTTTCTAAAACTGTGAATTTATGCCATTTTAATTTTATTAATTTTTGTCCACCACCTTTATGATATAAATAAAGGTAAATAAATAAAAAATAACTATTATCAGTTAAACATTTTTCAAGTCTTTATTTTTTTACAATGAAAAATATACTTTTTACTTTCTTAATGCTTATTAAAGCTTATTAAATTTAAATCCAGTCAGAGCAAGCAAGAAATTTCCATTTTTCTTCTTGTCAATATTGTTTTGATTAATATTTCCAATAAACAGCTCATTAGCAAAGCTGTTTTGATGGCTGCCGATCAATACAGCAACTTGCCTTTAATATACCGTAGCATCTGCACTTGATAATGCTTTCAAATGCGCCTCATCCAGTCAAATTTTACAGCGAGAACTGCCTGCGTTATGAAGCTCATTTTATTTCATATTCATCCCAGCACACCCGTGACATTGGGGTTATTTAAAGATCATGTCCTGCTGTAAACTACAGTCCTCCATATATCTCTGAGTCAAAGGAACATGAGGACATCCATCATAAAAAACGCCCTGAGCCATGGTGTCCATCACAGCATTGTTTCCAGCAAGGAATCAGCCAAAAAAAGACATTCCACATCCATTAACAATGAAACACATAGAGCCGCAGAGCTGCCAGACAAATTAAAATCATAACTCTATTTATACTGCATGAGAATGAGATTGTTGATCACTGTGGATTTGAAAATTATGAATTCTTAAGACTCTGTGTTCAACAAACAAGCGTTTACTAAACGAATACATGTAAATATAACAGTTAATAAAGTTATATTAATTGCAAATGTTTTCATAATAGTGTATTATCAGACACAGACCAAGAATATGCAGAATTATTATTAAGATTAGCAATCTTTCAGCATTTTCTGCACTAATATTAAGGGACAATATGCCTAATTCTGTGAAATGCAATTTAATATTAAATAAAACATAGTAATTTCCTGTGTTTTTCTGGAAAGTTACTTTTAAAAGAAATGCATTACAATATTGAGTTACTTCCTAAAAAAGTAACTAATTACGCTACTTAGTTACTTTTTATGGAAAGTGTTATTTTTGCGGTACTTTTTAAATCTGTGCAGGGTTTGCTTGTTTGTTTTTAATATAAAAAGTTCTGGTTTTGGCAAATATAAAAGCCCTTTCACACCAAAAGCCTCAGCCTGAAGGAAAAATAAATTCACGTCTGTAAACTAGACCGCAGAAGAAAAAAGTTCAACACTCTTCAGTAATAAAAAAAAAAAAAAAAGAAAAACAAATGTTAGTTTTATTTTGAGTAATTTTGGTTGCATTCAGAAGCAAAGCCACTGGTTAATAAAATGGGATTAAATACATAAAATGTGACTCTGGACCACTAAACCAGTCATAAGTCGCAGAGGTATATCTGTAGCGATAGCCAAAAATACATCGTATGGGTCAAAATTATAGATTTTTCTTTAATGCCAAAGATCATTAGGATATTAAGTAAAGGTCATGTTCCATGGATATAATTTGTAAATTTCCTACCGTAAATATATCAAAACTTTATTTTTAATAAGTAATATGCCTTGCTAAGAACTTCATCTGGACAACTTTAAAGCTGATTTTCTCAATATTTATTTTTTTTTGCACCCTTAGATTACAGATTTTCAAATAGTTGGTATCTTGGCCAAATATTGTCCTTTCCTATCAATGGAAAGCTGATTTATTTAGCTTTCAGATGTATACATTAAAAAAAAAATGACTTATGACTGGTTTTGTGGTCCAGGGTCACAAATATATTTGTATTATTTAACATATTTAATTATTGCAGGTTTGCATCATGTTCTGAGTTGCATTCACAGTTTTTATTCATTTTGAGTAATACTGAATGTGTTTTTTTGTGAGTGAGATGAATTAATGCATGTTCACATTTATTCTAGAACTAAAGCAACATCTTACTTCAGATTTTTCTCAACATGGGGACAGGAGAGCTGTCAGTCAATAACTGGGGAAAAAAGTAACTGGCTTTACTCAGTGTTTCCCATTCATTAACTAGAGTGTGTCTAATTTGTCCTGCCACAGTTTCATAATAAATTGAAAATATATTTATACTCGTCATTCACCATAAAATGTCTTTAACGTTGCGTTTCGTGCCATCGCTTTGGCAAAGTGTCCGTCAAACGAACTATGGCTTTATCCCCTCGTCAAGTCTGTTTGCGCTGCTTGTTTCAAAGTGCGCATTTTATTCAGGCGATCAGCTCGTGATCTACTGTCTGCCGCATCTCAGAGTCAGAGCGGCTCATTTGATTTTAATGCGCAGATGTTTACAGATTTGTAATGACGCGTTTGTAAACCTGTTTTCACTGAAGCTGGAGTTTTGCTGCCAAAATAAAAGCTCAATTGCAGTTTCAGTCAAAATAAAAGCTCATAGGTTTAACTCTAGCAAGCAAAGATTATATTAACAGACACGCACAAAGAAAATACTGTACAGGCAGAGCAAGCCCAGTGTTCATTGGAAGAACTGACTTCAGAGAAGTTTCGATGTCCCCTCCGTTCCATGAGCGCCACCTGCTGTCAGTGAGCGAAAGTCAGCCTGTCTGCTGTTTTTAGCATAATTTCACAAAGTAAAGTCAAGTCAGACCATTCTGTTTTTGCTTCAGATGCTGAAATGATACAATCAAATTGAAATGAAAAAACACAAATGTGCAAGGATAAATGCATAAAGTGCCAGAAGCTGGCTCTGAAAAGCCTCTATTCTAAATACATATGTCGATGTCTATGATGTAAAGGCTAACAGATGGTGTGCGGTCAGCCTCAGGTCCAGTGTTAAATCACTTGGTCGCTTCATACTGTGGGCCACTGCTGAGACGAGATGAGTGAGATCATACTAAACTTCCTTTCAACTCCACCCGTTTCCAAAAGTCTAATTTACGGTTTAATTTGTCCGTTTTTAAATTATATGATTATAAATAAAATATAAATTGATTATAAATAAAATAAAAATATAATATAAAAATTATAAATTAAACAAATTTTCATTCACCTGTTATTAAAAGTGTTCATTTACACATTTACAAAAATAATAATTTAATAATCATTTTGTCTACCACCTATGCTTTTCAATATAATTCAAGATAAATAAATAAATAAATTCAACTTCAATGTTTATTTAGATAAAATATAATACAAGATAAACAATACTACTACTACTACTACTACTACTACTACTAATAATAATAATAATAACAATAATAATAGCACATTTCTAAAAGTGTTCATTTATAGATTTTTTTAAATAAGTTTGCAATTTTTTGAATTAATGTTTCTCCATCACTTTTTATTTTATATAAATAAAAATAAATGACAATAAATAAATAAACAAATAAATAAATAAATTCTCCATGCAACTCCATACATTCCTAAAACTGTTAATTTAGACTGTAAATTTATTGTTATTCAGTTCAATAATAATAATAATAATAATAATCCTTAATATAACTCCACTATTTCTACAAGTGTTAATTGATGTCATTTTTACTTAATTTTCTCCATCATATTTTATTTTATATTAATCTAAACAAACAAACCAACAAACAAATAAACAAACAAATAAATAAATAATCAGTTCTCTATACAACTCAATCCATTTCTAAAACTGTTAATTTACGGCGTTTTTATCTTATTAATTTTGTCCAACACCTATATGTTATTCAATATCATTCTTAATAATAATAATAATAGTAATAATAATAATCCTTAATTCAACTTCACCATTTCTAAAAGTGTTAATTTCTGCAGTCTAGTCTAATTATCTCCATCACTTTTTATTTAATATAAATGTAAATACATAAACAAATAAATAATCAATCTCCCATACAGCGCCATTAATTTCTTAACCTGTTAATTTAGAGCATTTCATCTTATTTTGTCCGACACCTATATTTTATTCAATATCATTCTAAATATTAATAATAACAATAATAATAATCCTTTATTTAACTCAAACATTTCTGAAAGTGTTAATCTATGCCATCTTTAATTAATTTTTCTGAATAAATAAATAAATAAAACATACATAAATAGTAGCAATCAAAACAATAACTTATCAGTTTAGCATTATTAAAAGTCTTAATTTTTGCTTTCTTAATGCGTATTAGAACTAAAGCTATTGAGTAAGAATAGTTTTTCTTGTCAATATAGTTTTGATTAATATTTCCAATTGCCAGCTTTGCATGTGATCTAAAACTAAATTTGTACTTCACAAACTCCAGCAGAGCACATGCACTTTCAGCAAGTCCATGAGGTTTAACAAATAAAACCTCGTCTCACGATCTAAAATGAGTTTGACACTCCTGTTCTAAGTTGTTCTTAATCGCCGTAATATACTGAGACGATGGAAGCTGTGCTCGGGCATTGGGCAGTGTCTGACTAGAGCTACAGGAGTCCACAAGCAGGTACAAATGGGCCTCAGAGGAGTTCTGCTTATGGATGAAATAACGCCAACGCACACACAGCCATAAAACAGACTTAATCAAAGGCGGAGGAGGTTTGGGAGAACAGACACACACTGACACAGTCCTCAAGTCTTTCTGGAACAGAGCACAAGCCCGTAACTCCCTACACCGTGAGTGAATACACTCCATCTGCCCCAGCGGCCCTGGATCTCATCAGATCGGCACAATTCATCCCATTTACTGCACAAAACACGCCACCCTGTTGCCTGGTGCACAAATGTTTGGAGGCAGCAAATACCTCAATTACTGTAGAATTCAATCAGGGCTGTTAAAGGCTGTTTTAGGGCTGGGTGTGTATGATAGATCATGCAATGGTAGAAATGAGTCAAGCACACTACAGCTGATATATGCACGTGACTGCTTTATGTTATTTACACATGAAAATGATGAAACATAATAAGCTGGATGCATCCCAGTCCTAGTCACAATGTGAATGAAATTATAAAGAGGAGTTTGCTAGGTACAAGATGAAGTTTAGTTGTTGATATATGGTGACTAACAACATCTAGGTCATGGGTTTGATTTCCAGGCAATGCATGAACAGTCAATGCAATATATGTCAGTTTGTAATAATATACATTTGATATACACTTTTTGTCAGACCCAAACTGACTTGCATTTGCATTAAAAGCATACATTTTACATGCATAAATAAAGAAATGTATCCTATCAGAATTGAGTAACAACCTCCCAAAACCTACAGTACACAATAAAAATGGAATTTGTCTTTATGTGCATGTACGAAACATCAGTTTCTGCACTCAGGTTGACAGAGCATCTGTCTTATTTTGTGTTCCAACATCCCAAATCAGTTTAAAAAGGCCAAACTCAGCACTGCTCCCTCTGATGACATCCAGGTCGGGGACTGCTGCTGTTTCTGGATGACCTGCACTCTCGTTTCACAATCAAACAAAGCAGGGATGCTTATTGCCTCACACTGCTGAGAAAATCTGCTGAATACGCTGAAAATGTCACAATGCTTTATGAAATCTCACCCTCTGGTGTTGTGAAACATAGAGTGTTTAACTGACCCTTATGGAGCATGGTGGGAATATTGCTTTTCTTTAGTCTTTCTTTCTTTGTTTCAAACTACATTTCCTAAAGAGTTTTGACTGGCTTTAGACTGTTGCTATTCAGCTGCTGTTGTGTTCTGAAGGTTTGGCTTTGGACTGCTGGTTTTATAAGTGGATCAGGCGATTGCTATGCCGTTGCTGAGGTGTTCCAATTGGATTAAACTGTTGCTAAATCGTTGCTGGAATGCTCTAAGTGGCTTTAGGTTGTTGATATGCCGTTGCTGGGGTGTTCTGAGTGGATTAGACTGTTGCTATGCCATTGCTGGGGTGTTCGAAGTAGCTTTAGCCTGTTGCTATGTTGTTGCTGGGGTTCTCTGAGTGGATTAGACTTGCTATGCCATTGCTGGGGTACTCTGAGTGGATTAGACTGTTGATATGCCGATGATGGGGTGCTATGAATGGATTAGACTGTTGCTAGCCATTACTGGGGTGTTCTAAGTGGATTAGACTGTTGCCATACCATTGCTGGGGTACTCTAAGTGGCTTTAGACTGTTGCTATGCCGTTTCTGTGGTGTTCTGAGTTGATTAGACTGTTGCTATGCCATTGCTGGGGTGCTCTGAGTGGATTAGACCGTTGCTATATCGCTGCTGGGGTGCTCTAAGTAGATTAGACTGTTGTTATGCAATTGCTTGGGTGTTCTGAGTGTATTAGACTGTTGCTATGTTGTTACTATGGTGTTCTGAGTAGATTAGACTGTTGCTAGCCATTGCTATGGTGTTCTAAGTGAATTAGACTGTTGCTATGCCGTTCTTAACTAAAGTTAAGTAACAGCACACCTTTCTTTAACAGGACACATGACTTGAGAAATCTTTTAGGACGAGTTACCAGCAAAAGCTCAATACAAAAAGTTCAATGTTTGTTTAAAATCACAAACCCTAACTACAAGCAACAGTAATGATATAATTGCCTTGCCTATTTTCTTTTGCTGGCTTTCTGATAGCATGTGTTTTCTTTTCATAAAGTGTTTGGCTCAAATTGTCTAGCGAGGAAAAACGGCGGTCCGCTGGAGAGCAGATTGAGGAAGACAGGGTCAGTGATCCAGCGGTGCTCCTCAGAGGTCTGGTCTTACATGCCTTCAGGCCTCAGTGTGTCTGTTACTCTGACTAGTAATCTGAGCTGCAATCTAAATACTTAAAATACGCAAAGGTGCATCATGGGTGGTTCTGCTCTCCTGGTGGCCCTCATTTGACCACTTCTTCTCTAACGCTTTTTACACAAGATCATCTAGCAGTCGCCCCGAGGGCGGAGATCAGTGATAAGACAGGATCTTAACTGCAGGTTTGGTTTAGGTCAAATAGAGGGTCTGAAATGAGCAGATGCAGTGGGTTTTGCTGTAACCATGAGTTTGTATGCTTTAAATCACCAAAGGCGATATATGTCTCAAATATATGTGTAAAATACTGCCTACATAGCTTGAACAGTTTTGTAACAGAGCCTATATTTTTATACAGAATGTCTCAAAATATCTTTAAATACCAATTCCAGGTTTCAGGGACTTTTCCTGACACACATCAGCACACCAGCTCAAATGAAACTCCTTTCCAGTAAGTTTTCTGCAGAATAGCAGGGTTTGTTACAGGAAGTGCATTTTGCCATGTGTTCTGTAGGCGTAGGGTTGAATCTGAATGAAAGCAGTGGTTGCTTGTGATCTTACCGTGACATTCGGTGAGGTGGTGACGGCACTTCCATCCTCCAGGTAGTGTGTTTCTGTGTAGTGACTAGCAAACAGGCCTCTGCAAAACAAACACAAACAAAACCTAGTTACTTTTATTCATTACTTTCATTTGCTACTCCAGTCATTTTACTTGTTTAACATTAAATAAAAAAAAAAGTTAGTAATTTAAACAAACCTTTAACCCTTCGTATTAAACTTTAGCTTGTAACTAGCACTGAATGATTCGGCAAATCATGTGTCGTGTCCTGTTATAGAAGGATGTGGTGTCGCTTCACCGATTTATCACACTTAAGATTTTTGCTCAGAACACCCCAGCAACTGCATAGAAACAATCTAAAAACATTCTATATAGCAACAAATACATATAGCAACAGCCTCTATTCACTCAAATCGCCCTAGACAATGCATAGCAACAGTCTAAACACCCAGACCACCCTGGCAACTGCACAGCAACAGGCAAAAGCCACTGAGATCATCCTAGCAATTGCACAGCAAAAGTCTAAAACATTCAGAGCACCCTAGCAACAACACAGCAACAGTCCAAAGCCACTCATATGACCTTAGCCAATGCACAGCAACAGCATAGCAAGTCGATTCCTCTCAGAGCACCCTAGCAACAGCATAGCAACAGTCTAATACACTCAGAGCACCCTAGCAACTGCACAGCAACCGTCTAAAACACTCAGAACACCCTAGCAACAGCACAGCAACAGTCTAATCCACTCAGAGCACCCTAACAACTGCACAGCAACAGTCTATAACACTCAGAGCACCCTAGCAACTGCACAGCAACAACCTAAAACACTTGATAACCCTAGCAACATCACAGCAATTCTAAAACACTCATATAACCCTAGCAACTGCATAGCAACAGTCTAATCCACTCAGAGCACCACAGCAACAGTCTAAAACCACTCATATCACCCTAGCAACTGCACAGCAAGTCTAAAACACCCAGAGCACCTTAGCAACAGCATTGCAACACTCTAAAACATTCAGAGCACCCTAACAACATCACAACAATAATCTAAATCCACTCAGATCACCCTAGCAACTGCACACAACAGTCAAAAGCCACTCATGTGACCCTAGCAATAGCACAGCAACAGTCTAAAACACTCAGAGCTCCCTAGCAACAGGATAGCAAGACTAATCGACTCAGAGCACCCTAGCAACTGCACAGCAAGTCTAAAACACTCAGAACACCCTAGCAACAGCATAGCAAGTCTAATCCACTCAGAGCACCCTAGCAACTGCACAGCAACAGTCTAAAACACTCAGAACACCATAGCAACAATCTAATCCACTCAGAGCACCCTAGCAACTGCACAGCAACAGTCTAAAACACTCAGAACACCCTAGAAACAGCATAGCAACAGTCTAATCCACTCAGAGCACCCTAGCAACAGCATAGCAAGTCTAATCCACTCAGAGCACCCTAGCAACAGCATAGCAAGTCTAATCGACTCAGAGCACCCCAACAACTGCACAGCAACAGTCTAAAACACTCAGAACACCCTAGCAACTGCACAGCAACAGGCTAAACACTCAGAGCACCCTAGGAACAGCATAGCAACAGCCTAAAGCCACCCAGATCACCCTAGCAACTCAGCTGACACAAAATGAAGTCCTGCAACTTTCACTTAGCTATTAAGTCACAATGCGCAGCAAGAGACAGCTGATGTTTGTCTGTGGCGATGCACTGATTCACACCACAGACTCCAGCAGGGAGTTTTACAGTCAGTCCCAATGTTTTGTATTGTTCCTTTCTTTTTTATTAAATTTGATTCAACACAATCAGCTGCAAATGATCACAGATCAAAGACTGGCCGCAGAGACCCCCTCAGCCTGTGAAAGGATGCCCTCATTCTCTCTCTCTTCCTCTCTCTCCCTGCTGAGATAATGTTCTGATCAGACCATTACCAACATCTGCACTCGATCGCTCCTCAGCGCAGCTGTGCTTTCTTAAGCAGAACCTGAACGTGACAAACTCATGAATAGGATTACAGCACTGCTGAGTCAGAGAGTAACAACCTCCCGGAAAAACACACACAAACACAGACAGACTGCTGACAGTATAAAGTCTGGGTCACTTCATTCTGACCGTCCACTTCTCCAAAAAAAGACCATCTGATTGACATGTTTAGGGTTGGTTTATCTGAAAATTCATGGCATTATGCTAAAAAGCTTTTTGGGTTGTTGTCTGTGTGTAATTTATGTTGTAGAACAAAGTGTGAAATTCATTCTTCTCACTGCGGACTGCACATTACACACTAGTTTCCCAACTTCCAGGAGAAACTTGTCAATCTCTTCTCGCCAAACTTCACTCCTTTTCACTTGAACCTGTACTCTCTTAAATCGAATTAGATGATCTTGAAGCCCACAGTGGGGCTTTGTGTGGAAAAATCAATGAAAACCCTGCAGTGAATTTACAACAGAATCTGAAGGTTTCCAAGAAACTAGGAACAAACACTTGCAGTTAAAAATAGCTTTTCAGATCTAAAGTAAACCCCATAGACACGGAGGAACACGGAGACCATCTAATCCATACCGCACAATCAAAGAACCAGAATATGACTGTGAATTAATTGATTTTTAAAAGATTAGACAGATTAGATGGCCCTATAATTCAATGTAAAAGCCTAATGCATTGTTCTGACAGCAAGAAAATTAATTTCTGATTAATGTTTATTATAAAACCGATATATTCTGTCCTGAATGCTGATTGGCCACTAGAAATCTTTTGTAACATTCTAAATGTCTTTCCTGTCACTTTTGATCAATTTAATGCATGCTTGCTGAAATAAAGTATGAATTTCTTTCAAAAAAGGAAAAAAATATGATGTATCTACTGTGTACAGTACATCCCCAAGCTGCACTCAGACAACAACTTAAAATAGTATTTGTGTTTCCTTATATGCATTTATTGTTTTTTTAAAGTAATAACACAATGTGAATATAGGATTTTAAAGGAGTTGCAGGAACTCATCCATGACTCATCATTCATTCTGCAGCCTGACCTCTCGTCCCTTATTGCTTAATTATAATGGACGGCTGTTTAATTGGTCTCACCTCGCACTGTTTCATCACGTTTCCCACAGTAAATGGGATTAACAACACATGTAACTGCAAAACAGCATTTGGCAGGGGTATAAAAAAATTCAAAACCCAGAAAGGGACGAGATGTCTTAAAAACTGGTGCTTGATCACAGACGTTCTGACAGATGTTGCTCTTCTAATCACAAACGCAGCAGAAGCAGATTTACAAGCACAAATGTTTGAAGGAACAGCAAACCGGCATCTGAACTACAGTCGGAGGTCCAAATCTTGGACAGATTGATTCCCACAGGTGTGTCTGGAGGCGTATTGTTGAGACAACGATCTGAGGATTGTCAAAGGCCAAAAATAGGATTTACCCTTCTTTTTGAGCTCTAACTTCAGTTAAGAAGCAAACAAATGCAATGAACGTTGTGCAGGCTTCCTTCCCTTTTGGAACACTGAACTTCCCATGATGTTTCTATGACTTTTCCAGTAATTTGTAAGGATTTTTAAATGGAAATTTAGTCAAGGGTAACAAGATAAAATAAAACTGCTGACCTTTTTAAGACTTTTCCAGGCTTGGAAATCATTTTTAACATTTTCAATGACTGTGGGAACCCTGTTTATGACTATAACAAAAAGTGCAGCGCATTTCCACCAAAAGGATCATCTAATATCTTCCAGAAACTAAACTGAACTTCCTCTCTATTGAATCAATCAGTAACATATAACCATTAAACTGAAGAGGCAGATGAAGACCATGTGTGTGCCCTTCATAATATGGCAGATTTATCATTTAGCAGATACATTTATTCAAATCAGCTTATAAAGGGGTGCAAAAACACATTAATCATAAGGGAAAACTTCCAAAATCAGCAAGAGAAACACTAAATGCATTCTGCATTTCCAAATGGAAAACTCAGGGGACTCAAAAATGAATTTCCTGCCATTATTTACTCACCCTAACTTCAGTAATATAGCATTATGAGTCACAAGGCTCACTAACGGTACTTTTTTGACCTTTCTGAACATTAAATTGTCATTTTCTGTGTGAAGTTAAACCACTACGTCATCACATCACATCCCAAATCCTCATTACATCTTATTAGTTTGTCATCTGACATCACCACCATGTCCTTGAGAAGATCCAGTTCCAGCACAACACACATTCAAGTCAAGAAACTGGCTACAATAGAGGCCAAAATGACAAATAACCATAAATATTTCCTCAGCGACACTGTATTACAGTGTTTCTGTGACCATTTTCTAATTTATTTTTCAATTATTCACACGAGCAGAGACCAAACAGAGCGAAAGATTAGCAATTCTTTGTACGAAGGAGAAAAAAAAGAGAAATAATTCTACCTTTCATGCTGTGGAAAGACGACCGCAGCAAAGCCACGAGCAAAAAAACTAATCAAATCATCAGTCACTAGGGGAAAAAGACAGCAGGGCGCCGTTGTTTCCCTTGGTCACTTAATGCTTTGTGTTCTTTCGAGATAGAAAACTAGAAAGGGACACGGCAGGGGTGGACAGAACAAAAACAACAGCACAGGTTTCTCTTTCAAGCATAAAACTGAAAGGAACGGTTCAACCTAATATGAAAATTCTGTTATTATTTACTCACCCTCACATCATTTTAAACCTAAATGCTGTTATTTATTCTCTTTTCCATAGAGGAACACTTTATAGCCATCTGTTACGCTCCAAAAAAGGACAAAAAACTTTCAGGGACTATGTTTTAGTGGAAGGATAGCATGAAAGTAATTGACTTGGTTTAATATATGTATTGGTAACTGTTTTATAAAAGCAATAAGGTGCGAGAGGCAATGCTGTATTGTGAATAAGTTAGCCTCTCGTACCTTACTGCTTACTTGTGTTCTGCATTAATGAAAACAGCATGAATGTTTGGAACAACATGAGGGTGAATCATCACAGAACCAATGATTTCTTTAACACTGCCAGCTTTAAATGAAGAGCAAATACGCTGGAACACATGAGCATGATTTTATTTAGGCCTACATGCTGAGGTGAGACACATCCAGACTAGAGACTAGAGGAAGACGGACACAAGAGAGGAGTGAACGACGAGGGGGGCTGGACGGGGGCAGAGTAACAGCCCAAATTATTTTCCAGGCCTTGGCTGACTAGACGTGAATTCAGCTGCAGTGAACTCGTGCCCATCTTGTCAAGGACAAAGCGCAGTTTTCTCATGCTTCTGGGGAGAAATCAGGTCATGGCTCGTTCCAGAGCGTCTCCTCTCACACAGAAATTAGTTCCTCTTTATCATCCTGCACATCTGGTTGTCCTCTTATCTGATAATTGGAAGATGGATTAGCAATGCAGAGTCGGTATTAAAGACCTCCGTTTAGCATTCTCCATGGATAATACCTCAAATCATGTGGCTCATAGAGGAGAGGTCTGCTGTTACGTTTATAAGCAATCTGATTTCTGATTATGCCAGGTGAAAGAGAAAAGATGATAAAAATCCCACAGATTAACATCTAGAGATCAGAATATCCTAAAGGTCAAAGACTTTTTGACTTGGACCAATAAGAAAATGCACACACACTGCATAGTAACACACTACAAGTATTCCGAACACTTTAGCAAACACATAGCAACACCCTGGCAAGCGGCAACCACTTAGAGTATCATAGCAACTGCATAGCAACAGTATAGCAATGCATTACAACTATACAGAATACTTTAGCAACCACATAGCAACACCCTGGCAGCCACTCAGAGTACCACAGCAACTGCATAGCAATGCACTACAACTATTTAGAACACATTAGCAACCACATAGGAACACTGTAGCAACCACTCAGAACACCCTAGCAACTGCTAAGCAACTGGACCCTGGCAACACACTACAACTATTCAGAACACTTTAGCAACTGCATATCAACACCCTGGCAACCACACCCTAAAACAAAACTACACAGAACAATGTAACAAATGCATAGCAACACTCTGGCATCCACACAGATTGCCCTAAAAATAAAACTACACAGAACAATTTAGCAGATGCATAGCAAAGCCTTGCAACCACTCACGAATACCATAGCAACTGCATAGCAACACACTACCACTATTCAAAACACTTTAGCAACCGCTTAGCAACACCCTGGCAACCACACATATCACCCTAAAAAAATTACACAGAATACTTTAGCAACCAAAAAGCAACACCTTGGAAACCACTCAGAGTACCATAGCAACTGGATAGCAATGCACTACAACAATTCAGAAAACATTAGCAACCACATAGCAACACCCTGGAAACCACACAGATTGCCCTAAAAATAAAAATAAAACTACACAGAACATTTTAGCAGATGCATAGCAAAGCCGTGCAACCACTCACGAATACCATAGCAACTGCATAGCAACACACTACCACTATTCAAAACACTTTAGCAACCGCATAGCAACACCCTGGCAACCACACATATCACCCTAAAAAAATTACACAGAATACTTTAGCAACCAAAAAGCAACACCTTGGAAACCACTCAGAGTACCATAGCAACTGGAAAGCAACACACTACCACTATTCAAAACATTTCAGCAACCGCATAGCAACACTCTGGCGACCACACAGATCACTCTAAAAACAAATTTACACAGAATACTTTAGCAACCAAAAAGCTACACCCTGGCAACCACTCAGAGTACCATAGCAACTGGATAGCAACACACTACAGCAATTCAGAAAACATTAGCAAACACATAGCAACACCCTGGAAACCACACAGATTACCCTAAAACAAAACTACACAGAACACTTTAGCAACCGCATAGCACTGGCCTGGCAACCACTCAGAGTACCATAGCACCTGTGTAGCAACGCACTACAACTATTCAGAACATTTTAGCAACCACATATCAACACCCTGACAACCACATATATCATCCTAAAAACAAAACTACACAGAACACTTCATCAACTGCATAGCACTGACCTGGCAACCACTCAGAGTACCATAGCAACTGCATAGCAATGCACTACAACTATTTAGAACACTTTAGCAACCACATAGCAACACTCTGGCAACCACCCAAAACAGTAATGAGCAGGTGCATTTGTAAAGGCATTTGCACATACATTTTCTTCAGCAAATGTAAAACTGACTTGCACAATGTAAAGTCCACTGAGGTCAGCTCACCTCCTGTATCAAACATCTGCTCTGGAACTAATGGAAAATCAGCCAATGAACCATCACTTATACCAAAACCAGAAATTTCATGGAAAATCAATTAAGGTAAAATATTCTTCTCTCTGGACTCTGACAGACGTTACATTGCCAATTGCACTTCAGCAATTATAGAACATCTATTCTAAGAATTTATGAGCTTTAAAAGAATGTTCTAGGTTCAGCACAAGTAAAGCCCCTATTGACAACACGTCAAACACCACATGCAACAATTCAGAAAACAGAAAACATGTTACAGCTTCAAAAACTAGAGCAAGCTTTCAGTTTAAAAGAACACTTCAAAGAAATGGGGAATTCTGCCATCATTTTGTGTTAATGTAACCAATTTTTGCTACTTTCTAAATAGTTTTAATAAAGTCACTTTTGTCATCAGCAGGGCCATTTCTTAAGCTCAGTTTCATGACAAGGTCAGAACTATTTCTAAATGACTCACAGGAATAAAGCAAATAGCACTGGTGTGATGGGAGAACTGTTGACTAGGAATGCAATAATCCATGGAAATGTTCCGAGGCTGATGTAATGACATCCCACGGCAAGACAGAGACTGCAGCCAGTTCATAAGCTTTAGCTAACGAGGAGCGTTACACCCTTGGACCGGACGAAGGGCCGCTTGCCTCATCGCAGGGATGAACTATTCCAACATGAGCTGGAACAAAGTCAGCCGCAGGAGACTGGGTCACAGAAAACACCTGAGGACCAGAAAACTGCTCAACTGTGACTGAACAAAGAGGAAACTCACCTGAGGGAGTCAAGAGGCCAGGGGTCAAGGTGTCACATGAGGCAAGGGCAAAGGTCACAACAAAACAATCAAACAAGCATCAAATGGTGAAAAACATTCTTGCTACATGATGGATAGAGAGCAGCAAAGGTCTCTGAGAATTGACACATGAAGACTCAAAGCAATAACCAATCCACCGAAAGTAAAACAACTGTTTGACTTCTAAAAAAATAAAATAAAAAATACTCTAGCTTTAAATGAAACAAGCACAAGGTAGAAAATATTACAGCTATAAATATCATTTATTATCTGTATATTTTCTATCTCTATATTGTCATGTTGTTGTGGGAATTTGTGGGTTGCATTACGGACATAATTTTAAAATGAATTTCTTCACACTTATTTAATAACTTCAGTGACGTACAAATGCATCTTTGATAAACACATTTGAAATGCACTTTTAGGAAATTAGAAAAAGACACTGATTTTCACAGTTTAAGAGACAAATTACAGATCTCCAATATAATTTGTCCATGTCTCAGTTGCTATGTGGTTTTGTCAGGAAACGCTCATGCTCTCAAGAAAAGTCCAAAATATTGTTTAATTAGACTAAATTAACATCCACAAGTCTTTTAAAGGGTCAGATCAAGTAGATTTATCTCCTTGTTTTTTTCTCAGATTTTTCCAGTTACTGAGTAAAAGTTGACCGATCATTGTCCTGGCAGATTACCAGCGCGGATATTAAGGTATTTTTTTTTTAGTTAACGGTATTGGTCATTTTCAAAACTGACTTGCTGATAAAATAATTTAAAAGCATTTTATTTATTTTTTTGTTTTTGTTTTTTTTGTCAGAGCCCTTGTTATCCTTAATTTTGACATTAATTTTCATTTTTACACCAGACATATATATCGGTTCAAAATATTGGTTATCAATCTACTTGATCTGTAATAATCATTATCGACATCGGCCCTGAAAAACACCTATTACCAAGAGAAACAAAAATATACAAATGGTTTAATTTTTGATATACAGTAAAAGCGCAGAGACAGAAAATAATTTTCTCTTTTGTCTCAGGAAAAACATCTGAGAAGCAACTCAACTAACAAAAATATGGTCTAAGAGCATTTTGCTAACATTCTCATTAAGTTTTTTGGAAACATTATAGAAATGTTACTTTTTAATGTTTTTGAACATTCCGAAACAAGCAGTTACATTTAAAAAATTACTGTTAGACTATAAACTACATTTTTGACTTGCTTAAAACCATTTAATGAGAACATGAGCGTTTCCTTACAGTTACTAAGTAGGGGTTGACCGATGATCGAGCTGGCCGATTATCGACACCAATATTAAGGATTTTTATAGTTATTGGTATCGTCATTTTCAAACCTGATTTGCTGATAAAATAATTTAAAAACATTTAAAGTCTGCTTTTTTTTTTGGTCAGAGCCCTTGTTATTCTTTATTTTGACATTAATTAAAATGTTTACACCAGACACAAATATAGGTTTAAAATATCGGTTCATTTAGCAAATTTTAAAATTCTGTGTGTGATCTGAGAGCAGCTCAACTAGCAAAAATATGTTCTAAGAGCATTTTGCTAACATTCCCATAAGTATTTTGGAAACATTACAGAAATGTTACTTTTTAATGTTTTTTTGAACATTCCAAACAAGCAGTTACATTTAAAAAAATTACTGTTAGACTATAAACTATATTTTTGACTTGCTTAAAACCATTTAATGAGCTTTCCTGAAAAAACTTTTTGGCACCTATATTAAGGATTTTTATAGTTATCGATATCGTCATTTTCAAAACCGATTTGCCGATAAAATTTAAAAACATTTAATGAAAGCTTTTTTTTTGTCAGAGCACATGTTATTCTTAATTTTGACATTAATTACAATTTTTACACCAGACATAAATATTGCTTTAAAATATTGGTTATCGGTATAATAATAATTATCGGTTATCAGTATAATATAATAATAATCGTTATTGCCATTGGCCCTGGAAAGCACCCAACGTTCAACTCCTGTTAATAACAAAAACAAAAATAGACACAAACGGCTAAATTATAGATATACATTAAGAGTGCAGAGCTAGAAAATCATTTTATCTGAGCAAAAGTTTAAATTCTGTGTGAGATTTTTTTTTCCTCAGGAGAAACATCTGAGAAGCAACTCTAACTAGCTAACTATAATATGTTCCAGTAAGTTATGAAAACATTATTTCTGAAATTCCACTTTCAATTGCACTTTTTTTTAAGTGTTTAAAAAATGTGCCGAGTTAACATTCAGGAAACATTCCATTTATTTTTTAAATATTATGGGAATGTTACTTTTTTGAATGTTCTCTGAACATTCCGAAACAAGCGGTTACATTTCAAAAATACTACTCAGAGGTTCCATAAAGGTTTCATAAATTATGTATAAATAATGTTTTTGTACAACACTTTGAATGAATGTTCTATTAACGTTTTTTTTTCTTGCCAGAACGTTCTGAGAACGTTCCCTGTTAGCTGTTAAGTTTTTATATGTTATCCATGTAATCCCACTGTCATCTAGAAGAAACAATTGAGACCTCAATGATGTAATTTCAAATATGATATTTATCAATGATGTATTACTCAATTTGCAGTCGTTGTACTGCCAAACAGAACAAATAAACTTAAGCTTGAAAACATCTCTTCATGAAACCCAAAACCCACAAGAATAAGAGCATACAAAACGCAAACTCTCGTCTGAAGTGCCTCCATTAATGCGGGATCTTTGGGCACATCTGGCCACATTAACACATCTGTCATAGCGCAAGCAAACATCACGAGTCTGGGCGTGTGCGTTTCCTTAAATCACAGTTCTTTTCATCTGCGATAGCGTCGCCATCTTTGCCACACACACTCTTAGAGAAGTCAGGAAAAAATCAAATGAAATCGTAAATTAAGAGGTTACTGCGAGGCTAGCGTCTGTCATTCGTGACGAACGTCTCTGGTAAATGATCTCAGTAACATGTTAACAATCAAAAACAACAAATCAAACGTTTTTCGTAAGCACATGCAAATGTATCGCCTTGCTCCTGGATGGCATCCCACAGATGCTAACACTTAAAACTCATTTTAGCAGTGGATTTGGTTCTCGGACACTTGCACAACGAACATCAAATAAAATAGAAATCAAAAAGCTTTTTTATGAGTCCAGCTTTCATTTTTAGTAGTGTGAGAGCTTATGAAGTCCAGGCCAAAGGTACCAAATTAGCCTGAATGTCAAGCCAAGGCCTAAACCCCTGTTGATGCATGTTATCACCTCAGTTTCAATCCATCACGCCACTTCCTGGAAGATCTTTCATCTGCTTCTTGAATTTTGGAGCCATTGTTGTTTTCCCTTCGGGCTTCCGTGTGTTCATTACATCCATTCGGATGGCCTACCTTTCAAACGGCCTCACATCTGCTAAAAGTAGCAAGAATATGATATATGAAAATCATCCTGCCTCTCCGTGAGCCAGTCACAAGCATCTGGGAATACTTCATTTACTGATTCATTTGAAGAGCATATAAGACACGCCAGATCTGTCTCAACTGCTCATCTGCTATCTGATAAATACAGAATTAAATGGAAATCCCCACAAAAAGCCTGAGAAACATAAGAACAGGGATGTTTGAGAACAGAACACCTGCTTACGCTGCAAAAAAAAAAAAAAAAAAATCATAACTAATAGATTATTGGAGTCAGTTTGACTATATATATGTATTATTTCTGATTCAGTGTGCAGATTTGCAGATTCTCAGTGATTAAGTACACAATTTTCTAAAAATTTCAAAGTGACAATTATTTTAACACTATGTTTTCAAAGTAGAAAGAATAATTCTGATTCATAAAAAATATCTATCTATCTATCTATCTATCTATCTATTATATATATAATTGTGAAATTTACAAGCAATTTCTAAGGGAAATTTCTTTTTATTAAAAAACAATATAAAAAATACTATATATTTTTATATAAAAATATTAATATTATTTTATTGAAATACTTTATTATATAACATTATTGTATAATAATACTAATTATGGTAAAACTGTAAATAAAAAATCTACACGCGCACAAACTTTTTTATTTATTTATTTGTAATATATAGTATATATAAAACATATTTTAATTATTATATTTTATATTATATATTTATATGTATTTTCTAAAATAGTTTATGTTTAATTTTATATTTATATTATATTATATTATATTATATTATATTACACTATCACTTGCTTATTCTCTGTAATTATTTTGTGAATATTTCTAGCTTTTTTTTTCAGTATAAAAGGCAGAAGGTAAAATGGTAATTGCACCATGCATTTAGTATTTTTATATAAAAAAAATTATATTATTGTATTGATATATTTTAATATATTATATATCCTTGCATTATATACTGCTATAACAATACTAATTATGGTAAAACTGTATATATACACACACACACACAATTTTTTTAATATACATTATATATTATAATATTTTATATTATATATTTATATGTATTTTAGATTTATTTTAGAATTATTATATTATATTATATTATATTATGATGTTTGTCTGTAATTATTTTGTGAAATTTTCTAGCAATTTCTGAGTAATATTTTTTTTCACTTTTCACTTTATAGTTGAATTAGTCCTAATTTGACAACATTATTTTAATGACGCTGCATTCTGGTGTAGAAATGGTCAGCCATTCTCTCAGCATGGCAAGTCAAATCTGGAATGGTTTTACTCCATGTGCTGAATCATAAGCTGTCCATTTGGTTGCGTGTCATGCTGAACCTTGATTCCTTGGAAACCCCTATAGAGCGCTGTCTAGACGAGTCCTTCGCTTCAGCTGGAAAAATAGTGTTTTGTCCTCATAACTCACCTGGAGCCAAATGAACAATGCGTTGCGTCCGGAGGAAGCACTCGAGCGTCCTTCACTCCGGCCCTCAAAAAACATTTCATTTGCACTCAAGGAGTCCGTGCTTGTGTCTAAATTACCAGTCTTTCTACAAACACAAACGCATATGAATCACAGCATCTATATTCATGAAAACACTGCACTGGAACTAATGACTTCAAACCTTCAGCCTCATTATTCTTCTGACACAGCAAACGCATGCATAAAAGAATGGTTTCTAAATAAATTAATACAAAAAAAAACTCACATGACCTCTTTCTATGCTCTATTACGTCTTCATTTACTAAATACCCGAATGAAAATAAAATGTAAAACCTAAAAAAATAAAGGGCTATGTTAATTTAGTTTATTTTAAACATAACTAATACATTTGTGTTTCAATCTGTTCATTTATTTATTGTTTTATTATGTAATATATTGTTATAATATATATATAAATATAATGCAAATAATTTTATGACTGAATAATCCATAATTATACATAATTATATGGGTAAAACTAATTTAAAATATAGTACATTATTATTACAATTACAATTATTATTATTTTTATATATACATAATTCAATAAAATATTTCATAAATGTATATATACATAATACTTATAACTTATATATACTGATATATTTAAATTATTCTATTATATAACACTATGATACACACACACACACAAACACAAATTTTGTTTTTAAATATTTTAAATATATATAGATAATACATTACATTTATATATAATAAAATATTTAGATTATCCCATTATATATCACTAGGATATACTGATATAACAATACAAATTATTGAATTACTGTATGATTTATGATGTATGATAATTTAAATGAAATTTAATGATAATATAATGAAATTTAAAATTAATATATAACTTTATATATTATATAGAATATAATTTGTTTAGAAATTGTATATTATATATATATATATATATATAAAATTTCATAATTATATGATTAATTCATAAAACAAAATTATATATATATTTATACACATACACACACAACAACAAATTGTATAGATTTTATATATACATAATTCGGTAAAATATTTTGAAAACATATAGATAATACATATTTATATATAATAAAATATTTAGCTTATTCCATTATATATCACTATTATATACTTTTATAACAATACTAATTATTGAATTACTGTATTATGATAAGATAAAATAAATGACAATTATCCAAATATATTAAATTATATATATACACACACAGTAAAATATTTGTAGAAAATTGTAATATATATATATATATACATTTATTTATCTACAATAAAATATTTATATTTTTTATTGTATTATATACTATAAATAAATCAATTAATATAATTATATGTATAAAATAATACTGAACTAATTCTGTTCTATTCTATTTAAAGAAATAATAATACCTTTTAAATCTTCCATTAAAACACATACACACACACACACACACACACACACGTTGTGTTTTACTTAAGTGCAAAATCATCCTTAAATACCAACAGTCCATCATCTCTCCACCTCTACATGTGTTTTCAGATCTATTTCATTTCCTCTGGTCTCAGCGATTCTTCAGTATCTCTCGCTGCCTTTCCCAGCGACACACATCCAGCACTTCCTGCAGCTCGAGTCTCAGTGCGTTCAGCTTTCATCGGCGTCCCTGTAGGGAATCCTCACACCCGTCCGTCTGAAGCCAAACCCCAGACTCGTGCTCAGCACCGCACGACTCAACATCTGCTTTCTGCATGAGCGTGAGGGAAAGACTCCCACAAGTCCCTGCTTGTCTTTTATTGTGCTTTAAAAGAGGGCAAACGGAGAAAGCACTACTCGAGAGCGACCCGCCGCCTCAAAACAAACCCCCTGAAATCAGTGAAACAAAAGGAAAAGCGCTAAAGCGGAGTTCGGTTTCCTCAGCAGATCTTAAGGACTCAGGGGTGAGCGCTGGTCAAATGGGGCGGAAGCGAGAGGTTTAGTTTGCTTGGTGTTTTTTTGTCATCTGCGCTGGATAAACCCCTCCAGACCGGCCCGAAACAGACCGTCTCTTTCAAATGCTTATTCAGCACAGACTGTTGGAGTGACGCGCCGCTGCACAGAGGTCAAAGGTCAAGAGACTCTGCTGAGCAACAGGATGCTCAGACTGAGGTCAGGCTGCGTGTCAGAGCCAAGACAGGATGTGGGATGAGCGACTGAGATAAATGACAACACACTCACAATACATATAAAGACACAAGCAAATAAAAGCAGACAGATTTACATTAGATATATAATGTATTACATGTGCGTTTAGCTGACATTTACATTTATGCATTTAGCAAACGCTTTTATCCAAAGCGACTCAAAAAGAGGAAAAGCATTCCATCAAAGTGCCAACAATATTCTTAACATACAATGTCAGGTTTATTAGACAAGATAAAAAAAACATACAAGCCTTTGCTGTCAAATTTTCCCACGTTTTTCAAAAAAAGTAAAATAAAGTGCTATTTATTCTAACATAATTAATACATTATTTTATTTTATTATTTTTTTTATTTTATTTTATAAATCCTTGGGTCAATGTGGCTTTATTTCTCAGCACGCAAAAATATTTCAGTTTAGTAATGTATTTATTATTGTATTTAATATAATATAATATAAATGTAATACTACTGGTACTACTAAATACATAAACATTATATATATATATATATATATATATATATATATATATTTATATATTTATACATATATATATAAAATATTATAATATACATAAATAAATACAATGAAATCAAAACTAATAAACATAATATTAGTTATGCATATTACGTAATTATATGATATTATATTATATATATATATATATATATATATATATACACACACACACAGTTAATTTAAATAAAATAAATGTTAACATATGTTAATGTATGTTTTTCATTATATTACAAATTAATTTTCACTCTAATATAAATATAATAATATTAATAAATATATAAACATATACTAAACAATAATAATTAAAATGAAATAAAAACTAATAAACATAAGGTTAGTTATACATATTATATTACATATTAAATATATACTTAATAAAATAAATGTTAACTGCAATAAATATATAATATACATAAATAATTAAATACAGTGAAATCAAAACTAATATAATATTAATTACACATATTAAGTAATTATATGATATGATATATATATAGTTAAAAATAAAATGAAAATAAATTAAATTAATTAAATTAAATAAATCTTAACTGCAATATATATAAATGCACATTTAGTAATCTATTTATTGTTGCATTTTATTAAATTTTTCATTATATTACAAATACATTTTTATTCTAAAATAAGTATAATAATACTACTAAATACATAAACATATAATAAACAATACTAATTAAATAAAATGAAATCAAAACACAATATTAGTTATACATATTTTATATATATATAGTAAAATAAACTTAATAAAATAAATGTTAACTGCAATAAAATAAAAATATAAATAATAATATATTAATATTAATATAATATTGACTATATATATATATATATATATATATATATAATTGTAGAACTGTAAATTATATAGAATTATATGCATAAAATTATACATAATTATACATGACAAAAATTACATAAAACAATGACATTACATTAAATTATCATTAATGAAATAATGTAAAAAAATGACTCAAATAATTGTTAACTACAATAACATAAAAAATATAAAAACAAAAATTTTAATATAAAAAAAACTATTCATAACATACAACGCCAGGTTTAACAGACAAAAAGATGAAACACACACAAGCCTTTGCTTTCATTTTTTCCTCATGTTTTTCAAAAAAGTAAAATAAATAAATAAGGATGTGCTATCTTATTTATTTTAACATAATTAATACATTATAATTAATTCATACAATAATGCATTATTATTGATAAAAAATTTTATTGATTTCTTTTTTCTATAGCCTTGGCTCAACGTGCCTTTATTTCTAATTTAAATAAAATTATTATTTAAAATAACTGCAATAACATAAAAAAAATATATGAATACATAAAATAAATATAAAACAATATTATTTCAGCTAGTTCCTATTTGCTTTCTTTCACTAATATATATATTTTTTATAATAAAAACTAACTAAACTAACAAAAACACACAACAAAAATAACTAATTTTAAATTAAAATTTAACTGAACACAGAAAATCTAATTCGAAATACTATAACAGTAATAATACCTAAAATAACACATGATAAATGAGTGTGAGGACGAGACCAAAATGTAAGCCACTGTTGACTGAAAGCCTTGCCTTTTACTGTAACTCCCTTTTCGTCATTAGATGAGGAACATCAGCATACTTTGGTCATGTAGAAAAAGATCAAATACTGCTTAACATGAGTCATGAAGACACATTTTTTAAATGAAAAACAAAGCAGAATCCAATTTGGGCGGTGAGAGCTATTTCTGGCCAGTGGTTTTTCTGAATGGCCTCACTTGCACCAAACATGAACAGATCACCAGGCTTAGAAACAGAGCTAATATTTCTCTCGATTACACTGACGACTCATTACACGGAACAATGCAAATGGCTCCATTTCAACTCCTCAAATCCATCTTTTGATCCGTCTGGTTTATACGTCCACCTTATAAGGACAAAGAACTCAAGCCGGTCGGTGAAAGCATGAAGTCACTGTACAGAACATAAAATATGGAGAAATGTCGATGAAAACTGTAAAACGGCCAGCTGACGTGAGTAATGCCTGAATGCCATTCTGCGCGTGTAATTTAATGCTTTTAAAATGAAACCTATTATCAAAAGAACAATTCTGCACATCTGTAATTCTGGCAGCACATTTAGTACTGGATAAAAAACGCACGCCACGTCAATTAACCCAGTTTTCAACAACTAAAGCTGTTCTTTTTCAATCAAATACAAACGTTGGTAATGCATGACATCAAGTCTAGACCTAGAACAAAACACTGCAAATGCAATGCAGAGAAATACAGGTAAAACACCTGTAAGAAACTAAATATGAAAATTCCTTCAAATTAAAATGAACATTATTTTTACAGTGTGTGTGTGTGTGTGTGTGTGTATACAAATCATATAACAAAAAATAAAATACAAAAAAATATATATATATGATATATATAATAATAATTATATATACAGGAGAGAGATATGTTTTAATCTAAATTCTGCAATTTTGTTTTAATAATAATAATAAAATAATAATAATATTTTTGCATAAAACTTTATTAATTATATCACAAAATGATACTATTATTATTTATTTATTATTATTAATATATTTATATTAAATTACATGTTTTTTTATTAATTACTTAATTTTTTTTTATTATCTAAATTACCTAAACAATTTTGTTTTAATAATAATAATAATAATATTTGTGCAATAATCATATTTATTTATTATATGTATATATATATATATATAGAGAGAGAGAGAGAGAGAGATGTATTTTGTATATTTTATAGTTATAATATATTTTGCATAAAAAATATTTATTCTATTATTAATGTTATATATTGTTATTAATTTTTATTTATTATGTTATATAATCATATAATTATTATTTTATATTAAATTAATTGATTGCTTTTTTTATTATCTAAATTACCTAAACAATTTTGTTTTAATGATAATTATTATTAATTATTATAATTGTAATTATTATTATTTTAGTAATATTGGTAGTAGTAGTATATTTTTGCATGTAATTATGCAAAGAAATATGTAAAAAAATGTGGATGAGTTTTGCTTTAATAACAATAATAATAATAATAATAATAATAATGTTTATTATAAATTCATTAAATGTAAAAATGTATTCAATTTATTAAAATTATACACACACACACACACACACATTACTTCTTTTTTAATTTTCTAAATTATTATATATTATGTTATTCATTTTTATTTATTAATATTAATTTAATTTATAATTATATAATTCTATTCTTTATATTAAATTGATTACTTTTTATTATCTAAATTACCTAAACAATTTAGTTTTAATAATTTTAGTAATAGTAGTAGTAGTAATATATATTTTTTGCATGTAATTATGCTATATATGCTATATATTATGCTATATATATATATATATATCTTTTTAAAGCAATATGCAAAAACATGTAGATGAGTTTTGTTTTACTTAATTATTATTATTATTATTATTATTTGTACCATACTTATGTTTATTTTAAATTAATTATATTTATCAAATATAATTAAACTTCATTTCTTTACTTTTCTAAATTGCCTGAACATTTTTTTTATTAATAATAATAAAAATAATAATAACATTTTTGCATATAATTTTTGCAATATATATAATTAATAATAATAACAATAATAACAATGTAATAATAATTCATATTTTCCTTTTTTATTTTCAAAATCTTTGAGAATCTAAAAGTTTTCCCTCACAATACTTCATTACAGCCAAGTGATTATGGTAATACAGTCCTTTGTACCTCTACCAGTGTTAACAAATGACGCAGTACACGACTCCAGCTCTTCATTAGTGCAGATGAGCCTGGAAAAACAAGACCTTCAAGTGCCGAGTCTCATAACAGCGTTTCAGACGGCCTTATCAAGAGCTCCAGTGATGTGCCAGCTTACAGCGGCCATTAACGCCTCCTTGACATTACAAATTAATTAAAGGGGAAACCCAGAAAACATCACATAAACCCTCAGGATGCAGATGGAGGAGGAGGTGTGTTTGTCGCAGTCTTCGGTCTCTTCAAGCATCATTTTCTTGTCTTTTGTATGGATGTCTTACAAAAAAAGCTATCTCTCCCTCATCTCTCATTCTCTTTTATGACTCGAGCCTCATTGTGCTGCTCTCTGCGCTCGTTTCTTCTCACCCTTTTTCTTCGAGTGCCTACATAAAGCTTTTATCTGTGCACGGTTCGGTCAGAAAGCCAGTTTCAATTGCGACATGATCAACATTCAGCATCATGAAACATCAGCTATCATACCAATGAGCGAAAACTGCAAGTTCACACTTGTTTTCTTTAAATAAATCTCACTTCAGTGCAAAATAAGCCAGTTCTCCTTGCATCAGGATTGCACTCAGGTCTCTTCTGTGATACGGTCTCAGCTGAGTGTTATTTGACACAGATATGTTTTTGGATCCTAGTCAACATGAATCAGGGCCTGTCCACTCTTCCTCTCTCCTCTCTGTTCATCACATTAGAGCTCCAGTTATGTTGATGATTTTCCAGATGATTCTGTGTGTGTCTCTGTGGATGTGCTGCTATAAGCATCTTTCAGTCTGTGCAGCTGAGTGTGTTTGTGAGATTATAATAGAAATGCCATTGCTGGATTAAAGTGATAGCCAGCATTTACTCATCCTCATTTCCTTCCAAATCTCTATGACCTATCTGAAGTATGTCCATGCTTTTCTTTTAAATGAAAACGACAGCATGCGCTGAGCAGAGACTTTTGGACTTTAAGAAAGACAAAGTGTAGTTAGTGTAGTTAGTTTATTTCATAAATATGAATATAATAATAATAATAAAATACTTCAACTAGGATCATAAAATAATCAGGGCTTGGGGGAGAAGAAAAGTAAATAAATAAATACATTAATAATATAATGAATTATAATTTAATTATTTTTCATGTGTGTGTGTGTGTGTGTGTGTGTGTATGTGTGTGTGAATATTACAAAATACTTCTAATGCAAAAAAATTTATTATAAATATTTATTCATTATTAAGAAAGAAAGAAAGAAAGTCATTATTAATAAATTATATATATATATATATATATATATATATAAAAATAAATTCATAAATTAATGTAAATAAAATAATATATAGATTTTTTTCATGTGTGTGGAAATACTTCTAATGCAAAAAATAAAATAAAATAAAATAATGTATAATGTCATAAAATAATCAATGTGTGAGGAAAAAGGAAAAATATATATAGAGAATTGATCAAAATTAAAAAAAATACTTCGAATGCAAAAATAAGTATTTATTTTTATAATAATGATGATTTATTAATATTTGATATTATATATATATATATATATATATATATATATATAATATTTTATTTTTTGCAATTTTCGTGTGTGTGTGTGTGTGTGTGTGTGTGTGAAAAATACTTTTAATGCAAATTATTGTAAAAATGTATTTACTTAATTTATAAAAAAGAAAATATAATTTACATATTTATCATATTTACTTTACTAAAAAAATTTATTTACATTATTTTTATTATATATATATATATATTTCACACACACACACACACACACACACACGAAAATGCAAAAAATTATGATAAATTATTTTATATTGTATTATATTATATTTAAATTATATATTTTTTGTATAAATTAATGTGTAATTATGTTCCTTAATAAGTTATTATATATACACACGTACACACACACACTAATTAAGGAACATAATTACACATTAATTTATACAAAAAAACACAATATAATTTAAATATAATATAATACAATATAAAATCATAATTTACTTTTGTGTGTGTGTGTGTGTGTGTGTGTGTGAATTATTGAATTATATATATATATATATATATATGCTTTTCAGCAATCAACTACAAGAAAATAGTTTTGTATAATAAAAATGTTATTAAACTAGTAAACAGTTTTATATACTTTTTTTAACAAGTGCCCTAAAGCAAACAAACAAATGAGAACCACTGGCCTTTTTTTCTTTTTGAACTCAAGTTTGGGAATCTTATCTTCCCTTCTAATGTTCCTTCAAATCAGTCTCTGCGCTCCATCTGAAACACTTTCATCATCCGCTCGGGTTTATTCGCTTTATGATAATGTGAGAAGGTGTTGTGGAGCTCTTGTTCTGCTCCCTGGCACATAGAGAGGTCATGTCTCTGATAATAACACGTCTCCAGCGCTCATGAGAGGCTTTCCACTGAGGTTGTCTCCAGTATCTCACACGCCCCTCGCGTTACCATGGGAACAGTCCAAAAACCACTTCTTCTCGTCCTGAGCACAGCAGGACTTAGTTTAAATTAAATGTTACATGTCCAATTAGGATTGCAACATGAAAAACAATGCACTAAACCTGCACACTAATATACCAACATACTGAACATCCCGACGCACCTCAGTCAGTGCAGCACTTTAATGCACACTACAATTCAATTCTCCCCACAACCGCAGAAACTACAGGAGTGATGCCACCCCACTGTTTGCAAAATTATACTTTTGTATTTGACTAGGCAGATGAATAATGTACTCTGTTCTGTTCTTTAAAAGGAAAAAGATATCATTTTAACTCCATTTCCAGTTTAGGTTATTCAGAGAAATTAAATTTACTCGTACAACTTAATTAGGGGCTTTGAATAAAACCAAGAACAGGGAATTGAATTCATGTTCCCATCTAGATGAACTGAGATTGAGGAGCTCATACAAAGATTTTTGACCGTTTAATTATATGTCTTGTTATGCGTGTGATGAACTCAACAGAAGATATTTTGAAGAGTTGCCGGCTACTGTTGACTTTCATAATAAGGAAAAAAAAACTATGGAAGTCAATGGAAGAATGTTGGTAAACAAACAGGTGTCGGAACCCATTGACTTTCATAATTAGGGGGGAAAAATACTGTGGAGGTCAATGGAAGAACGTTAGTAAGCAAACAGTTGCCAGCAGCCACTGACTTCAATAGTAGGGGAAAAAATACTATGGAGGTCAACGGAAGAATGTTTGCAAGCAAGAAAGTGTGGGTAGCCATTGACTTCCATAGTAAGGGAAACAGCTGCCGGCAGCCCTTTACTTGCATAGAAGGGGGAAAAATACTATGGAAGTCAACATACGAATTTTGGTAAGCAAACAGCTGCCGGTAGCCATTGACTTTCATAGTAGGGAAAATACTATGGAAGCCAATAAAAGAATGTTGGTAAGCAAACAGCTGCTGGCAGCCACTGACTTCCATAGACCATTGACTGCAATAGTTGGGAAAAACACTATGGGGGTCAATGGAAAACTGTTGGTAAGCAAACAGTTGCCAGTACTCATTGACTTCCATAATAAGGGGGAAAAATACTATGGACTCCAAAGTTTGGAAAAAAATACTATGGAAGGCAAAGGAAGAATGTGGGTAAGCAAACAGCTGTTGGCAGCCATTGATTTCCATAGTAGCAAAAACATACTATGGAAGAATGTTGGTAAGCAAATAGGTGCTGACACCCATTGACTTTCATAGTAGGGAAAAAATACTGTGGACTCCATGGTATGAAAGAAAAATACTATGAAAGTCCATTGACTGCCATAGGAGGAAAAAAATACTAGGTCAATGGAACAATCTTGGTAAGCAAACAGTTGCTGGCAGCCATTTATTTTTATAGTAGGGGAAAAAATACTATGAAAGTTAATGGAAAAATGTTGGTAAGTAAATAGTTGCTGGCAGCCATTGACTTCCACAGTAAGGAAAAAAATACTATGGAAATCAATGGAAGAATGCTGGTAAGCAAACAGGTGCTGGCACCCACTGACTTCCATAATGGGGAAAAAATACTATGGACTCCATAGTATGGAAGAAAAATACTATGAAAGTCAATATAAGAATGTTGGAAAGCAAACAGTTGTTGGCAGCCATTGACTTCCACATAGGAAAAAAAAAAAACTATGGAAGTCAACTGAAGAATGTTGGAAAGCAAACAGTTGCTGGCAGCCATTGACTTCTATAGTAAGGAAAAAACTACTATGGAAGTCAATATAAGAATGTTGGTAAGCAAACAGTTGTTGGCAGCCAATAACTTCCATAGTAAGGAAAAAAAAATACTATGGGAGTTACTGAAACAATATTGGTAAGCAAACAGGTGCTGGCACCCATTTACTTCCATAGTAGGGAAAGAAATACTCTAGACTCCATAGTATAGAATAAAAATACTATGGAAGTCAATATAAGATTGTTGGTAAGCAAACAGTTGTTGGCAGCCAATGACTTCCATAGTAAGGAAAAAAAAATACTATGGGAGTTACTGAAACAATATTGGTAAGCAAACAGGTGCTGGCACCCATTTACTTCCATAGTAGGGAAAGAAATACTCTAGACTCCATAGTATAGAATAAAAATACTATGGAAGTCAATATAAGATTGTTGGTAAGCAAACAGTTGTTGGCAGCCAATGACTTCCATAGTAAGGAAAAAAAAATACTATGGGAGTTACTGAAACAATATTGGTAAGCAAACAGGTGCTGGCACCCATTTACTTCCATAGTAGGGAAAGAAATACTCTAGACTCCATAGTATAGAATAAAAATACTATGGAAGTCAATATAAGATTGTTGGTAAGCAAACAGTTGTTGGCAGCCAATGACTTCCATAGTAAGGGAAAAAAAATACTATGGAAGTCACTGAAACAATGTTGGTAAGCAAACAGTTGGTGGCAGCCATTTACTTTCATAGTACAGGAAAAATATTACAGAATTAAATGAAACAATGTTAGCAAGAAAACAGCTGCCGGCAGCCATTGACTTCTAAAAATAGCGGCAACTCTTCAAAATATCTTCTTTTATGTTCAGCAGAAAAAAAACCTCATACAGGTTTGGAACAAGTGGAAGAAGAGTACATGAAGGCAATTAAAGCCTTTAAAAAACACACATAACCCTTGATACGATATTATATTTTATTGAGTCTTTCTAACTCAATACAGGACTCATGTTGTACTAGTGTTTACTACAGAAATCATGACCTATTTCAATGTACGTCTACTGCTTTGTGTCTGTCATTGTCTTACGCTAGGCTGCGATCAAGCATTCATAGACTAAAAAAGACACGCAAAATAAGGAACATGAAACGGTCATCATATGTGCTTCACTGCTGCTTATGAAAAAAGTAAAATCTCTGACCCTGTAAATCAGTGTGCAGAGCACCTCCCACAACGTTCTGAACTGCTTGTGCTGAAATCAGAGAGTTTGAAAAACAAATCTGAGCTTTCAATTTTGATAATTTAATTTGACAAATGTTTTTTCTACTCCGCTCTGCTTCATCCAGTTTCAACAACTGGAATTCATCAGCTTCACTGGAGCAGCAGACTCACACGAGATCTCGCTCGCTCTCTTCCTTATACAGTATAACAAATGCTGCTGGATTTCATTTCCACACAACACTGTCTGACCACCGCAACCTCAGCCAAAAGTCACAATAACACTGAAGCTGAAGTTTTGTGGAAAACTATGGCAATACTGATTTTATGTCTATAAAACATTTATATGTAATTCAAAGCTCAAAACGTTAGGCTCAGACGTTTTGTAAAGAAATTAATATGCTTATTTAGCAAGAATGTGAGTCACAGTAAAGACATTTATAATGTTACAAAAGATTTCTATTTCAAATAAATGCTTAATTCAACAAAGAATCCTAAAAAATAAAATGTATTTTGAGCAGCAAATCAGCATATTAGAATGATTTCTGAAGGATCGTGTGACACTGAAGACTGCAGTAATAATGCTGAAAATTCAGCGTTGCATCACAGAAATAAATACAATTTTACAATATATTAAAATAGAAAACAGTTATTTTAAATTGTAATAATATTTCACAATTTTAACATTTTATTTGTGGCATTTTGATTAAAAAAAATATTGTATATAATGAACTATTTAAATGTGGCCCATAAAACACATTAAATCTCCTCTTTCCATGATAACAGCTAGTAAAATTATCATTAACATATAGATACTGATTACACTAAAATTTGGACACAAATTTTGAATGCAGTTTTAGTGTTCTGCCTCTTTAAGAAAAGATCTGGGCTGCATTTAGCAGCACTATGTATAAGAAGTCCATAACTTTAAGGTCACTTCCACCATATAATTTCGCCCCCTCCCCTGCAACTTTAAATACGCCGCAGCCCCTGAATGTTTCTTTTTTTTTCTCTCTTCACGCTCTGGTTCACATTCACACATGCTCTGTGTTACCAGAGAAGGGTTCTCAATCATTCTCACAATGAAGATCAATGTCAACCTGAATAAATTCTGAGGTGAGTTCTCAGACGTTACAGCTCACACGGTGACCTCAGTTACGTCATAACGGCTCACCTACCCTTCAAACCTACACTCCCCACCGTCTCGCTCTCAGCATGATATGCGGCACGTCAAATGAAGAGCATGGGAATCGGTAGATTCGGTAATTAGACTCTGTTGTGCCGTTTTGTCGCCCCCGGCATGAAGCTGTCAGAGCAAATGTTCATTTGCATTCAAAAACAGAGCCGGCAAGGGTTCGTTTGACAGGAGCTTCATTACGCTGATGTGATTGACCGCTGCACACTGGTCTTACACTTCAGAAACACAGACTTAGAGCATCAGCTCAACCTTCAAAAGCAAAAAATATGGATTCTTACCAGGCAGACAGATATACCACAGTGCCTAATGTAGGAATCAAACACCAAACCAAAATATGGACTGAACTAATAGCTTCTTTGGTATTTTGTTCTGAGCAATACAATGATTCAAGAATTGAAAAGCCTGTTAAATATACAGGTCCTTCTCAAAAAATTAGCATATTGTGATAAAGTTCATTATTTTCTGTAATGTACTGATAAACATTAGACTTTCATATATTTTAGATTCATTACACACAACTGAAGTAGTTCAAGCCTTTTTTTTGTTTTAATATTGATGATTTTGGCATACAGCTCATGAAAACCCAAAATTCCTATCTCAAAAAATTAGCATATCATGAAAAGGTTCTCTAAACGAGCTATTAACCTAATCATCTGAATCAACTAATTAACTCTAAACACCTGCAAAAGATTCCTGAGGCTTTTAAAAACTCCCAGCCTGGTTCATTACTCAAAACCGCAATCATGGGTAAGACTGCCGACCTGACTGCTGTCCAGAAGGCCATCATTGACACCCTCAAGCAAGAGGGTAAGACACAGAAAGAAATTTCTGAACGAATAGGCTGTTCCCAGAGTGCTGTATCAAGGCACCTCAGTGGGAAGTCTGTGGGAAGGAAAAAGTGTGGCAGAAAACGCTGCACAACGAGAGGGGGACCTGCGGAAGCAGTGGACTGAGTCTGGAGTAGAAACATCCAGAGCCACCGTGTACAGGCGTGTGCAGGAAATGGGCTACAGGTGCCGCATTCCCCAGGTTAAGCCACTTTTGAACCAGAAACAGCGGCAGAAGCGCCTGACCTGGGCTACAGAGAAGCAGCACTGGACTGTTGCTCAGTGGTCCAAAGTACTTTTTTCGGATGAAAGCAAATTTTGCATGTCATTCGGAAATCAAGGTGCCAGAGTCTGGAGGAAGACTGGGGAGAGGGAAATGCCAAAATGCCTGAAGTCCAGTGTCAAGTACCCACAGTCAGTGATGGTCTGGGGTGCCATGTCAGCTGCTGGTGTTGGTCCACTGTGTTTTATCAAGGGCAGGGTCAATGCAGCTAGCTATCAGGAGATTTTGGAGCACTTCATGCTTCCATCTGCTGAAAAGCTTTATGGAGATGAAGATTTCATTTTTCAGCACGACCTGGCACCTGCTCACAGTGCCAAAACCACTGGTAAATGGTTTACTGACCATGGTATTACTGTGCTCAATTGGCCTGCCAACTCTCCTGACCTGAACCCCATAGAGAATCTGTGGGATATTGTGAAGAGAAAGTTGAGAGACGCAAGACCCAACACTCTGGATGAGCTTAAGGCCGCTATCGAAGCATCCTGGGCCTCCATAACACCTCAGCAGTGCCACAGGCTGATTGCCTCCATGCCACGCCGCATTGAAGCAGTCATTTCTGCAAAAGGATTCCTGACCAAGTATTGAGTGCATAACTGAACATAATTATTTGAAGGTTGACTTTTTTTGTATTAAAAACACTTTTCTTTTATTGGTCGGATGAAATATGCTAATTTTTTGAGATAGGAATTTTGGGTTTTCATGAGCTGTATGCCAAAATCATCAATATTAAAACAAAAAAAAGGCTTGAACTACTTCAGTTGTGTGTAATGAATCTAAAATATATGAAAGTCTAATGTTTATCAGTACATTACAGAAAATAATTTATCTTTATCACAATATGCTAATTTTTTGAGAAGGACCTGTATATATATATATATATATATGCTACATAAGTGTGCCAACAAACTGTGGCCAAATATTATGTCATATTTAAATGGCAAAAGTTTGCTTTCTTTCATTTATGCTCATGTTGAGGTTTCAAATGTTTGCATCCCCTTTTTACCAAAATAAAAGGGTTTCTTAATGGAATAAACTAGCGTACAGTACACACACCATATGAGGTGCAGGTCAGAAGACACCAAAGTTGCGTGAAGAGGACTGCACACCCAAAATAAAGGGGATAATACAAAATGCATGTTATTGTTAATTTAGTACTGACCTGAATTATATATATCACATAAAATTTAGTTTTATTTGAATTTATAAAAATTACCCTGTTCAAAACATCCCCTTGATTCTTAATACTGCGTTCTTATCGGAATGATCCACAGTTGTGTTCATGAGTCCTGCTGATACATTAAGAGCCAGGGGGTAAAAACTTTTGAACAGAATGGAGATGTGTACATTTTTCTTATTTTGCCTAAATATCATGGTTTTTTTTTTTTCAATTCAGTACTGCCCTTCTGAGGCTACATAAGACAGTTTTATGTTTCCTAGAAGACAAAATAAGTTACATTTACCCTGTTTTCAAATTTTAAAAGTTTTCAACCGCCCGACTCGTAATGCTTAGTTTTTTCCTTCTGGAGCATCAGTGAGCATTTGAACCTTCTGTAATAGTTGCATATGAGTCCCTCAGTTATCCTCAGTGTGAAAAGATGGACCTCAAAATCATACAGTCATTGTTGGAAAGGGTTCAAATACACAAAAATTCTGAAAAACCAAAGAATTTGTAGGACCTGAAGGATTTTTCTGAAGAACAGCAGGCGGTTTAACTGTTCAGGACAAACAAGAAACACATGAACACCTATCACTAAACAATATAACAGCTGTGGATCATTCAGGTAACAACACCGTATTAAGAATCAAGAGGGTGCAAACTTTTAAACGGGATCATTTTTATTCAACTATTATTTTCTCTATGTGAAATATCTTATTCAGATCAGTACTCAAACAATAACATGCATTTTGTATGATCCCTCTTATTTTGGTCAAATAATTCACATTTTGAAGATTCTGAAAGGGAAAACTTTTTCAATACAAAATTCTGTAAACTTTTGATGTCAACTCTATTAATGCAACGCTCATGCATGTTCTATACATTTTTAATAGTTTTTAACCCCCAAAATGACCACAAAAAGACTATGGTATCTGCATAGGAGTGCTATAGGGAGTCTGTAAAAATGTATCACTAATAATTAATAAATAAAACTAAACTTAATTTTAAAACCGTTTTTTCTAATACTTTTACATATAACATATACCATTATTTTTCAGTATAAATCTGGTCTTTATGCATACATATACATAGCTTCCTTTTTTGTTTACATTTTATAATGGGGTCACAAGAGAATGATCATATTTGGGGGTCTGTGGCATTTAAAAGATTGAAAACCCATAGTACAATGACTGAAACATACTGTGTATTTGATAAAGTGACATATTAATGAAGACTTACTCATTTTTCTGCAAAGCAAGTAGCAGTTGCTTTCCATCCACTTCAATCAGCACCTTCAGTGATCCAGGATGACCCTAAAACCAGACAAAAGAGTATTTTCTGCAATCACTTCCACATTAATGGAAAAAAAAGTGGATTTAAAATTACTTTAAAATATGTGTAGTATTTTAAATACCCTAAGCAGTGTTGAGGAACATTTCTTTTAAAAGTAATGCATAACAATATTGCGTTACTCCCTAAAAACATAACTGATTATGTTACTTAGTTACTTTTTATGGAAAGTAATGTGTTACATTATTTTTGCGTTACTTTTTAAATCTGGGCAGGGCTTGCTTGTTTGTTTTTAATATAAAAAGTTAGAGCCTAAAGGTCATTGCACACAGTCCAAAATTTTCTTCTGAAATTTTTGCATGTTAAAAAACAAAAAATCGGATCAGGTTTGATTTTCTGCGTTTTTGCATCCGTAGCATGCAAAGTGTGCAATGACCTTAAGGCTAAACGAAAAGTAAATTCACGCCTGTACAGTAGAACTGTAGGAGAAGGAAGTCCAACGCTTTTCAGCAATGAGAAAAATTAAGTTAGTATAGTTGAATTGGATCAACAAAGGTCAGCAGCAAAGACATAAAATGTTATTAAATACATAAAGTTAAAAGGCGTTACTTTTTTGAAAAAGTTCTTGTATATAAAAAAGTAATGAGTTACTTTACTAGTTACTTGAAAAAAGTAATCCGACTACGTAACCATGTTACTTGTAATGCGTTCCCCCAACACTGACCTTAAGTACATGGCAAAATTACATTTTTCATTTTAAATCCAATTTTGTGCAAAAAAAATACATTGATTTTCTGAATCATACTGATCATCCATCAAGTGCATTGCATTGAGGGATACAGTATTTGAGTGTGCAGTGGAGTAGTATGGTAGTATACTGATACAAACAGAGCTAGAGACTTTTATGGGTCATTCCATTAGACACCTGTTGCTGCATTAGCATTTTGCATTTCATCCACACCTGCCCATACGCTTTGGCGGACATAACTGGTAAACTGCCACTCGAAAAGAAGGCTGCTGATTGGTTAATTACATAATTACACACACCTGTGCCACTTCTGGATGCTCCAGAAATACTACATATGATGGTGAATACATTCAAGCACACTGTAATCTGCCTGATGACTCACTTTACAGCATGGTTTTGATTTACTGTTAATCATTTGAAATGATCATGGCTGCATGACATAATAAGCAAATAAAGTGCTGGTTTGTTCACACAAGTAAACTATTGACTCAAATCAATGAGCAAAAACTAACCTCAATGGACTGAAGAATAAAAATGTGGTCTACATCTTTATTTCCATTAAGTATTGTGGTTCGTTCAGAACGCATCACATTATGAAAGCAAAATGGGTTGCAATAGCCATTTCATGTTGGCTTAACTTCAGTTAGTGGTTATATTCGTGGAAGATGGAAGTTCTAACCGCTGCATTAAAGACAATGCGAGTCCTCAGACCCAATAGACAGCGAGAGAAAGCATATTTTCGGTTTTGAGTGGGCTTTTGTACAGGATAAAATGAATCCGCCATTGTGTCGTAAGTCTGTAGCTGTCAGGATTAGTTTTATGTTTCAATTCTCTCTGACATTAATTCTCTTCACGCTCTGTAAGTCTGAAAGTTCGGCAGATTTACTCCGAGGCTCTGAGGGAAATGGATTTAAACCAGCCAGGCGTTGACAAAATACAGCAGAAATAAGCATGAATCATCTGTCTAACATGAAGAGCACCATGCGTCATTGCATATGCATGCTAATGCGAAGCTACGACCGTGACACATACACACTGAGGTAAAGTAGAGAAAATTTTGCACAGATGCAAGTGAAGAAAAGCTGATTAAACAAAAACCAATGGTTTCCCATGGTAAAATCACTGTAGTGTACATCCACTTGTGGCCTGTTGCTTTATTGAACTCATGGACGTAACATTCACTGTATTTGTTGGAAAAACTATTAAACCACACGGGATACATTGAGAGTTTGTGGGTTTGTAGGAGTGCATGTTCTTCACAACTTGCATTAATAAATCTCTGATGAAAAGACATTTGGGGGTTGACGCTCTTGTAGATGTAACTTGGTTACAAAACCACCGCTAGCAAATTTGACCTCCATAAATCCGTAGTAAACCAAACAAATGGAGCAAATTTAACACCCCTGTAAGGGTTCCTCAGAGAGTATTCAAAGTTAAATCATTCTAAAAGTGTAAACCTCAAAGCAAGAAGTATGAAAAGTCTTGGTGAAGCTCTTAGGGGTCTTTAAACGTGACTGGCATTGACTTTCATTGGCTTTACGCCCCCTACTGGTAAAAGAGTCGCTGAACAAATCAGCCATAATGTCTTTTTAGTTACAATCTCCATGACTAATTCATAGATCTACTGAAAAGGAAAAAGACAGAATCGCATTGCCGAATATTCGCCCGTCTCCAACAATAACATTAACTCCCATCTCAATTTTATCAAAGACCACCTGGAGGATCCAAACAGCAATTGGTGCACTGGAGCAAAATGAGCTGAAACAAAAGTTTAAAGTGTCAGTATCAATAATAAATGTCCCACAAAAACAAAACACAGCATTCCAGCTGTACAGACTCATCCCGGGCTTGACGTGTGGCGTTGGGAGTATACAGGGATGTACTTGCGCGGATCCAGGAAACTTTACAGGACAATGTCATTGTGTCAAGCATAGCGCCTGTGCCAACTGGGTCGTGAAGAAGAATAATGATCTAAAAAACGCATGGCGCAGCAGGTAGAGCGTGTGCTCGGTTTTTGACCATTCGAGTGCAGACTACATCATATCCCAATACAATTCTGGTAATATATTCCCAGAGTTACTCACTCCCTTGACTGTCCTATATATTAAAGGCCAAAGGACCATAAATAAAATGCATGCAAATCTACAACGGTTGTAAAATAAGAACTTATGCAATCTGGAATGACCGAGTTAAATGGAATAATTCACCTAATAATGACAGTAGTGCCATCATTATTCATTCTTATGTTGTTTCAAACCTTATGCTGATACTTTTGTTTGTAATTTTAACCCTATAAAGCCTATAAAAGCTGTTGTACAAAATCTACGACTAGACTATGCCTTCTGTCGTCTGATTGATCGTTTGTACTTTTCTTAGCAAGACAAAGGCCTTTATTATCATTCTAAACACATCCTCCTTTCTTTACTGATTTTTACCAAGTGAACATTAGAATAAATTTTATATTGTCAGTAATATTTCAAGATGAACACTTACTGGACTGAAACGATGTAGTTTACTCGATCTTCCATAGATCATCTCTTAGAAAAAATCATGTTCAAATGTCAGTATCATTTCTTCGTTCATCTGTCAATTGCATCACATTTTTGGTCTGGAAATTAATTAATTACTTTAAATACTACATTTATAGAGCCAAGTGCATCACAAGTTTTTTTTTAATGAGCAAATTTCAGGACAAGATTTTCAGTGAATGAAAATTCCCCCCCTTCAGAATCTGCAAAATGTTACTTATTTTACAAAAATAAGAGGGATCATATAAAATGCATGTTATTGTTTATTTAGTACTGAAAATAATTGAATTTAGTAAAAAAATAGTTTAATTTGTAAAAATGAACCAGTTCAAAAGTTTACATCCCCTTGATTCTTAATACTGTGTTGTTACCTAATTGATCCACAGCTGTGTTTCTTTTTTCTTTTTTTTTTTTTCTTTTTTGTTTAGTGATAGTTCATGAGACCTTTGTTTGTCCTAAACAGTTAAACTGCCTGCTGTTCTTCAGAAAAATCCTCCAGTTTTCAAGCATTTTTGTGTATGTGTGTATTTAACCCTTTCCAGCAATGACTATATGATTTTGAGATCCATCATTTCACACTGAGGACAACTGAGGGACTCATATGCAACTATTAAAGAAAGTTCAAATGCTCACTGATCCTTCAGAAGGAAAAACCATCCATTTAGAGCCGGGGGATGAAAACTTTTGAACAGAATGGAGATGTGTACATTTTTCCTATTTTGCCTAAATATCTTTTTTTTTTTTTTCATTTAGTACTGCCCTTCATAAGATACTTACATGTTTCCCAGAAGACAAAATAAGTAAAATTTACCCTGATCTTCAAATTCCAAATGTTTTCACCCCTGGCTCTTAATGCATTGTTTTTCCTTCTGGAGCATCAGTGAGCGTTTGAACCTTCTGTAATAGGTGAATAGTTGTCCTAAATCTGAGATGGATCTCAAAATCATACAGTCATTGTTAAAGAGGGTTCAAATACATAAAAACTGCTGAAAAAACAAAGAATTTGTGGGACCTGAAGGATTTTTCTGAAGAACAGCAGGCAGTTTAACTGTTCAGGACAAACAAGGGACTCATGAACAACTATCATTTAACAAAAAACACAGCTGTGGATAATTCAAAAAACAACACAGTATTAAAATTCAAGTGGGTGTAAACTTTTGAACCGGGTCATTTTTCTAAATTCAATTATTATTTTCTCTTGTGGACTATATGCAAACATATTTTATGTGAAACATTTTATTCAGGTCAGTACTCATAGATACAAATCTATAACTGAGATAATACAATGTGCACAAGTGCATGACTTTAATAACAGGTTTGGTTAAAGAAAAGGTTTGAAAAGTAATGATATTTCACAGGCATTGTTTTCGGCAAGCTACATCTCACAGGAGCTTGTCACAATCCACAATTTAACAACAACTCTCACTAGTTCATTGGCATTTCCCTCTTACATTTTAAAGCCAAATCTCCACACACAGATCCCTGGGTGGTCCGATTTACTCTTTATGATTGTTGCTCACGGCGGTACACATGTAAAATCTGTCTGTAAAACCTTTTTACAAACTCCAGTATGAAAACAACAGACTCAGAGTAAATAAATTAAACAAATGGGCTTCGAAGCAGCCCTGCATGTCTTCATTCCATAAATTGGTTGAGAAATGTTTTTCATTAAAGGACAAAAGCAACACATCCCCTCTGGGAACAATATTCCCTCATATGCAGGTCTGTTTGCCGCTCCCCAAAACATATCAAACTTACTCCTTATTCAACCAGCATGTAATCAGAATCAGAACTGAGAACACAAATGTGACCCTGGACCACAAAACCAATCTTAAGTAGTATGGGTATATTTGTAGAAATAGGCAAAAATGCACTGTATGGGTCAAAATGATCGATTTTTCTTTTTTTTTTTAATCATTAGGATTTTAAATAAATATAAGTAAATATCATGTTCCATAAAGATATTTTGTATATTATCTACTGTAAATATATTAAAACTTAATTTCTGATTTGTAATAAGCATTGCCAAGAACTTCATTTGGACAAATTTAAAGGCAATTTTCTCAATATTTAGATTTTTTGCACCCTCAGGTTGCAGATATTCAAATAGTTGTATCTCAGCCCAATATCGTCCTATCTTAAAAAATCATACAACAATTGAAAGCTATTCATATGATGTATAAATCCCTTTATGACTGGTTTTGTAGTCCTGGGTCACATAAAGTAATATTACAGTGATCAAAACCTCTTTATACTCGGCCGGTTTTAACTAAACCACTCCTGACAGAGCAGTTACAAAAAAAGCCCAATATATGCAATTCCCATACCTATGCAAATTGAAAACCACAATATTGTAATGATCATAAACACAGCTCAAAAGCTTCTTACCAGTGACTCTCCCTCACAAAACTGAACATCTATCGCAGTTTTATCATTAGTAGAATATCAAATATTTCAGTCCAAGCATTTTAGTCAAATACAGTTTATAGATTATGTCAAACCATTAACCTGAGAGGGAAAAAAATCATTTAAAAGCAACCCAATTCTGCTTGAAAATCACTGACTTGGCAACCATACATAGAGCGGGCCTTGAATGGTTGCGGTGTCCACTTATTATAAGCAAGGCTTATTAAACGTCTTTAGGTTTGATATTTAAGCTTGACTCATGAAATTATACAAATTATGGAGTTAATAATGTAGGCAGGTGTAGGTCGCTATATTTTAGTATGTGTCTTTTGGATCTTATTTGTTTTTTGTAGCAAGATTTGGCAACACTAATCTGGCACCCCTATGTTTTCTTGCACCACATACAGAAAAGACTCTGATATACATTTAAAAATGCCAAATGCATTTTTTGGGAGTCAGACTTACCATTGACTTTATGAGACTAACCGGTCTCTGCTGTCCTCCGATGAGCAGACGTGGCTCAATTAAGTCGTAATGCTCCATCGTGTCGTGTTGATTTTGATAGGTAGCTGAAAGAAGGGAAAACAAGTGGGTGAGATCTCCACAATAAAGCAAACCACCCATCTTTGGTCTTGACATTTCATTGACTGATCATATCACTAATTCACTGAGCATTACTTATTTAGAATCACTTGCAGATAGTCTTTCTTCAATCTATGCTATTTAAAAATCTCTTTGGCATTTGATTTCACAGCCTGCTGCAGTGACGCCATGAACACAACATTGCTAATCAATGCTTTCAAACATCAGGTTTGCCCTGACAACAATCTCCCTGGAAACTACATCTATTTCAGGCCTGATTCGATTTAGATCAGACCTCTATAATGACCTAATGAAGCTTGCTCTTGTGGCCTCGTCTGTCCCTATATGCTATGAAAGTGATATCATATGTAAACATCACAGATTCATATTTGTACAGCAGAGCGGCCTCAGGAAAATGTCAGAAGGCTTTGGAATAAAATAGTTGGAAATGTTATATTAAAATAAAACTGCAAAATTTAAATATCTGCATGTAAACTGACATCATTCACTTAAATGAAAATGCATTACTGATCTCTTAATCTCACAAAAACTGATCTCACTCACAAAAAAAAAAAGAAAGAAAAAAGGGGCTTTTAAAATCGGTTTTGTTATTTAAAAACTGCATTATGAGCTATAATTTATTACATTATGAGCTGTATTAATTTATTTTATGAGTAAGTGTGAATGTGTGTGTGTGTGTGTGTGTGTGTGTGTGTGTGTATGTATGTATGTATGTATGTATGTGTAATACATATATATATATATATATATACACACTACATACACACACACACATTTGTATTATTTATTAATTACATGTTTTATTTTATTATTATTTTATTATTATTTATCATTTCCAGTGAGCTATGTGTTTTTTTTTAGTTTTTTCATTTTTTAATGAATTAATTTATTTTTATTAATTAATTAATTTCTATTTATTGAGCTACTGTACTGACATATGAAACCACGAAAATTATAAATGAAATATATATTTATTTCTATATTTCTAATAAATTATATATATATATATATATATATAAATCTAAATAATTATTTTACTTATTTTGATTTTATTATTTATTTAAAATACATTTTCATGGTTACTTTCCTATGCCAGTACAGTAGCTCACAAAATAAAAATAAACAAACAAACAAACAACAATAAAAATATTTCATTAATAAATAATACAAATATGTACACAATTTATATATTTATATATTTTTATTATTTATTTAGAATTTTCTGTTAGTTTCCTATGCCTGTACAGTTGCTTACTAAATAAATTAATTAATGAATTAAATAATAACAAATAATTATAAATAATAATAGTAAAATAATAATAATAATAAAATAAAATGTTTCCTTAATAAATAATACAAATATGTACATATATATTAGAATAATTTATATATTAATAACATATGTTTTATTATCTATTTATAACTTTCAGTTTCCTATGCCATAGAATAAAATAAACATTTAATTAATAAATAATACAAATATGTACATATGCATTTTAATAATTTCTATATTAATAAAATATTTGTATTATTTATACTGAATTTAATATATATATATATATATATATATATATATATATATTAAATTCAGTATAAATAATACAAATATTTTATTAATATAGAAATTATTATATATATATATATATATATATATATATATATATATATATATATTAAAGGGTGAACTTATGTATTTATCATTTTCAGGGATAGTTTCCTATGCAATAGCTCACTAAAAAAAAAACCTCACTGGAAATAAAATAAAATAAAATAAAATAAAATAAAATTCATGTGTATAATTGTATAATTTCCAAGCATTTTGTAAATATATATATAATAGTTATTTTGCTATGCCAGCACAGCCGCTCACTACAGTATTTTGGCCCAGAGCCTGTGGTTTTCTGTTTAGGCCTAAGCAAATGGTTTCCTCCCAGACAATACAGTTTACCACAGAGACATCAACAATATAAACACATTTACACTCCCTGAACTCTCTGATGACAACAACACACACATACACCTCCAGCATTTATCAAGAATGACACAAGCAGTGCATTTTGTTAATCAAGCATGAAAACACTTCATTATGCGACGACAGCGAGACTTTAAGAGCTTACAGCTTACAATACAAACTCACTGAACATGCAAAAAACGACGCCAGTCCAAACAAAAGAGTTCACTAGCATCCGCATGCTACCGCTTCACATGATTCGTCTTCATTATAGCTTTATAAACAACAGAAACATCCTCTGCAATACACACACGCCTTCCTGTTTGGTTTATAATGCATGCAAGTGAGAAATTAAACGATTACAGTTGCAACTGAGGAACTTTGTTAATTTGCATTTTAAATAAGGCATGATTCCAACATGATAACTGTTTCCAAATGTAACCACCAACTGGCCAGATTTTAAAGCAGATTTTAATGACCAAATACGTCGTTCACAAGGTTCGGGGTGTCTTTCACATTTTTACCCTGTCTGACCCATAATCTCCTCTCATAAACCTCAAACTCCCTCTGTCCTCATGTTTCCCTTCACAGGTCTTCCTCTCAGACTGAGGCTGTAGATTAGTCAACTCAACTTTATGTCTGATACGAGGGTTTCCCTCTTGCTGAACACACTGTGAAAAGAAACAGATAATGTGAACAGATAACATTGTGAAATGTCTTGGTCAGCACATTTACAGACTCTCTGTTACACTCACCAACATCCTTCATGTTTGCTCTAATTTTGTCACAGTTCACACTACACATAAATCCAATTCGGTTTTCAAATATCTGATTTTACCTTTACTTGTCCTTGCAATTTAAAGTTTGAATTGTATTTTATACATTTATAAAAATAAAAAAATATGAATTGCAAATATATATATATATACATATATATATAATATATTTAAAGATTTTATTGATATTATTTGATATTAAATATTATTTACATAATTTTATAATAAACAATCAATTAAGAATATATATATATATATATATTTGCAATTCATAAATTTTTTTTAAATTAAGAATATATATATATATATATATATATATATATATTCTTAATTTATTGTTTATTTATTTTTTTACATTTGAAAAAATATATTTTGTTGAATTATGTTTTAACTAAAAATAACTATACAAATATTTTATTGGTATTATTTGATGCTGATATTAAAAAATATTTATCAAATATAATTGTACATGATTATTTTGAAATATTATTTATATATATTTTTTTAATAAATAATAAATTAAGTGTGTATCCATCATGTCTGTTAATTATATAATTACCATTAACATCATATAATATTTACATTGTTTTTTTAAGATTATTTATAAGAAAAATATAATATGCAGAATTTACATGGTTATTTTTAAATACATATTTAATACTGAAATAAATAAACACTAAATTAAAAGCATTATTTATGTAGGCTATATATATATATATATATATATACAGTATATAGGCTACAGTAACATGCATGTTTTTTATTTAAATTTGTGTGTGTGTGTGTGTGTGTGTGTGTGTGTGTGTGTGTGTGTGTGTGTGTGTGTGTGTGTGTGTGTGTGTATATGTATGTAAGGCTCACCTATTAGGAGTACTCACTTTCCGTTTATATTCATATGAATTTAAGTCAAAGAAACACAAAGTCTAGTGTGACCTCAGCTTTAACTGCTACACCAAACCACCCCAGTTACACGGGCTTTAGGCTGTATATCTAACGGCTGATGTAGAATTAGCCATAATTTCCACGGCAATAAAACTGATCCTAAATAATCAAGCCCAGAGCCTGACAGATCTCAATCCAACACCAACGGCTTCTGAAAGCGGCCTAATGCCGGAGGTTTTGAGGTTAGTTTGGGTGACGGAGCGGCCCGGTCTGCGCTGACGTCACCGTTTTACGAGCGCGCGGCCGACGCACACATGGAATCGCCATCACGCTTGTAGCCGTTTCATTTCGGCGAACCTTTTGAAGACGCCGTACACCTCAACGAACTACAGTTGTGAGTGAATAGACGATATTGTTAGCAGGGTTTTTACAACGTTCACTTGTAAACGAGGGTGAACTGGAGCTCACGTCTCAAAACAAGCGATATTTGTTCACGTTAGAAACTCCTGCTTGTGTGGTGGAGCCGTTTAGGAGAGTCAGTAAATTAGAAAGTTATAGGAGATGCGGTGAGGGAGCGCGGCTCCGGCGCTTATTTACATGCGCAATAAAGCCGAGCGAGAAACTCCAGCTATTACACTCTTCACCCGCGCGGTTATTTATACATCTTCAGTCGAGTCAATAAAGCGAGCGTGCGGTTGGGAGCGTCGATGTTATATGTGTTTGTTCTTTATTGGCTGGTCTTTTGTACTGGATTTATGAGAGCAAATGACTGAATAATAAAGGTATAAAACTTTGAAGCGGCGGCACAGAAACGCATGTCGTCGCCAGATGTAAATCGAATCAATTCTTTTTTCAATATCTGAAGCGCTGCGGTAAACGTAGCCTACACTCAGGGTTTGTGTGAATAAGTGACAGGTTTCTGCTTTGATCTGGGAAACGCCATCAGAAACGGTCAAATATCTGTATGTAGATGCACTTAAAGTCCACAGTGACTTAAATGACTGAAACTGACATAATTTGACTTCAGAATGATCTTATGCAGTAATATGTTGGTATCCATAACCCTGGTTGGATTAAAAGGGTTAAACAAGTCTAAGCTGATCGTCCAGTCTGGTTTGGGCTGAAATATTGGTGGTTTTAGAGAGTTTTTAGACACTTTTTAGGCTGGAAGATCAGCTGGATATAAATAAAAAATAAAATAAGCACAAAAACCAAGAATCATATAGATTTCTATAATTATAGGTATCATAAAACATAATAAATAATACAACAAATAAATGCAAATAGATTTGAAGTGGATCAAAAAAGTTAATCAAAGTTGTCTCAAGACAAGAACGAGTATTGTTTTACACTCATTTTTCTATAATTATATGGTAAATAATAATAATAATTACATTATTTTATTTCATATTATATATATGAAATATTCTAAATAATACAACTTTTTAAAAATTTATTATTATTATTATTATTATTTACAATATATATATATATAATGATGGTGATTTTGTATTTTTATTATTTAGAAAAAAAAAAAAAAATATATATATATATATATATATATATATATATATATATATATATATATATATATACACATACATACATACATATGACATATTCTAAACAATAACAGTATTTGAAAGTGTTTTTCTGCAGATATATAAACACCAAACATAAAATATAATATTATAAAAAATAATACAAATAAAATATTGTAAAACAAAATAATAATAATAATAATAATAATAATACACATACAATACTATATATGAAATATTCTAAATAATAAAAATTTCAAAGTATTTTTATGTATATACACACACACAAACATACAGTATATTATAATATATATATATATATATATATGAACAAATCTAAATAATAAAAAATGTAAAAGTATTTTAATGCATGTATACATGCAAACATACAATATAATATAATAATAAATAATACAAATAAAATATTTTAACAAATATAACAAATATAATACAGATTTTATTTATAATAAAAATAATGTATTTTCAATGCTACATGTTTTCATGTTTATTATAAATTAGACAATTTATACAAAAATAAAATAATAAAAAATACTGGAGGCCAGTTTAAACTTGCTAAGACCATCTTAAAGATTTCCCAGAATGCCTTAGTTGTGTCAAGTCAGCATCCGTCAGGTCTGGTGATTCAATCTCCAGTTTTTTGGGGCATTTTGTAGGTCTCAGAACTTCACGACACCAAGCTGCAACAAACAGCGCCTAATCTCCAGTGGGAGTCTGAAGGAAAGTTCACATGCAGCATCTTTGTCTGACATCTGGACCTGAGGGGATGTGAGTGAAAACATCTCCCAAAATTAATCATGCGTTTTTGGCCCACAACCACTTCAATATAACAACCACAAACCCTTTCTAAAGCCTCGGCAGTGCAGCGCGAGCAAACGCCCCCTACGCTCCTCCTGAACACCCAGCGGGCTGTTTTCTGTCTTACACAAGCCCTCGATGTGACAGCCTGTGCAATACGAACCATTTCCTCACAGTCTTTTCCCTTTCATTGAAAATGGAGCACCAAATCTTTCATCCACCGCAGATAAAAGTCTCATTTTACTCAAAGCTGAGCCTTTCCCTCAACTACAGCAGACGGATATGTCTTCACTCTCGAGCATATGTTGTGATTTGGATGCTAGTGTGCTAGTTTGACCTATATATATTCTAAATAATAGTGGCATATTCTAAATAAATAAAATATTCAAATGTATTTTAATGCATATATACACACAAACATATAATACATTTAATAATACAATATATACCACCATGAATCATTTTTGTATAATAATAGATATTGTAAATTATAATAAGAAGAATATTTTTAGTATTATTTAGAATATGTCATCTATATTTAGAATATTTTCATTTTATATATATTACAATAATAATATTATTCAATAATTCAATAATATTAAATAATTTTCATATAAAAGATAATATTATACAAATATAATATAGAAAAATATTTCTATAATAAAAGTAAAACAGAAGTGAAGTATCTTCAAATGGATAAATGTTTTTAATTACAAATTAAATTAAAAATTAATATTTTTCAATATTAATAGTTATAATAATAATAATAATAGTAATAAATTATTTTGTATTATCATAGGAGAGATAATATTGTAAAAAAAAATATAATGAAAAAATATTTTAAAGAATTATCAATAAATAGCATAAATGAATGAATAAATAAAAATGTACTTTTCGTTATAAGCTAAATATTAATAGTTATAATAATAATAATAATAATAAATTATTTTGTATTATCTTGTATTATCATAGAAGAGATAATATTGTAAACAAATATATAATTGAAACTGAAATTATCAATAAATGGCATGAATGAATGATTAAATAAAAATGTACTTTTTGTTATAACCATTGTTATAACCAAGTATTTTATTCACTGAATTGTCCAAAACTGTGTAAATTATACATATGTGACCCTGGACCACAAAACCAGTTTTAAGTCGCTGGGGTACATCTGTAGCAGTAGCCAAAAATACATTGTATGGGTCAAAATGATTGATTTTTCTTTTATGCCAAAAAATCATTAGGATATTAAGTAAAGATCATGTTCCATGAAGATATTTAGCAAATTTCCTACCATAAATATATCAAAACTTAATTTTTGATAAGTAATATGCATTGCTAAAAACGTAATTTTGACAACTTTAAAGGCGATTTTCTCAATATTTTTATTTTTTGCACCCTCAGATTTCAAATAGTTGTATCTTAGCCAAAAATTGTCCTATCATAACAAACCATATAAATGGAAAGCATATTTATTCAACTTTCAGATGATGTTCATCAAATCTCAATTTCGAAAAACTGACACTTATGACGTTTTTTGTGTCCAGGGTCTCATGTATGTTTTATATAACTTCCATCAAAGATAACTATATTATATCCATCAAATACGACTACATCATAACTATACATGATTTACACTGTTGCTGATATAGAATTGTTCATCCCAAGCAAAAACATTTTGATTGTACCATCCATGCTTAGTAGTCAACCAATTTGACAAGCTGCGTTTTGCTTGTTACTGTAACAGCATGAATAAACCCTAAACCAACACTAACCAGCAGAGCCATCCCAGTCTCAGGCCCGACGCAGGATGGGATTCTCACTCACAAATGTGCATTTAATCCATGCCAAGTATAAACTAGCCAGTAAATGATGACTTTAGCTGCTCTTTCCAGGAAGACTCCACTGTCCTCCATTACAATAAGTAGTTTACCAGCATGCAGCCTAACTACCCAGGTAACCACTAATGGTTGTCTCTGAAAACACCTGCGGCTCACTGACAACATCTCTCTGTGAAAAAGCCACTCGGCATGTTCACATCCCGCTGGTGTGCTGCATTTGATTAAATATGAAAAACACGGCCGAGGGCGACACGCTGATGACTCTCCACACGAACAAAGAGAAAAATAGAAGAAAGCTCAAACAGACGGCGTGTAGAAAACACGGGCCGCCGTCCAGATTGAGAGTGAGACAAAGATGCAGGAGAGGAAAACACGCTTTGTGCCTCCAGCGCTCAACGAGAGCATGAAAATCCCAGCGCTACGCGACAAACTGCCCTTACATTGGGAACAAATGTGCGACAGAAGAAAACAAACAAAACTGAATTCAAGTTAATCTGAGACAGATGATGAGGAATACCCATTGACCGGCTCGTCTCCGTCTTTACCGGGAGAAAACAGGAAATTGTCCTTCAGGTCTGTGAGTGCAGGCTTATGCTGAATAATGAAATAATCCACTGATACAGATGAATGTAATCAGTGGTGCTGCTCACATCATGTTAGGATAAAGGAGGAGAATCTGCAGTGAAAACACACTGGGATTTACTGAAATACCCCCCAAGAGCCTCGAGCTTCTCTGAACGAGTTCATGTAAGTTTGTGGCTGTGTTACAAGCCAAGAGACCTTGGTAAAGACAAACACGTTAAATATAGCCAAGCTTCAAAAATAAACTTTCAAAAGAAATAGAGCGAGAGAGAGAGAGTTTGGAAGTGAAATAAATAAATAAACACAGGTAATGCAATCTGGCATATGAAGTGTTTGTCTATTCTGGTCTGCAAAATCAAATTCATTAAATATGAAGAAACACAAAAACTAAATAGAAATTTATGTAGGTGATATATCAAATCTCTCTCCATCCATCTATTATGAGTCCATTCTTTTTAGTGGAACAAATCCATATGGCACATTAACAATGTCTGATTTAATAACAAATGACTCTTATGAACTGACTCCTTTTACCAAATCAAAAAAGTACAGAGCAATCAGCACTGGCTGATTTAAAAAAAAAATTACTCTTATGAACTGATTCTTTTTACCAAATCAAAAAAGAAAAAAGAAAATACAGAGCAATCAGTGCTGGCTGATTCAAAAACAAACAACTCTTATCCTTTTTAAAGAACAATAAAAGATTAAAAACAAGCAAACAACTCTTATGAACTGATTCTTTTTAACAAATAAAATTCAGAGCAGTCAGGAATGACTAATTCAAAAACAAACGACTTATGAACTGATTCTTTTTACCAAATCAAAAAAATATAGAGCAGTCGACACTGACTGATTCAAAAGCAAACGACTCTTATGAACTGATTCTTTTTACCAAATTAAAAAAAAAACAAAAAAAAACAGAGCAGGTCAAAAGCAACCGACTCTTATGAACAGATTCTTTTTACCAAGTAATAAAAAAATACAGAGCAGTCAGCACTGTCTAATTCAAAAGCAAACAACTCTTTAGAACTGATTCTTTTTACCAAATCAAAAAAATACAGAGCAGTGACTGATTCAAAAGCAAACGACTCTTATGAACAGATTCTTTTTACAGAACCAAAAAAAGCAGAACAATCATCAATAGCTGATTCAAAAATGACTCTTTTGAACTGATTATTTTTACCAAATTATGAACAGATTCACTTATGAACAGATTCTTTTTACAGAAATAAAAAAAAAGACCCAAAAAAAAAAAAAAAAAAAAAGAGCAATCAGCACTGGCTGATTCAAAAAACACTGACTCTTATGAATCGATTCTATAGCATGAACCAAATAAATTACTGAATCTGTCCATTTTTCTATTAAAAACCAATTATTTTTTAGTAAAACAGTCTGAAGGCTTGTAAACACTCAAACACTCAAAAACTTCTCCAAACTGCCTAATGCTTTGTGATGCCAATATTCACTTTTTTTCTTAATAAGTTTTGCTGTTCTAGTTAAAAATGTTACATTAATCAATTAATTTCTGCTTCTTAACATTTAAAATTAAAATGCAATTCAAATTCAGAAATTGAATTGGAGTTTAAAACTATTCTCACCAAAATCCAAATGGTGCAACAGATTGTTCACATCTCACCGTTCAGCATGAGGTGACTTCGCAACATCATCTCTGAACATCCTTTTTATCTCATTAACGTTCCACTCCTCACTCTAATAGTGGAGTGACTGTTTATTTTGGCCGAACTCCATTTCAAACAGCTCAGCCTGCAAGACGACACTAAACAAACACACAAGTGATGCCCCGCTGGTGACATCAGGGCCCTGTACAGAAACACTGAAAGTCAGCCTACAGGACCTGTGATTTCTGTTTGCAGGAAAGGAAGTTTACTCTTATAATAGCCTACTTCAACTAAGAGACAATCAGAAGTACAAGAGTTTAGAAGGAGTACAAAAATCTTTTGCAGTCAAAGGTTGCCTGTTGTTTGCATTAGAGATCATAATCAACATGAAAATAAAATTGGCCCTATTTTCTTTCATAACCATCATAATAATGGCAAAATGACCCACAAATAATGCTATTTGAATGCTCAAAAATGATGCATGAGCTCAGATCAATAAGGTAGTGCACATCATTTCAAAGAGAAAAATGTTGCCTTCATAATCTTTCATCGACCTAACTTTTCAAGGCCCCTCAAGGCTCAATTCAAGGACGTAACATCCACTTTTCACAATCCCAGCATTCCTGATGAAACAAATCATGTCCTATTTTTTCATATTGAATATCTTGTTCCACTCAGAAATGCATTAAGAAGGTTGCAAATGCCTCATGTTGATCTTAAAACGCTCCTGAAGTAACATTAGAGGTTTTTCAGATCCGTGCATTTGCTACTGGCATCTTCTGTTAACGTGAAAACAGCTTTAAGATCTTTGAAGAACCGGAATATAGATGTTTTCTAAAGAAAATGTATCTCCTATGGCATCAAAACATAAAATACTTTTTCTCTTACTGAAGCCTTTATCATAACTTGAAAACATAAGTTCCCACATGCTCCTCAGAACTTCTGGAAATATGCTGCACCATGCAAAATAAAAAGTACCTGAAAGAGCTTCATACATTTTTTCCTTTGAGCAGGACATAGTGAATGAGACGCCCCCTGCTGGGCGCTCAGTGTGACCTCTCTGCCCGCTGGCCCTGATCCTGATCGTTTCTTATCAAGAACCTGTCCTGAGTGTTTGAGAGTGACGTGTGACATTCATGTGTATGTGTGTTATTTTAACGTATGCCAGCTGTTTCACATGTGTGCCACATGCTCAGACAACAGGCAGAGGAAGAGCAGGCCTCCACAGTCCCGTTAAAAGTTCACAGCTGTGCGTCCATATCACCATAACGGATCCACAGCTGAGAGTTTCCATACGCAGATCCTAAATGGACTTCCTGGGCACTTAAATGCATAGTTCAGGCAAAAATGAAAACTCAAAGTCAGTTCATTTACTCACCCTTAAGTTGTACCAAACCTGTAACAGTTTCTTTCTTTTGTTGAACACAAAAGAAGATATTTTGAAGAATGCTGGCAACTTAAAATAGCAAGGCTAGCCTATATTTGTAGCAATAGCCAAAAATACATTGTATGGGTCAAAATTATACATTTTTCATTAATGACAAAAATCATTAGGATATTAAGTAAAGATCAAGTTCCATGAAGATATTTTGGAAATTTGCAACGGTAAATATATCAAAACTCAAACATTTGGAAAACTTTAAAGACAATTTTTTTCAATATTTCGGGCCAAATATTGTCCTATCTTAACAAGCCATATATCAATAGAAAGCTTTTGTGTTGTGCATGTATAAATCTAATTTTCAAAAATAATGACTGGTTTTGTGTTCCAGGGTCACATATAAATGACTGAATAATGACAGAAAGTTCATTTTTGGGTGAACTATGCCTTTAAAGTCACAATGAAACTCATTCACAACACATTTTACTACTAAAATATGGTGTAAAACATTATATTGAATATAAGGGTGTTAATATGAAAATTAAGCTCAAAATGTGAATGCAGCATGTCAAGCGATATTGATTTTTGATGGTCCATGCCAATTTTCAATACGATGGCCGATATATGATATAAAGCTAATGATATCACACTGGTTGAAGAAAGTAAAACATGTCCAAAAAATGCTCAAATTCAATGCATATTTATTTCACGTAATATTAACTAAATTACAAATAATTTGAAAATTAATAAATATTAAAAAATAATTTTAACTTGAATAAAATAAAACTTTATATCAAATTTAGCAACTTCTAAATTCGCTAATCCTAGTGTGTTTCACAAAAAAAATAATTGTTAAATAAAATAAAAAAATTATAAAAATTAAATAATCTGTTAAATTTGTGTGCAATCTTAATTACATTCAAATAAAAAGAATGTAGAGCATTTTAAATCAAGGAGAATTGTCAGTTGTGCATTTGCCTTTACTAATAATAGAAAAGCAAATGCTGTAATATTTTTTTAATAATGTTTGCTCTTCTTGTTTGACAGTTCATATACAAGTACACATGCTTAGTTAATAATACTGTGTTTTTACCTGAATGATCCACAGCTGTGTTTTTAAATTATAATTTTGTTTAGTAGTCCTTTGTTTGTCCTGAACAGTTAAACTGCCCACTGTTCTTCAGGTCCCACAAATTCTTTGGTTTTCCAGCATTTTTGTGTATTTGTGTATTTGAATCCTTTCCAACAATGACTGTATGATTTTGAGATCAATCTTTTCACAGTGAGGACAACTGAGGGACTCATATGCAACTATTACAGAAGGTTCAAACGCTCACTGATGATCCAGAAGGACACATGAATAAGATGCAGGGGGTGAAAACTTTTGAATTTGAAGATCAGGGTAAATTTAACTTATTTTGTCTTCTGGAAAAATGCAAGTATATCTTTTGTAGCTTCTGAAGGGCAGTACTAAATGAAAAAATACGATATATAGGCAAAATAAGAAAAATGTGCACATATTCATTCAGTTCAAAAGTTTTCACCCCCGGCTCTTAATGCATTGTGTTTCCTTCTGAAGCATCAGTGAGAGTTTGAACCTTCTGTAATAGTTGCATATGAGTTCAGTTGTCCTCAGTGTGAAAAGATAGATCTCAAAATCATACAGTCATTAAAATGCTGAATGCTGAAAATCCATAGACTTTGACGGGATCTGAGAACAGCGTTTTTATAAATACAGCTATTATTTTATTACTGTGGACTATATGTAAACATCTTTTATGTGAAATATCTTAAGTCAGTACTAAATAAAAAAATAACAAGCATTTTTGTACGACCTAACCCTCGTAATTTGCTAAAATAATTAACATTTTGCCGATTCTGCAAGGTGTATGTAAACATTTTGAACTCAACTATATATGTCGGTCGATCACTAAACTACATACCTTCGAAAGCCTCTTGACCATATTTTTTGCCTTTGAGAACTGTCTGTACACAAGAATTTATCAGGGGGGTTTTGGCAAGAGGTCCGGTGGGCTCGCTGGACATCTGACAGCTCCAGAGCCACCTGCGTTTGGCACACGCATCCAACAGCATATGCCCATTGAGAGAAGCCAGAACCACACAGAGAACCTCACGTGACCTTTAGACAAGGCCAGGTCACATGGTCAGCTCCGCTGCTCAAACACTTCATGACATCACCTCTACAGAATCCACATGGTCCAATTTCATTTTAAAAACACATACAGAACCATATGTCAAGCACTGATGTTTGTTGCTGTTCTCTGCTTTTCAACAGTAAGAAAGTTCCTGTTTCTTTTCGTACTTTTTTCTTACTCTTATTTTTTTTCATATAGCAGAAAACCAATATACATCAATGCAGCATCGTGAGCCGCTAAAAGACTAGACTTTTCGTGCATGTACAGTGCACAGCATAAATGCATAACACTTAAATTCAGAAATTACTCTTTATCTAGAAGACATGTTAGGGATCTTTGGAGACATAATGTTCCAACATGCCTGCTTGACCAATTACCAAAGAAGAATGTCAATTAACCAGGAAAATAAGATTTTCTTATCAAAGTGATAAAAAGCTGTGTTGCAAAAATGAGTACACCCTCTTGAAAGTTACTAAAAAAAAATGTAGGTTTAAGGCTGTCTTTGATCAACAAGTAAGTATACTGAACCAAAACTTTTAAAGACAAGTCATTTCCTGACAGTTAAAAATGTTATATAGCCCACTGATAATCAGGTCTTCACTTTAAGTTTTCATTTAGTGACGAGTGAAATTTTGCTAGAAAAAGAGCCGGAGAAATACCATGCAAGTGTCTCAGAGCCAGCAAAAGCTATGGAAAGTCACTTTATCTCACAGAGTAAGATGCAGCCTGCAGAAGTGACATGCATGGTTGTTTATCCACACCAGTACCAAAGCACAATAAGCTCATATAACCTCTTCCAAGGCCCATATTATAGACTTCTGGGAATCCATACTCAATAGTCAATCATTTCGGATTCCAAACACATCCAAAATGTTCTGGTTTTGCTAGAGGAGGAGTACAGTGAGAAGTGTCTGGTTCCCACAGTGATGTTCAGTGGTAGTAAAGCTCTTATATAGGGATATATGAGTGCTAAAGGTGTGAGGGAGTTGTGCTTTATCAATGCTATCATGAATTCACACACCACTGTGTGATGTAATACAAAAACTGAAACTGAAGATGCTACCCTGTCCTCATTTCCTGCATTTTTGGCCATTTTTTTAGCAATGATGAGCATTTCACTCAATCTTAACGCTCTTGAGCAGCTGTGGAGGATTTTGAAGAAACAAGCTGAGCAAAACTCTCGTTTAAAGACCAGGGCATTTAAGGAGGACATCCTCCAGGAGTTAAAAAGGACAGACGTGAAAATTTGTCATGAACCTGTACACTCATTGCCAAGAAGGGTCAGAGCAGTATACATAAAATTCTGGGGGGCATACTAAATACTAAGATATTATACATTTGCTGAATTAAATCCAGGGTGTACTCATTTCTGCAATCCTTAATTTAAACAAAATTGGCTAATTTACATCAAGTATATGTTTAATACATTTCAATTTTGCGATTTTTATATTAGTGATCATTAAGAAAATACATATGTGTGACTCTGGACCACAAAACCAGTCATTTTTTAAAATTAGATGTATACATTACCTGAAAGCTGAAAAAATAAGCTTTCCATTGATGTATAGTTTGAAAAAAATCATTAGGATATTAAGTAAAGATCAAGTTCCATGAAGATATTTTGGAAATTTGCAACGGTAAATATATCAAAACTCAAACATTTGGAAAACTTTAAAGACAATTTTTTCAATATCAATATCATTATCAATAGAAAGCTTTTGTGTTGTGCATGTATAAATCTAATTTTCAAAAATAATGCAAAAAATAAGCTTTCCATTGATGTATAGTTTGATATGGTATGACAATATTTAGCCGATATACAACTATTTGAAAATCTGGAATCCAAGGGTGCAAAAAAATTTAAATATTGAGAAAATTGTCTTTAAAGTTGTCCAAATGAAGTTCTTAGCCATGCATATTACTTTTTAAAAATTAAGTTTTGACATATTTAGGGTAGGAAATGTACAAAATATCTTCATGGAACATGATCTTTACTTCCTAATGGTTTTTGGCATAAAAGAAAAATCAATAATTTTGACCCATACAATGTATTTTTGCCTATGGCTACAAATATACCTCAGCGACATACGACTGGTTTTGTGGTCCAGGGTCACATATTTTATATTAATTCAGAGGGGCTGTACTCATTTATGCTGTGCACTGAAAAAAAAAAAAGTAAAATAATTTGTTTCCTGGCTGCCTTAAAATTTTAAGTTGAATCAACTCAAATATCTAAGTTGTCACTTAGTACAACTTAACATTTCAAGTCGACTTAACTGCTTTGAGTTAACTGAACTTAAAATTTTAAGGCAGCCGGGTAACAAATTATTTTAAGTTAACTCAACAAATTGTTTATTACAGTGTGCACTGTACGTTCTGCTTTTAAGAGTGCAGTAGCATATTAACCTAAACACATGGACTAAAAGATAGAAAATGTGATTTCAGTGGTCTGTCGTGCATTATGATGTCCCTGCTGTGCAACTGCTCTACTAAAGATGTCGAAGGTCACACATGACGGATTGGTTATGCACTGGATAAAGCTCACACTCAGTCTGTGATGGATCACCTGCACTGGCTCCACGGTCACACCTGTGTACGCCGTGAGCCCTGCTCGTGCACGAAGACCACCTGAGACCACCTAAACCTCAAAATCACAGGACCCGATGATCCGTGATTCCAGACACATCCTCACGGACGGCTCCAGGAAGCCAAGGGAAATTAGCCATGCCGAAAGGCCGAAAGCACAGCTCAGGTATGTGATGTGGCAGATGAGACCCGTCCTCCTTCAAAATGCGGCAGACATGAGGGCGTTTAATCCCAGAGAGGGTCTCTAATGAAGGGTGAACATGCACAAACTACATGATTCATCACATCACAGGCCTTGATTCGCCACATCAAGGGCACCACAGCTACATCTTGAAACTCAAACTAGAAAAATCTGGAATGAAACGCACCAAAATGTTGATTGCAGCACTAACAGTTGTTGAGTTTAAATGGAAGTGGAGCATATAATGGAGCCAAATGGACACTTACAGGCTACTGAAGGTCAGTGTGATCTGAAGGGTCTTCACACCTTTAAGGAAGTCTTTTAATGATGTGTTAATGGTGCTGTAAAACGGGGTTCAAAGTAGGGTTTAGGGACTGAAAAAATGAAGTAAAACTTGACTGAATTTACTGAATTTGACACTGTGTGTTCCATTCTACATGTTTTACATTCAGTTTTAAGTTTGCAATAATAATACTACTAATAATAATTAATATTTTATATATTTTATTTTATTTATTCCTAATACTAACCTGCTATTTGTATTAAATATTTTAGTGTTTTTTTTATTTTACACTACAGTAATATAGTTTCATATTTTTATTTATTAATTATCTCAGGAAAAAACATACATATATTGCTAATATATTAACAGAATTGTACACTGTTCTGATTTTTAAAACTTTAAAGCTACCATAATAATAATAATAATAATAATAATAATAAAATAAACAACAGTTTTGTTGTGCTATATTTTTTATTCATAATGCTAACTCCTTATTTTTTATTTTTTTAAATTTTACACTACAATAATATAGTTTCATATTTTGCATTTGTAATAATAATCTCAATAAAAACATACATATATTGCTAAATTTTATTTATAGAATTTGACACTGACTGTTCTGATTTCTAAAAATGTATATATATATATATATATATATATATATATGTGTGTGTGTGTGTGTGTGTGTGTAAATGAATATATAAAAGTAGTCATAGTAATAATAATAATAATAATAATGCTGTTGTTAAAATAAACAGTAGTACTGTTGTGCTATAAAATAATTTTTAATTATTCATAATACTAACCTGTTAATTGTATTCAATATTTAATTTTTAAAATGTTACACTACAGTAATATTGTTTAATATTTTGCTTTATTAATAATCTTAATTAAACACTTACATATATTAATAAATTATATTTATAGAATTTTACACTAATTGTTCAGATTTTTAAAACTTAAAATCTACCATAGTAGTAGTAGTGGTAGTAATAATAATAATAATAATAATAATTATTATTATTATTATTATTATATTGATGTTTTTGTTAATAAACAGTATTACTGTGCTATAACATTACTTTTATTTATTCATAATATTTGTGTCATTTTTTTATTTTACACTACAATAATATAGTTTCATATTTTGATTTAATAATAAAAAACATACATATATTGATAAATCATATTTACAGAATTTGAGACTAACTGTTTTATTCTGTTTTAATAACTGTTTTATTAATCTACCATATGAATAATAATAATGGATCAAAAGTTAGTTATTTTAAAAATAGTTATTTTTACATTCAAAATAATTGGCACTGATGATTCATAAATAAACAAACAAAAAATAAATAAATAATAATAATAAAAAATGCATTAGGGATGAGGTAAATAAGATCTGTTATGATTTCATGCAGACTCTTCACTTAGTGGGGGGAAAAAATGACTTCCCAGAAATCTGACTTTATAATGCTTCTTTGAAACACTCCACCTTGAACATTTATAATTAAAACAAGAGTCAGTTCAAAAATATTCATAACTACTTCATGAAAGATCCCACAGAAACGTCCGTTTGAGCCTCAGGCAGAAAAAAACAAGCGAAAAGTCAAATTCTCATCCATTTTCTTCACAAATACAGCATTTTTGTGAAGTAAATTAATAGCATCAACAACACAATGCACATAAAGCCACAAATCAACATGATTTGATCTTAATTAACACAAAAACATGCTTAATTACCAAATTCCTTAGATGTTCTACAATCCTATGAGCCTCTACGTCTATTGTTTTGTACATTAAATTATTTTATGTAATCAAATGGCATTCCTGTAGTTCAGTCATGACGCTTGCAACACCAAGGTTATGGATGGGTTTAATTCCAGGTAACTCATGATCTCAGTACATGCAAACCTTGAATGCAATAAAAGTCAGTTTGGATAGCTTGCATAGTTTTTTCCGCCCCCCAAATTTCCAAATACTTTTTAACTTTAAATCCAAGTACGAGCATCTACACTTATTCATTTAGCAGATGAAATATGGTGATTCATCTCAGAGCTGGTTTGCCTCAAGTCTTCGAATTCCCCATGGAGAAGATGAATGAGAAAAGCAGGGCTTGCTGAAGAGGTGGGCGACCGCTGTTGAGCTTTATTGAGAACATAATCGCCTCTGCCCTTCATATTGAGAGGGTGAAAGGTTGTGGATGGGGTCAGATGAGTTTAAACGTTTGTCCGCTCTCTTTCTCTCCCATGCGTGCAGACGCCCTTTCTAGTGTTTAACCTACATGCGTGCAACTGTCTGTCACTGCACAGGATCTGTCTCCCTCTTCTCCTCTCCGTCTGTCTTTCATTAACCCCCCACACCCTCAACGCTCTGTTTTTCCAGGGTGTCTCTTGCTTTCTCTCTCTCTCTCAACGGTCCAGTGGCGTATGAGCAGCTGCCGGTTCGCCTGAAACTCCTTCTGGCCGTCATGCATTCACCAGCAGATACTCAATCCCATTCAGCTGTTTTCAGCTCTGCTGCGATCCATTTCTGGCAGCGCGACAAGCGCTTGCTCGCTCGGACCGTCAACGCACTGTACGCCTGAAAATGTCATTTTATGATAAGACACGAACTCTACATGAAATGCATTTCGCCACTGTATTGCAACTGAAAATATGATTATATAGAAAAAAGTAGTGGTGGTAATTTTAACGCGTTAAAAATATTTAACGCAATTAACGCATGGGCAGGGCTAGATTTGTCCCCCTCCCCCAGTTTTTTTTTTTTTTTTCCCCTCTTTTCCTTGCTTTCCTTCAGTAAAAGCGCCGTGCACAATTTATTTTAACTTTCATATTTGTGGCAATTCGGCATCAAGAAATGTTTTTTTAGCATTTTTGTGTATTTGAACTCTTTCCAACAATGACTGTATGATTTTGAGATGCATCTTTTCATATGGACTCATATGCAACTATTACAGAAGGTTCAAGTGCTCACTGATGCTTTAGAAGGAAACACAATTCGTTAAGAGGGGGTGAAAACTTTTGAACAGCATGAAGATGTCTACATTTTTTTTATTTTACCTAAATATTATATTTTTTCATTCAGTACTGCCCTTCAGAAGCTACAGAAGATACTTAAATGTCTCCCAGAAGTCAAAATAAGTTACAATTACCCTGATCTTCAAATTTAAAAAGTTTTCACCCCCTGGCTCTTAATGCATCTGTTTTTTTTTTCTTATGGAGCATCTGAGTGTTTGAACCTTCTGTAATAGTTGCATTTGAGTCCCTCAGTTGTCCTCAGTGTGAAAAGATAGATCTCAAAATCATACAGTCATTACTGGAAATGATTCAAATACACAAAAATTCTGAAAAACGGAATAATTTTTGGGACCTGAACGATTTTTCTGAAGAACAGTGGGCAGTTTAACTGTTCAGGACAAACAAGAAACACACGAACAATTATAAAAAAAAAAAAAAAATGTGGATCATTCAGGTAAAAACACAGTATTAAGAATCAAGCACGTCTAAACTTTTGAACAGGGTCATTTTTATAAATTCAACTATTATTTTCTCTTGTAGACTATATGTAAACGTTTTTTTATGTGAAATATCTTATTCAGGTCAGTACTTAACAATAAAAAACATGCATTTTGTACGATCCCTCTTATTTTGGTAAAATTATTCAGATTTTGCAGATTCAGTGTCACATGATTCTACCGAAATCATTCTAATATGCTGATTTGCTGCTCAAGAAACATTTCTTTTTAACTTTAATGTTGAAAACTTCATGAGTTTGTGGAAACAATGATTTTCTGGGTTTTTTGATGAATAGAGAAGTTCACAATAACAATTTTGTAACATTATGAATACCTTTACTGTCAATTTTGATCAATTTAATCTTTCTTTGCTGCTTTAAAGTATTAATTTCCTTCAAAAATAAAATTTTACTGAGCCCAACCTTTCAGATGGTAGTTTTTTTCTCATTTACAAATTAAATTAGGCATTTTCTTCAACACAGAATGAAACCAGCTGGAAAGAAAGCTATTTAATAGTTTAATCAGCCACTGACCACAAACTCAAAACGAATCAAAAATAATCAAAATCTCAATCGCTAATTGATATGCTGGCATTAAATCGGCCACTGGCCTCTCTGCTCTCTAAATATCAGCATAATGATGAATCATACACAACAAGACTAGAAATAAGCATAAAGGACGCAAATAGGATCACTTTAGATTTCTTGTTAACTTTAATAACGCAAAATAACAGATGCTTCTAAACGGCATCTCCGCGACCCTCATGCATTTAACAGCCGATCATACCCTTAAAGCGAACAATCTCTACAGACGCCTGCTCATAAAACCACACCATTAAGGATTTCCAGTCATTTTCCGCCTCCAGCAGCCTTTATATATACCACATGCTGGACTCGGAAAACAGCCGTGCGGATGCGTTCGGCCCTCGTGAGACTGCGGGGAGGCACCTGTTCTGATAAACGCACTCATTAGCCTTTAACGACGGCAGCCAGGTAACCACTTCCTGTCACAGACGCGGCGTGTTTCACACCAGGGGGGAATTGTGGGAAGATGAGTTGCTGTTTCTTGTGCATGAGAATCTTAAAGGTACAGATCAGCCAAAAATAAATTTTGTACAGGGTTTGTACAAGTTGCTTAAAGTGCTTGAAGTACTCGAATTTGACTGCAATTCATAAAACATCATACCTTTTTTTAGTTCATGTCAGAAAACCAAGCTAAGCAAACCGTGTAAACATGGTTGAAGATCAGATCAACCAAATCAATAGAGTCATTTACACAAACTTGTGACTCCGATCATTCATTTCAAGTGATGCACTAGCAAAAACCAGATCAAATTAAAAGATAAATTAATTTTTACATTTCAAAATAACACATAATGATGGGAAACTGAGCTTTTTCGAAATTCTGAATCAGTTAAACCATTGCGCCACAAAATGATTCACAGTTTCAAAGCGCTCCAATCGGATCACAAATCATTTGTTTCAGATCGGGAATTCAAATTGCGTATCGCAAATCATTTGATTCAGGTCAGGACTTTGGAGCGCGAAATGATTCACGGGTTTGTGAATCATTTTGCAAATTGAGTGATTCAAATCAAATGATTCACAATCTGAAGTCCCGATGTAATTCAAATGATTTGCGATATGCAATTTAAAGTCTCCATCTAAATCAAATGATTCGCAATACGCAAAGTTCTGATGTAAGTTAAATGATTAGCAAATCCATCATTATTCAGATTGGGACTTTAGAGCGTGGATCGTGAATCATTTGATTTAGATTGGAACTTCAGAGCAGGTTTGTGAATCTTTTGCTTTGGATCGGAACTTTGGAGTGTGGATTGCGAATCATTAGATGAACTTGCGCGCAGATTGTGAATCATTTGATTAAGATTGGGACTTCGGTGGGGTTTGTGAATCTTTTGCTTTAAATTCTAAAGTTTGAAGCACGGATCAAACATTTTTTGATCAAAACCAGGACTTCGGTGGAGGTTTGTGAATCATTTGATTAAGATCAGGACTTGGGTGGGGGTTTGTGAATCATTTTTTTCAGAGCACAATTTTGCAAATCTTTTTTTCTGATATATAAGAACATATTGTATACTTTGCAATACTTTAGTAGTAATACTTTGCATGTGCTTCACTTTATTAGTATATTTTTATTTATCTATTTCTCTTTTTTTTAGAATTTGAAATGAAAGACAACTTCTGAACAATGTTTCAAGACTTCTGACATTGGTTTACAACATAATGCATTTAAAATTGTGACTGTGATTTCAGCGTTACAGGAAAGATTTTCAGTAAATTACAACTAATTTTGGTCTTTTCCTTCTAGAAAACTATAATTCCACTTCAGAAGTCTAGCGCTTGGAATATTGCACACAGTATCATTAAGAAGATTTTTCAATGTTTTTGAATGTTATGCTCACCAGGGGTGCACTGATTTGATCAAAAACACAGCATTAAAGCTGCAAGCAGCGTTGAACAGGCCCTCGCACGGGCTCACCGCCGAACGGTAGCTTTAGAAACACAGCAAACGTTGACCAATTTATGCATTTAAAGTGGAACGGCTTGCACCGATGTGCTAAAGCCGTATTGCTTTCGGCATGTTTTTTCACTATTATGTTTGACGCATTGCCGTGGCAACACTGTTTGAGCTATCAAAAAAAGCTCCGCAATTTAACATCTTCTATGTCTTGACATGATTGTACTGAATTTTGGTGCCATTTACATGAATCCTCTAGGAGGAGTATTTCGAAAATGACAGCATGCCATTTTCAAACAATCCAAAATGGCCGACTTCCTGTTGGGTGGAGCTAAAAAGTTGAATTGGAAATTTGTTTGTCATGATAATGGCAATGTCCCTATGAACTTTCGTGAGGATCAGACAAAGTCTGTGGCAACCACAGCAATAAATAAAATTTGAAAATTGTAGGGGGCGCTACAGAGTCCACTGGCCACACCCAAAACAAATGACTTCTAAGCTTCTACCAGTGTGCCAATTTCCGTAAGTTTTCGTGTATTCCAAAGGTATGAAACATGCATTTTCATACTAGGTGGCGCTATGGAGCTGATGAAGCACGTCTCTACAAATTTGCACTACTATATCAAAATATACCATAAGACAAAATTTTCAGTTGACTTTCGTGTCATTTTAAACATGGAAAGTCCCTCAAAATGGCGTGTGAAAATTTAAAAACGGCTAATTCAATCCAAGATGGCTGACTTCCTGTTGGGCGGAGTCAGATAAAACCAAGTGATCTTAGCCCATCATGACGTCACCAACGACCATACCGAGTTTCGTGCAGATCGGAGAAACTTCATCCTGGCCCAAGCCCGCATTTGGTGGTGCTGTAGAGCACCTCGACCACGCCCAAGCTCAAGCACTACTAAAAGTATACATTTTTCGCAGGTCTGATCTCTGTGCCAAATTTCATGAGTTTTCAACCATTTTAAGGCACTTAAAAATGAGCACGAACATTAAAACTGAAAAAGAATAATAATAATAATAGTGAAAAAACATGCCGAAAACAATAGGGCTTTAGCACCTCGATGCTCGGGCCCTAAAAATGTGAAATATTATTACAATTTAAAATACTTGTTTTCTATATGAATATATGTTCAAATGTAATTTAATCTTGTGATGCAAAGCTGAATTTTCAGTATCACTACACCCGCCCTCATAATCAAGTGAACCTTCAGAAATCATTCAAATATGCTGGTTTGCTGCTCAAGAAACATTTCTGATTTCTATCAGTGTTACAAACTGTTGAAAACATGTCTTTACTGTCACTTTCGATCAACTTTTAATCAAAATATATCAATTTCTTTAACTTTTTAATGGTACTGGAAGACTTCTGGAATATTTCTCTAATTTTTGAGCTTGACAACCCATTATAACGTCTGGACATTTTGCAAAACATCTACTTTTGTCTTCTGCAGAAGAAAGGAAACCAGGCACATTTGTAATGACACGAGGGTGAGCTAATGATGAGAACTCTGACTTCAAACATGCCAACACACTCACAGAAGTGGCAATGAACTCTGGTTTTCCCACACGCTGCATCTGGAGGGAACGGGAGCGTTTGTAGCAGACTCGGGGACAGTGTTCACACGCAGTAGTCGACATCCTCTCTCAAACACATGTTGGGTATAGGCGCCGCTTTAATCGCGTGTCTCCGTAACCTTGTTGTCACATCAACGGTTTCTGGTTTTACGCCCCACTGCGACGGGCTCGTCTCTCTTCCTCGTGTCTTCCTCTCTGTTCTTTCTCTTGACTTCCACCTCACATCTTTCCAAACTCATCTTTCTGGGTTCCTCTTCCCCTTATGTCTCCCTTTTAATGACTCACAAATGACTACAAGACTGTTCTTTTTAACAAATCAAACAATTATGAATCATTCTCGAGTTCAAGAATTACCGAATCGATTGGAGCAGTTCTTGAGCTCTTGGTTTGCAAACACATTCAATTATACACTACATTTTAAAGGCAAAACACCTTAATGATGGCTTTGTTTCTTACAAACCCAGCTTTTGGCTTCTCATGTTAACTGATGGACTGGAGTGGTGTGAAATACTTGTGGATTGTTTTTATCAGCTGTTTGCACTCTAATTCTGACGGCACCCATTCAAAGGATCCAGTGTGATTTTACTGTAAACTATGATGGTTGTATGATGCTCCACATCTCCTCCTTCCTCCATTACACCTGTTTTGCATAAGCGCTGTGATTTAATGAGAGTATCTGTGGCTGATCAAGCACCATGTCGCCGTAACGCTGTGTCATTTATCAAATCTGCCGCGGGTTTGTTTCATTAGCGCTCGCATCACATAATCACCGCGGCTGTGTCCACCACCAAACCCCGCATGGCGTCTCATTTCATATCAGTTGCTGAGTCTGTGATGAATGAGCTTTTAACTATTAATGATCGTCTACATGCAATTACCTCAGCAGAGCACACAATAACATAATCATCATGCGCACACAAATAAATACATCTAGCATCATGAGGCGAAGAGAGACTGATTGTTTTCGGTGTTAATTAAGAGCACTTTACCAATGATGATGTGTTTAGAGACACACAGAGAAAGAGAGAGAGAGACCTATGCAACTCAGGTTCAGTCTCTTACACTGAATCGATCCAAATTCTGGACCCTGGACCATAAAAATCTGTCTTAAGTAGCACAGTTATATTTGTAGCCATAGCCAACAATACATTGTATGGGTCAAAATGATTTATGCCAAAAATCATTAGGATATTAAGTAAAGATCATGTTCCATAAATATATTTTGTACATTTCCTACTGTAAATATATCAAAACTTAACTTTTGATTAGTAATATGAATTGCTAAGAACTTCATTAGGACAAATTTTTAGCACCCTCAGATTCTATAATTTTAAATAGTTGTATATCTCAGGCAAATATTGTCCTATCTTAACAAACCATACATCAATGGAAAGCTTATTTAAGATAAAGCAGTAACACTTTATAACATTTTGTTAACATCAGTTGATGTAATAACTAACACAAACAAATAATGAACAGTAATAATAATAATAGTAATAATGTATTTTTTAATATTTGGTAATGTGAGTTAATGAGTCATTTGTTGTTAGTTCATGTTCATTCACAGTGCATTAACTAATGCTAACAAACACAGCTTGTGATTTTAATAACACATTAGTAAATGCTGAAATTAACACTAAGATGAATAAATGCTGTAGAAGCATTGTTCATTCTTGAGTCATGTTAACTAAAGCAGCACTAATGTTAACTAATCAACCTTACTAAAGTGTTACCGAAAAAACTATATTTGCACCAGAAATTCTGCATTGTGGCATTATTTTTATGACAATTAAGCATATTTATCCCAAAAATTCTCATTACTGTAATGCATCTGGACATTTTGAGATTCAATTAATACTATATTACTCAAAATATACTGTAATTATTATTTTTTTAATTAGCACAAATAAATGGTAGTACAACAATAGGACCATGATATGGATGTATACATAAAAAAATATTCAAAGTAATAAAAAATAGATTTTTTTACATTATTGTAATGACAATGAATTTAAGGATGAATTTGCAAAATTGTCCTATATAAAATAATGCAAACAATGCAATGCAATCAATTAAATAGTTCCTCAAACAAACAAATAAATAAATAAATAAATACTTAGTTTTTTATTGGGTTTCAAAATTCAAACCAATCAATCAGTCTCACTGGTCTGAGAAAAAAAAAAAAACAAGAAAGAAAGAAACAAGTTAAACTTTGCATTTAAGTATGACTTGATCAGGTTTTGTAAGATTCCCTTCGGTCAGCTGTATGAAACCACTACAATCAACAATAATAATCATCATCTGGTCGCCAAATGTGTGTTGACAAACAAAATTATAATAAATATGGATAAAAACCACCAGCAAACCACTTATGTGACCCAGACCACAAAACCAGCCATAAGGGTCCATTTATTTTACACTGAGATTTATATATATCACGGAAAGCTGAATAAATTTTTTTTTAGGATAGGACAATATTTGGCAGAGATACAACTTTTTGAAAATCTGTAATCTGAGCATGCAAAAAATCTAAATATTGAGAAAATCACCTTTAAAGTTGTCCAAGTTCTTAGCAATGCATTTTACTAATAAAAAAAATAAGTTTTGATATATTTACGGTAGGAAATTGCCAAAATATATTCGTGGAACATGATCTTAAGCCTACTTAATATCCTAATGGTTTTTGGCTTAAAAGAAAAATCCATCATTTTGACCCATACAATGTATTTTTGGCTACTGCCACAAATATAAGCTACTCGTGCTACTTAAGACTGGTTTTGTAGTCCAGGGTCACATTTGTCCTGTTAATGCCTCTATTAATAAAGCACAAACATCCCTTAAAACCGCCGCTTGGGAGAAACATCAGAGCATGTTCTTCATACAAAGTGTCCAAAATTCATCAGCTGTGCTGCTCTAAGAATAAGAGACTCCATCTGATACGAAAACACAAAGTGTACTGTACAACCTAAATTACTTATCAAAACCAAAACATCCAGGTTTAAGGGTCACATCAGGTAAAATCCGTTTTTTTTTTTTAAATCAGCAACTGTGCAGGTTTACTTTTGCGTTTCCATGATGCCCAGAAACGCTGTTTGACTTAGTAGCAAACATACAGTGTTTTGAGCCCCAGCCACACAGTCATGTGAAAGTTGTAAGTGCACAAAGCAATTGTAGTAAATTTGCTCTTACCGGCTGTAAACATGCTCCCGGCGCAGCAGACAGTCAGCACGGACACAACATGCGCGCAGACCGCGGGCAGGAGGAGCGCACGCTTCGGGCTGTACCGGGTGGACATGGTGCTCGACCGGAGATCCACACGGACGATCCACGCGGGTCACGGCTGCACGACCATAATATAGAGCGGCGACGGCAGACGAACAGCAGCTGAGGACTTCCGACACTTCCTGAAATGTGAGAGACTCTCAGAGCGTTTGGACGCGCGCGCCACACATCAGCTCTCCAGGAGCGCACGAGCCATATGAACTCAAGCAACGGTTTGCGCGCGTGTGTGTGTGTGCGTGTGCGCGCCGCTGTCTTGACTCTGATTTTGAGTGAGAAAAGAGCAGACACGGCGGTAACAGTTTATAACAGTCTTCATTAACATTCGCTGACAAACAATTAGCTTGAGAAACAATCCTTGTCTACAAGGTTATCTTGACAATACGTTGACCTATAACGGGGAAAGATGTCAAAATATATGGGGTAGGTAGGTTGTTACTTTTATACACAGTAGGCCTATATATTTTTCCCGTAGCGTGGGCGCGGCCGTTTGTAAATTTTATGGGTCTGGCTTCCTGTCTAATCATTCCAGCTATGTTTAACTGTACAAATTAGCTTATTTTGCTGCTTGATATTATAAACTGATGTATCTTGCCATATTATTTTAATGTATTATCTTAATTATGAACACACTGGTTTGGAGTGCAAACAGTTTTACCATTTATTCAGGTTGATATTCTTCTCTTATTTCCCTATAGCAGATAATCAACTGGAAATCTCAACAAATGGCTTAATCAAACGCTGAAGGAAAAAATGGACATACCCACATTAAAATATACAAATATTAAATTATATTTTAATTTATATACTATATATATATATATATATATATATAGCCTATAGTCTGTAAACAATAAAAATATACATTTTATACTTTAATTTATTTATTTATTTTACTTTTAGTTTATTTATTTAATTATTTATTTACATTTAGGCATTATTGATTTAACGATTTATTGTGAACTGTTTTCCAAACTACCAGAAGAAAACAAATGTCTCCAATGAGATTTATGGAGATTCAAATATATACAACGGACATTAAAATATCTAAGTATAAAAATATATTTGAATTTATATACAATATTTATTAACATTTATTTTTTCTATTTTAAAAATACCATAAATAATACGAATAGAACAACAAGTATATGTGACCCTGGACCACAAAACCAGTCCTAAGGGTTTTAAAACTCAGATTTATACATCATAAATAAGCTTTCCATTGATGCATGGTTTATTAGGATAGGACAATATTTGGCCAAGATACAACTACAAAAATCTGGAATCTGAGGGAGCAAAATAATTTAAATAGAGAAAATCGCCTTTAAATTTGTCCAGATTAAGTTCTTAACAATGCATATTACTAACTGAAAATGTTTTGATATATTTACAGTGGGAAATTTAAAAAAATATCTTCATGATCATGAACATGATCTTTACTTAATATCCCAATGATCTTTGGCAAAAGAAAAAAGAAAAATCAATAATTTTGACCCATACAATGTATTGTTAGCTAATGCTACAAATATACCTGTGCTACTTATGACTGATTTTGTGGTCCAGGGTCACATATGTGTTATTAAAGAAAGTTATTGTGAAGTGTTTTCCAATCTACCAGAATCAAATGATTCAAATGACTGTTTTGTGGTTTTTGGTGGCATTTTCCCGCTATAACTGTGGGTCCTTGTTTTAAGTCTTGTGACTGACCCCTTGTGATATCAGTAAAGAAGTATATTAATAATGCAAATGGTCTTTATACGACAGCTAGAGTTTATGTGCAATCTGTGATTCTGGCCTGATTGACTGCAGCCCAAAGCATTAATGCAGGTGTGAAATCATCACTTCCATGATGAACCTGCATTATTTAAAAGCTGAAACACATAAAGAACGCATGCAGGAGAGATCCGAGCACAATAACAATATCAATAGCGCTCGGTTTGTAGCCACATGAGTGAAATCACATTTCGAAAGAGCAAAACACTGTGATTTCATCATTCTCTTCTTGCATTACCCCAATTTCAAAAGAGCAGACAGGAATCCAACTTCAAGAGACAGCAGAAATCCATTTGAAACACGGCCTCGTCTCAAAGACCGTCCCATAGCCGTAGAAAAGAAACAGACTTTAACATCGAACCCCCATTCGGAGAGCAATTAGCTTTTGAAGAATGATTTAATGAAATATTTATGCATGAATGAGTGTCAGAGTAAGAGAATAAGTCAGAATAATGACATTAGTTAATGTACGTCACTGCTCATCAGGATTTTTTTTCATGAATTGTTCACAGGTCATTCTGAAACAAAGGCCATTCACATTTCACAAAGGTGATTTATAATAATTTAAATGCATTTCTTCATAGTAATGAAATAAAAATGAAATAAAAATCTAGACAATGATGCGTTAAAAAATGCAATAATTACCAAAAATTAAATAAAAAAATAATTATCAAATGTTTGTTTTTGTTTTTTTTGTCATCTTTATTTTTTTGTTTGTTTGTTTTTTATATGAAGAACATGATTACAATAATTTAAATACATAACTTCATGTTTTAAAAAAATGCAATAATTATCAAAAATTAAATTATAAAATAATTATTTTAAAAAATGTCATTTTTTTTGTTTGTTTGTTTTTTTATATGAAGAATATGATTACAATAATTTAAATACATAACTTCATGTTAAAATAATAAATAAAATAAACCGGACAAAAATGTGTAAATAAATTAAACGTGTAAATAAATTGCAACAATATTAAAATAATTAATTTGGGAAAAAAGTTAAACTAAATGAAAATGAGAAATGGTCTTTTGGCAACTAAATAAAATAAAATAAGTTTATATATATATATATATATATATAATGCATTTCTTCACAGTAATTAAATAAAAATGAAATAAAAATCTACTAGACAATGATGTGTTAACAAAATGTAATAATTATCAAAAATTCAATTAAAAAATAATTATCAAAAAAAATTGTTTTTAGTGGTTTTTTGTTTGTTTGTTTTGTTTTGTTTTTTTATTCAAAGTTTTTATGGTTAACAGCAAAAAAATATTTATAGCATTGTATAATCCAGTGCTTGATCTAATTTACAGCTGAGGTACAAAATTTACAGAATCTGCAAAATGTAAATTATTTTACCAAAATAAGAGGGATCATACAAAATGCATGTTATTGTGTATTTAATACTGACCTAAATAAGATATTTTACATAAAAGATGTTTAGTGATAGTTGATCATGAGTCCCTTGTTTGTCCTGAACAGTTAAACTGCCTGCTGTTTTTCAGAAAAAATCCTTCAGGTCCCACAAATTCTTTGGTTTTCCAGCATTTTATGTATTTGAACCCTTTCCAACAATGACTGTATGATTTGGAGATCCATCTTTTCACACTGAGGGACTCATATGCAACTATTACAGAAGGTTTGCATGCTCACTGATGCTCCAGAAGTAAAAAAAAAAAACATGCATTAAGAGCAAATTATTTAAATTCTAACTTTTTGAATTTGAAGATCAGGGCATATTTAACTAATTTTTATCTTCCAGGAAACATGTAAGTATCTTCTGTAGCTTAAGAGCAGTACTAAATGAAAAAAAAAGATATTTAGGCAAAATATTTAGGAAAAATGTACACATCTTCATTCTGTTCAAAAGTTTTCACCCCTCTTAACGCATTGCGTTTCCTTCCGGAGCATCAGTTCCTCAGTTGTTCTCAGTGTAAAAAGGCGGATCTCAAAATCATAGTCATTGTTGGGAAGGGCTCAAATACAAACCAAATAATTTTTCTGTAACATTTTGCAATAAAGAATACACATTAACATAAAAGATTTGAGTGTGTTTAGGGAAACGTCTGTTACAGCCCATAGCAAAAATCACTACTTGAGTCATTACTTACTCATGTGTTAATGAGCAACACAAAAGGCCCCATTTGGTAGAATGGCTCTCATGGGGCCTGAGCTCTTTGTTGATGTAATTCAGAGGCCTGGGATTGTCTCGTCCCGGGGTCAATGTACCAGCTGTCTTCAGGTGTGAAACAGACTTCAGATGAGCTCCTGTGGTAAAACAGGGTCAGCGTTCACCATATACATGTCCTATAAACTTTCACCTGTGGTGGGAAAAAACAAGAAATGTGGCGTCTCATTTCACCTGATGAAGTAATCCTTCAGTTCTTCTATCAAAGAAAGGGTCTGGTTCACATATCTCCAGGTATGGACTCGTCTTTACCCCCTCAGCAGGGGTGATGGAGTCCAAACTATCAGAACAGACTTTACAATCCCAGGGTTTCCAGTTTCACAAACGCCTATTGCTCATTCAGCATGTCATTTTTAAAAGTTTGTAAAACCCTTTTGTGTCTAAGGAGCCACAATAATTCTCGGAGAAAAGGCTATTTATGGGTTTAAGCGGTTCGCTCTGATTCTAGGTCAGTGTTTCACTGTAGTAATCAGCATCCTGCTATGATTCATCACGGCTCTTCATCCGAGGCCAGAAGAAGTTTCTCAAGAGCAATATTCGTCCATCCATCCAACCGAAATGTATTCGATTTCCTGTTATTTAGGACTGTGCTTTTAGGATTCTGTCATTTTTATTAGCATCAAACTCCAAGCCCAGAATACTGAGAAAAGCCTCTTGCAAAAACACATCAATATTCGTCGTGACATTAGGAAAAGACTCTAAACGCAGTTGGCCTAGAAGACAAAATCGGCTCTGAGATTTGTGCTAAAGGTTTTGAAGGAAAATAAGAAGGTATAAAACATGTTTTTTTTTAAGCACAGAGCTGAATTGTCAACACTGGCATGTAAATAGAGACTCTCGGGGGCCGTTTGAGCAGGAAACGTTCTTGCGTCTGTCTGCAGTTTTTTGTACCCATACGTCGGTTGGATGTCTTTAGACATTTGCGTCTTGTTCTATTATTGTAGTTGACTACACCAAAAAAGTGCTAAGAACTTTACTTAGACATCTTTAAGGCGATTTTCTCAGTATTCAGATTTTAAATAGTTGAAACTCAGCTAAATATTGTCCTAACAAACCATGCATCAATGGAAATCTTATTTATTTAGCTTTTAGATGATGTATAAATCTCATTTTTTGATCTTGTGATGGGTTTTGTGGTCCAGAGTGTTATTTCAGTGTTTCAGCTAGATGCCAGTGCAACATTTCTTATAGTAATATAACCAAAATTAAAAACTAATTCAAAATTTTGCATGACTGTTTCCTATTTATGATGGTATGTATATAAAACAGGGTTTCCCAAAATGCAGTGGATTTATGAAGTTATTTAGAGCTGCAAAATGATTAGTCACATTTAAACGATTCAAAATAAAAGTTTATGTTTGCATACTAGGTGTGTGATCTGTGTATATTTATTATGTATATATAACTACACAAATACATGTTTAAATTAAGGAAAAATATGTTAGATTTATATGTAAAATATTTATATTTATATATAATACAACTTATATGCAAGGGTTTACATACAATACATACACATTTTTTAAATACATGTAATATATGTATTTATATATACACTTAATAAATATACACAGTACACAAATATATAGTATGCAAACATAAACTTTTATTGTGAATCAATTAATCGTGACTAATCATTTTACAGCTCTAATCAAAATGTTAATTACAATGTAAATAAATAACCAAAAATAATAATTAAAAAAATGTCATGTGAATATTAACCATCATTAGAGAATGATGAACATGCAATTGTGTTGTTAAATTAAGTTATTAAAATAAAATATCAGGAGGACTTAATGCTGTTCAGCTTAAAGTCTTAAAGGCATTGGGAGGCATTAAAAAACATCAAAAACGGCCTTTAAAGCCACATTTGAATAGCAATCTACCTGAATAACATCTCCAGAACGAAATTCTAGCGCCCCCTTGAGTAACCTGTAAATGAAAATAGGATTTATGAGCAGACATTTGTATTCTACCAGAGACTTTAGATATACACAGACGGTACTCTCATATTACTTACAAACGGGAGAAAATACAATGCGGAATATAATTCGGAATAGCCCCGCTTTCTGAATAAAAAGACAATCGCTAATCGCTATAGTCATCGCGTCACTATACAAGCAAAAGCTCCGGTCAGCGTTGTTTTGCTAACACCTGGCAACCCTGGCTCAGGTTGCAAATACGCGCCAAGGACTGCGCATGCGCTTTGGCTGGTCTAACCTGAAAAATGGGCCTTTTTTACGCTATTTGAGTGTTAGACAACATTTATGACACAGTTGTTTTAAAATTTCATTGGTGATTTCAAATATGAAATTAAATAGTAAGATTGCTGCACTGCTTTGGCGAATTTGATGTTTCCCCCATTCAAAAAAATAAAAGCTTTTTGCATGACTGAAATGTTTGCAGTTGTACTTCACGATTCGATCAGTTACCAGGATGCGCGGCCAAACTGTCGATACTCGGAAGTAAACAACAGAATAGACTGCATAGTTAATGTACTGCTGAATAATTTATGCTGTATAAACCACGAAAAAAAGCTGCTAAATCATAGAGAAATAATAGGTGGTAAAGATACGTATTAATTAAGACATTAGCCTAATATTTCACCTAACTTACCTGACAGAAAATGATCAGAGCAAACACAAATGTTGTCAAGATTCTTGCCCTGGAAATTCTGGTTCAGTTTGGCCAACCACAAATGTCCCTCAGCTTTTTGCAATCTTCTCCTCGATTTAGTACTCCAAATATTTTTCCTGGTCTCACCGATTAGTACAGCCAAAACATACAATAACTGACCATTTTCAACAATAATAATCAGCAAAATATGCAATTGTTTGGTTTAGTGGCATTGTTTGCGTTCAGTTCCGCCAATATGGCTGCCTTAGAGGCATTTACAAGATGGCCGCTAAGTGAAATGACTTACTTTACAGGGAACATAATTTGTACTTGGTTGAGCATTTGTACCTATACATTACATTTCTGTACTTGTGTAACATCTGGCCTAAAATACATCATCTTATCATATACACAATGAAAGCTGCGTTATCTTCTGACTCATGTAAAACATGTAAAGTAGTTAATATACCAAACACAATAAAAGACATAATACGACGTCTTTCGAATTAAGCTTTACTGCAGTGTTTCAGTTTATAACTTGTAGACTATTGCACAGTCATGTCCCGTCTAAGCAGGCACATGTGGGACAGTCTTGGCTCATTCGGACAGAGGACAAAAGCCTCTTTCACCCCGCGCAAGCGCTCAGCTCCATTAGTGATGCATTCCTATTCAGACGAGGTCAAATTCCTTTTGCTCCCGGCTAATGGCTCGGAGAGACACGGACAGAGGAAGGCTACTGATGTCATAATGAGCCCGCAGAATCTGCGACTGCAAGGCTGAGAGCGAGATCAGGCCCTTCATGTTATAAGAATGTCTTCATTTTTAGGCTTTTAGCGATGAAGACCAGAGCCGTAATGTGCTCTTTTATGTTGTGTTTCTTACATAATATAATATGACACGGATAGAGGCACAGAAAGGGCGAACAATTCATCTTCACAGCAACTGTAGCATCTCTATCAGTGTCTTTATCAGTGTCATAGGGTTTGGAGAATCTGTAGGAGTGAAAAGTGCAAGGTTTCCATTAAAACATAAAGCAGCAAATCGGTTTGAACACTGATAATAATCAGAAATGTTTCTAAAACAATCAGCTCATTAGAATGATTTCTGAAGGATCACGTGACACTGAAGACTGGCGTAAAGAGGCTGAAAATTCAGTTTTGCATCACAGGAATAAATGACATGCTAAAATGTATTCAAATAGAAGACAGTTATTTTAAATTGTAATAATATTTCACAATTTTTACTGTATTTCTGAGCAAATAACTGCATATAAGTGACTTAACATTTAAAAAAACGTAATTATTCCAAACTTTTGACCTGTAGTGTATGTATAGAGAGAGACGAAGATATAATCCAGAGCCACAGAAATGAGGCTGCGGTCCATGTTTAAGGCACATTCATTCTGAAAGGAACTATTCCATATCGTTTCTAACTAATGTCATGTCATATTTTTTAAGGGCCGGCATGAGAACTGCAGAGTGAGAAGGAACACGAGTCCAAGGCGGTGTCAGTGATTTCCTCCTCTCTGCAAAATCTGCTCCAGAAGTTTCTGTGAAAAAAATACAAATAAAAAGCCTTTAGTCAGTTTTATTCCAAACGTCCATCATTGTGGTCAGCAAGAGTTGGCCACACCAGATGTTTTGGTTAAAACACATCATAATTAATACTAGATGCCAGAGTGATTCTTTTATCCCATAGGGTGTTAAAAAAAAGGCCACATATAAAAGCAATCATTGTAGTTTTAAAGCAGAGATTGAAAGTACCTTTAAACATCTACTGTTTCTCATAAGTGTCGAAAGGTTTCATTTGCAAGAATTTTCTTTTTGACTCGTTCCCCGCAAAGACTTTCCCTTCTGTGACATATTTACAAAATGTTTTAAAGGAATAGTTCAGACAAAAAAGAAAATTTGCTGAAAATGTGCTCACCCTGAGTTTGTTTCTTCATCAGATTAGGAGAAACGTAGCATTGCACCACTTGCTCATCAGTGGATCCTCTGTGAATGGGTACCGTCAGAATGAGAGTCCAAACAGCTGAAAACATCACAATAATCCACACCACTCCAATCCACCAGTTAACATCTTGTGAAGCGAAAAGCTGCGTGTTTGTAAGAAACAAATCCATCATTTAACTTCAAACCATTGCTTTCAGGTAAAATACAGGAGTCTACAATCCATAATGATTCTTTCTTGAGTGAAAAGTTAGGAAATATGGACAAATTAAGCACTATTTACAAGCCAAAACTGTTCTAAACAAATATGTATACACTGCAAAAAATACTTTTTTTACTTAATTCTTAATTTTTTGTCTTGTTTCCAGACAAAATATCTAAAAATTCTTTTCTAGACAAGTAAAAATTATTGTCTTGTTTTCAGAAAAAAAACTAGTCAAAATTAAGTGCGTTTTTGCTTAAAACAAGCAAAATATTCTGCCAATGGGGTAAGCAAAATAATCTTGTTTTCTGTTGGAAATTGGCAGATTATTTTGCTTGTTTTAAGCAAAAACACACTTAATTTTGACTTGTGCTTTTTCTGAAAACAAGATTTTTTTTTTACTTGTATAGAAAATCCTTCTTGATTTAAGAATTTTTAGATATTTTGGCTGGAAACAAGACAAAAAAAAAACTAAGTAAGAAAAGCATTTTTTTGCAGTGTAAGTGGATTTTGATGTAAGAGACAACAGAGGATAGAGTTTTTCAATTTGAGGAAGTGTTATTATGGGTTATGGACTGGATTTTGGCCAGAAGTGAAAGTTTGAAATTAAAATGTCTTAATGATGGATTTGTTTCTTACAAACACATTTGGCGTGGATTTTTTGTGGATTATTGTGATGTTTTTATTAGCTGTTTGGACTCTCATTTTGACGGCACCCATTCACTGCAGATGATCCATTGGTGAGCAAGTGATGCAATGCTGCATTTCTCCAAATCTGTTCCCATGAAGCAAAACTCATGGCTTTAGGGTGAGTAAATTTTCCACATGCACTCGATCAAGGAAAGAATCAGATTTTCCAGGATGTGAGATAAATGTTCATCTCGACCGACGAACAGTATGTTGAAGAATCGCCCATATAAAGAGAGGGGGAAACAGAGAGGGAATATTGGAAAAATGTCCACCCTAATGACAGACACACGCATACTGGCTGGCAATGATTTTATTGTCTATATTTGTGTGTGTGTTATCATGTGCGTGTGCAGTGGTTTCATTGGCAGTGGATGGGTGTTCGTTCCTGTGAACAGTGGCTCTATACACACACACAGCACAATGAAGCTCTTCACAGCACTGCCAACCAGAGAGTATTCAACACACACACACACACACACACACACACATTTGCACACAGAATATTTTCCTATCATTCACCTCTTGCATGCACACCGACATACACACCTCCATTATAATCATCAATAATTAAATGTTAGCAATATCTAACAATGTTAAAACAGGGAATATATAAATAAAGGATGACACTTTGGCTGCGTTCAGAACAGCATACTATCATAACTAATCTCAAGATGAAACTGATGAAAGAGTTACCACATGACAAAAATACCTGAGCAGAATACATGTACATTTTTGTGCATATATGAGTATGTTTGAGTAAGTAAACTTCAGTTTCAAAGTCTGTGGTGATTTTTTTGACTATCCTACACTGATATTTAGGCCTATAGCGACATCTGGTGGCTGGAAAGTATGACATTTAGCCTGAATGATGTCGCTATAGCGTTCCAAAGTAAAATATATGAATTTTTTATATGAGGAAGTCAAAAGTTTTCATACACCTTGCAGAATTTGCAAAATGTTAATTATATTAACAAAATAACATGGATCGTTCAAAATGCATGTTGTTTTTTTTATTTAGTACCGACCTGAATAAGATATTTCACATAAAAGATGTTTACATATAGCCCACGAAAGAAAATAATAGTTGAATTTATAAAAATTACCTTGTTCATAAGTTTACATACACTTAATTCTTAATACTGTGTTGTTACCTGAATGATCCACAACTGTGTTTTATGTATAATGATAGCTGTTTATAAGTCCCTTGTTTGTCCTGAACAGTTAAACTGCCTGCTTTTCTTCACAAATTCTTTGTTTTTTTCTGTATTGTTGTGTATTTAAACCCTTTCCAACAATGACTGTATGCTTTTGAGATCCATCTTTTCACACTGAGGGACTCTTATGCAACTATTACAGAAGGTTCAAATGCTCACTGATGCTTCAGAAGAAACAACAATGCATTAAGAGGCAGGGGATGAAAACTTTTGAACAGAATGATGTGTACGTTTTTCTTATTTTGCCTAAATATAATTTTATTTATTTTTTTTAGTACTGCCCTTCAGAAGCTACAGAATATACTTACATGTTTCCCAGAAGACAAAATAAGTACAATTTTCACCCCCTGGCTCGTAATGCCAATTGTGTTTGAACCTTCTGTAATAGTTGTATATGAGTCTCTCAGTTGTCCTTAGTGTAAAAAGATGAATCTCAAAATCATACAGTCATTGTTGGAAAGGGTTTAAATACACAAAAATGCTGAAAAACCAACAAATTTGTGGTACCTGAAGGATTTTTCTGAAGAAGAGAAGGCAGTTTAACTGTTCAGGACACACAAGGAACTCATGAACAACTATCATTAAACAGTAAAAATGTGAAATATTTTATTCAGGTCAGTACTAAATAAAACATAACATGCATTTAGTTTGATCCCTCTTATTTTGGTAAAATAATTAACATTTTGCAGATTCCGCAAGATGTATGTAAACTTTTGACCTCAAATATATATGTATTAGTATTTATCACATTTTATTAAGCATTGTTCAGTTTTTATTTATTTATTTTCTTATTTAATAGTTGTGAATGATTACCATCATTATCTTCATGGTATTACAGTACCATGTTCAATCCGTGATATTTTATTTATAAATATCAAGCAATCATTATCAAGTGTTCCTGTGAAACATCTATGAGCTGTAATATAACATACAGACACACACACACACACACACACACACACACACCTGACTCACACACCTTTCATCTCTGGTATGTTTCACCTTAATCCAAAGCCCACAAGTTTTAATTAACCCCAGGATGTCGTCAGAAAAATTACACTTTAATGCGGTGTCAGTACGAGTCTGACACGTCTCACCCCTCTCAGCATAATTACACACGCCAGACATAGGTCAGTCTCCCATTAATGCTCACAACACTGGACTCTGACCCCAACGGATTTGGGTTTCAGGTCTAGACTTTCAAAATAGTGTCGCTGATTTACATAAAATGTCGCACCATTGTGTGTGGAGAACAAACAACATGGACTGATGAAAAGCTAACAAATCATAAAAATATACAAATAAAACATATTAAGTCAATAATTATTAAATGAGTATTAAGTAAACATATTAAGTGAGATTGACCGTGTGCACCTGGTTTGGACATAGCATAAGGATTTATTCAACTCACTGGGTATGAACAGCAACAACAGTGATGCTTGACACTGCAAACAATAACAGAAACAAATGCTGGTCAAAAGCTGCCTATCAAAAGCGACATTCTGAGCAGAGTTGATTGTCACCAGTAGGTGTGATTTGTGTGAATGTGAAGACAGGCCTGGAAATGTGTGTTTTCTGACAGAAAATGTGTTGAATATCACCCTCCACTCAGCGCCAGGGACTCGTCTATATTTAGAGTGAGCAAGAGGTATTTAGAAACAAAATATATTGTCCAAAATCAATTCCCACTGCTTAAGGGGCGGAACGGGTTTAGAGGAGGCGTCCTTCTCCGGTCCGATTGAATTAGGGGAATTTTGTTAAGATAAGCGAACACCTTGAGACGGCGTATTGGAAAAGCTTCACTTTCAGGATTAATGCTGAGAATTAATCTAATTTGTTGAACCAGTTAACACGGACTCAAAAATTCAATCCCGCACAGCGAGAGAGAGCCTGTGCTGTAATGATTACCGATGGACTTCGGAGCTGATCTGAGATCATCCTTCTTCACTACTAACCCTTCCAAACTGTTCTCAGATCAGTCTTACACATCTGCAAACAATAAGTCTACCTTTTTAAAGAGCTCTGCCCGCAGCCTGTTGGTCCGAAATGCCAGTTTTCTTTTCTCTTCTTCTTTTTTCCTCTTTTCTTCCTCTCTCTTCTTCCTTACTTCAGGGAGCTGGTTATAACTCCTGCCAATCAAAGCTCATCGTTAGCATGCGTGACATATAGCTGCAGTTTATAAATGAGCACTGATGCACAGAGCAAATGGAATGGAAAAGAGTGTTGCCAAAGAAAGTAGCACCTGTGCACGTAAAAGTCACTGAAATGAGGCCAGGGTGCTGCTGTGGGGTTGCTGGGGTGTTCTGGTGATTACTAGGTTTTTTTTGTTTAGCTAGAATGATAGTGGGGTATTCTGGGGTGTTTTGTGATTACTAGGGTGCTTTGGGAAGCTAATGTGTGATGTTAGGTGGTTACTAGGATGTTTAGGGTGTTCTGGGTGGTTGTTAGGGTGTTGTTGTGATATTTTGGGAGTGGTTACAATATTGCAGGGGTGTTTTGGTTGGTTGCTAGGGTGTTACTGGGATATTAAAAGTGGTTGCTAGTGGTTGTTTTGGGGTAGTCTGGGTAGTTGATATGGCATATGTAATGGTTACTATGGGTGTTTTGGGTGTTCTCTGCTTGTTGCTAGGGTGTTGTTTGGATATTTTGGGAGTTGCTATACTCTTGTTAGGGTTTTCTGGGTAGTTACTATGGCATGCTAATTGGTTAGGGGGTTGCCAGAATGTTTTTAGGGTGTTGATATGTCATGTTAGGTGGATACTAGGAAGTTTTGGGTGTTCTGGTTTGTTGCTGTTCTTGGGGTGTTTTGGCTACTAGGGGTGCTTTGGGTGGTTGTTAGTGCATTTTGGAGGAGTTGTTAGAGACATGCTAGGGTATTTTTGGTTGTTTCTATGACATGCTAAGTGTTACTAGGGTGCTTTGGGTGGTATTTTGAGTAGTTGCTAGACTCTTTTTTTCTGGGTGGTTGCCAGAATGTTGTTTGGGTGTTTTAGCTGGTTACTAGGGTGTTTCTGGTACTCAGGGTGGTTGCTAGAGTATATTAGGTGGATACTGCAGAAATTGTGGTAGCTAGAGTGTTTTGAGTGGTTTTCAGAATGTTTTGGGTGTTGCTAGGGAGTTCTTTGAGGTTACTATGGTGTTTTAAGGTGTGGTTGGGATGTTCTTTGTGGTTGCTAAGGTGCTTTGAGTGGTTTTCAGAATGTTTTTGGGGTCTTCTGTGCATTGACAGAGTGTTGCTGGGGTATTCTGGGTGTTTTTTAGTGTGTTTTGAGTGGTTTTCAAAATACTTGTGGGTGTTGCTAGGGTGTCCTGCGTGTTGCTATGGTGTTTTTCTGGTTTCCAGAATGTTTTTGTAGTGTTCTGAGTGTTGCTAGTGAGTTGGGGTGTTCTAGGTGGTTGCTAGATTGTTTAGAGTGTTTTTTTGGGGGGCTCTGGGTGTTGCTATGGTGTTTTAGGTGGCTTTCAGAATGTTTTTGGATGTTCTGGGTGTTGCTAGAACGTTTAGAGTATTTTTGGGAATGTTTTGTGGTGTTCTGGATGTTGCTTGGGTGTTGTTGGGGTGTTCAGGGTGGTTGCTAGGGTGTTTCGGGTGGCTTCCAGGATGTTTTTGGGGTGTTCTGGGTGTTGCTAGGGTGTTCTGTGTGGTTGCTAGGGTGTTTCAGGTGGTTTTCAGAATGTTTTTGGGTGTTTTGTGTGGTTGCTAGGGTGTTCTGGGTTGCTTCCAGAATGTTTTTGGGGTGTTCTGGGTGTTGCTAGGGTGTTCTGTGTGGTTGCTAGGATGTTTTGGGTGGTTTTCAGAATGTTGTTGGGTGTTCTGGGTGTTGCTAGAATGTTTAGAGTATTTTGGGAATGTTTTGGGGTGTTCTAGATGTTGCTTGGGTGTTGTTGGGGTGTTCAGGGTGGTTGCTAGGGTGTTTCGGGTGGCTTCCAGAATGTTTTTGGGGTGTTCTGGGTGTTGCTAGGGTGTTCTGTGTGTTTGCTAAGGTGTTTTGGGTGGTTTTCAGAATGTTTTTGGGTGTTTTGGGTGTTGCTAGACCATTTAGAGTATTTTTGGGAATGTTTTGAGGTGTTCTGGATGTTTCTTGGGTGCTGTTGGGGTGTTCAGGGTGGTTGCTAGGGTGTTCTGTGTGTTTGCTAGGATGTTTTGGGTGGTTTTCAGAATGTTTTTGGGTGTTTTGGGTGTTGCTAGACCATTTAGAGTATTTTTGGGAATGTTTTGAGGTGTTCTGGATGTTTCTTGGGTGCTGTTGGGGTGTTCATGGTGGTTGCTAGGGTGTTTCGGGTGGCTACCAGAATCTTTTTGTGGTGTTCTGGGTGTTGCTAGAATGGTTTGAGTGGTTTTCAGAATGTTTTTTGGGTGTTCTAGGTGCTGCTATGGTGTGGTATTCTGGATGGGTTCTTGGGTATTTTGGGTGATTGCTGCAGGTATTTTCTTACTGGCAATGTTAAAAAAAAAAGCTACATTGGAGTCTCTCACATAGTCTGGTCTCTCTTCCTATAAACTTCTATTTTAAAAAAAGAAACAAGAAGCAAAGTTTTCATCAAAAGAAAAATAATACATCACATTTCTGTCAATCTTTTCTAAGATCAGAATATATCAAAGTCAGAATTAAGAAACAAACAAATATTTACACTGTTATCTGACATAACCGTCCGTGTTATTCAGTCACAGACCACATCGGCGGCTTAAATCAAACTTCTGAACACAGGCACTCATTCGTGCAGAATCCATCCAGCCGTGCATCAGGGAGCTTTAATTCGGAAGCACAGTGAGCCCAGATCTAATCGGATGAGGTTTCATTCAGCGGCAGCAAAACAAACAAGCTGTGAAAAGCACAATCAGGGCGGCAAAACCCTGCGGCCGCACAGACACAACACCTTCAATACAGATAGAACTGATATACCTCTGTGTGTGTGTGTGTGTGTGTGTGTGTGTGTGTGTGTGTGTCTGAAAAGACAAATAAAGCAGAAAAGGTGTTTCTCAAAACAGGAACTGGCATGTTCTTTACCTCCTGGACCGCAGCTGTAGACTCTTTCCCATCATGCTTCTGTCTTTGGATTTCACAAGGCTTTCTGCAGAACAAACACACACAGTAAATGAGATCTCTGCATAGGCAAACTCTAATTTTGATGGCAATATCATAATGAAGAAACCGTAGAATCTGCGATTAAATATTGCTCAAACATAAACTAGTTATGGATTCCCAAAACTCAGAAAATAAACTGGCGCACTCTTTTTTTATATAAATCTACATTAAAGTCTCATTTTAACAATTACAAGAAGCAAGCTTTCTGCATATGTTCTCTGCAATGAAATACAGGAATAATCAGGACCACACTGAATTTATTCATGCAAAAAGCACCACAGATTTCCGACAGCTGTTATTTAAGCTATACACATACCTTTGAATGTTAATGCAATATTTTGTATAATTTGATTATGCCTTCAGCTGTCCATGTTTACAGCGATTCAGCTTCTGTATGTGCACTGCATTAAACAGCGAGAGGCCATGTGTTACAGTGATTTTAGATTTTAGAATTTTTATATAAATATATAAATTTAAATGCAATAATAATAATAATAGTAACATGATGATGATGCAACAATGTTTATTGTATTTTATTTATTCATTCATTTTTTAGATGTATCTATTTGAAAATATATTTTAGATTTTTATTATTATTATTATCAATCAGTTATTATCAATTATGAAAATCAACAAAAAATTTATTTTTTTGAAAAGTGTTCTAGTGCTAGTTCTTTTGTAAGCATTATCTATTTATTTGTAATAACCATAATAGTAATAGCAATGATTAAAATAATGATAGAAAAAATATACATATACAAAAAAATATATATATATATATATATATATTATCAATTATCAAAATCAACAAAAAAAATATAATAATAATGATTAAGACAATAATAGAATATATATATATATATATATATATATATATATACAAATGCTGGTTATTTAATATATCTGGTATACATATATATATATATATATATATATATATATATAAACATTTTTTAATAATAATAATAGCTACTTTACATATTATATATATATATATATATATATATATATATACATATACATATATATATATATATACATATGTTCTAGTTTTAGTTCTATTGTGTTATCTATTTACTTGTAATAATAATAATGATGATTAAGATGATGATAGAAATATATATATTCCAAAAAAAATCTATTGTAAGTGTTATCTATTTATCTTATCTTATTTGTAATAATAATAAGAATAATGATTAAGATGATGATAGAAATATATATATACAAATAAAAAAAAATTAAAAAAAAATAATTAAGTTTTTACATATCTGGTTTATTATATATATTTTAATAAATATTTAATATTTTTAATAATAATCATAATAATAATAATAGCTACCTAATATCTGTTTATATATATGTTTATTTTGTATTATTACTTTTTTTTAATGAATGATGAATGAATGTAGAATGGCTTTTAAATTCCGAATTAGTAATGCATTTTTATAATATTGCTAAAACACCTGAAACAAGTTTGTGATGTAGTTTTAACATTGCTCAGATGGGGGAGACATTTCCTGTTTTTCAACAGCCATTGATATTTTCTCCAGTGTTAAACAATCCCTGCTCTCATTTCAGATGCTGATTTGATAAACAGAGTCTGTCTGAATATTGAGGGCATGAAAGTGTTTGTTTGAACGTGTATGAGTGTTATGATTGTTTTGATTGTTTTACAGCTGCCTGCCGCTGATATCGTGTGCCACACACCTCCGCTCTCGGGTGTCTGCGGTGAACTGTGGGAGTTCTGCCTCTCCTGTGACCTCCTCTCCAGGGCTTGAACTCTGGCCTGTGAGCGCTGGATGAAACCAGGCCGTCTGAACGCTAAAGCCTCCTGCACACAGAGCACACTTTCATTAAAGGAGCCAAAGAGCTGTTTGATTCAAAGTTGACTCAAGAAATCAAGATGTTCAAAGCTGCATCAGTGAAATCATAAATCAGATCTTTGACATTTCAGTTATTTCTCTTAGACAGTAATGAGTTAAATGGAAAGCAAATGGAGACTTTAAGATGGCAGCTGTGTTTTGGACCATGACAGCTGGTTTGTAGCTGGTCTAAGATGGTCGATCAGTTTAAAATGGATTTATGGATTAAAATTGTTGTTTTTTTGTTGTTGTTTTTTAACTAAATTGAAACTAAAATGGTCGTTTTACAAAAGTAAAAAATAAATTATTGCAATACTATATGGAATTTATTATTATTAAATATATAAAATGAAATTAAAATTGAAACTAAAATGGTTGTGTTACTAAAGTAAATAATAAATTATTACAAAACTATACAGAATTATTAGTAAACATAAAATGAAAGTAAAATTTAAACAAAAATGGTCGTTTTACTAAAGTAAAAAATAAATTATTGCAATAATATAGATTTTTTCATGATTTTATATATTTACATTTAAATTAAAATGACTAAAATTCTCATTTTACTAAAGTAAATAACACATTATTGCAATACTACATGGATTTTTTTATGATTAAATATGTAAAATTAAAATCAAAACTAAAATGGACACTTTACCAAAGTAAAAAAAAAATAATTATTGCAATACTATATGAAAATTATTATTATTAAATACATAAAATTAAATTACAATTAAAATTTAAACTAAAATTGTCACTTTACTAAAGTAAAAAAAAAATTATTTCAATACTACATGGAAATGTGTATTATTAAATATATAAAAAATGAAGTTAAAATTGAAACAAATGGTAATTTTATTCAAGTAAATAATAAATTATCACAACATGATATAAAATAAAATAAAAAATATTGCAATAGTATATTGAATTTATTATTATTAAATATATAAAATGAAATTAAAATTTTAACTACAACAGTAATTTTACTAAGGTAAATAATAAATTATTTCAATACTATATATATGTAATATTATTAAATATATAAAATAAGAATAAAATTAAAACAAAAAATGGCCATTTTACTAAAGTAAAAAAATATGTTATTGCACTACTACATGGAATTTATTATTATTAAATATTATAAATTATAAATATTAAAAAATATATTAAAACTAAAATGGTAATTTTACTAAAGCAAATAATAAATTATTGCAATATTATATAGAATGTATTATTATTATGATTATTATTATTAAATATGCATTATAAAATCATGCATATTAAATCTACATTTATTTATTTAAAAAAATAAATAAAGAGAGTTTAACACCTAGAAAAAACACACACACATATGCATATATATAAAATCCAAAATACAATTTCTTTTTTATTTTTTTACTAAAATAAAACAAATGCATTATTTAAATACTATATAGATTTTTTCATTATTAAATAAATATTTAATTATGAAATAATTATTAAAATAAAAATTTTAAATGGCAAGGAAAATGAGATTAACACATAAAACATTCCCCACAAAACTAATCAGGAATCTATATTAGCTTTATTTCCTTGATATATTTTATATATATATAAAAAAAAACATATGGCTTTGATTATAAAATGTCATGATTTCTAAGCTTTCTAATTCTGTAAATGAATGAACCCTGAAATAATGGCTTCTTTAACTGAAAACATTTTCTTTTAGAGGTAGGGTTATAGTTTGAGTGGGTCTACAGTAACTATAAATGGCTTTATTTGTAGCCTCTATTGTATGTCCTCATTTAGATTTAGAGACATTCAGCTAGTCAATGAACTGCATTATTTTGGTGCAGAAGTAAACAACAGAAGAGAGAAAGGTAAAGTAACTCACGCTAAGTGACAGTGGAGCTGAAGCAGTTTCAGGAAGGTCATTTTGGGACTCAAATGGGCCAAAATCCGCACATTGATCTGCTGGACGCATTTCGTTTTTTCCATCAGCACCGATAGCCTCTTCTTTGAGCTCTCCGTGTTCATTCTCTGAAAAAGAGAAACAATATTCAGTCTGTAGTGCTCAACAAAGGTAGAAATTCGGCAGCTCACTAGGTTTTGTATCAGAGAAATGGAGGAAAAACTCCAACTGTGTGTTGAGCTGCATGTCCAGAGTGTAAAGACATCAATCTCTATAAAAAAATCCCCTCATCTTGTTAAATGTCAGTGTGTTTCAAGTGAACTTTGCGTTTGAAGAAGCCAAAGGTCAGGAGAGATCAGGCGTACCTGCTGTTTCTGTGTGGGACGTAGTTCGTCTTTGCTGGGCCTGCAGCTTTATGTTAGCGATCACCGCAGCGGCGTTCAGGGCCAGGACGGCATCTGCGCTCAGATCAGTCGAGTTATCTGAGAACAAAGACACTGTGGATCATCCAGAGTCTCTACTAGGCCTGAAACACACTGCACACAAGTAGCAGGATGCAAACGCTTCTGGCTGTGCAAGCGGGATTTTGTTATTGCATTCAGAAATGAAAGTAATGCAAGTACGCTACGCTTTTTGGCAGAATGATACATAGTCCTGCCAGGCCAAAACTACTATTAGTTAAAGTACTGACATACTCGCAATGCATGAATGCATTTAGGTCTGTATTAACATATTTGCGTATAATGGACAGCTACAGGAAATACTGGAGTAAGGAGTTCTGACAAACTCATTTATGTTATATTATGTAATATGTAATATTTATTAGATAAAAAATAAAAACAAATATGTATGTAGATGTATAAAGAGTTCATCTCTTATTCCTTGCAATGTACAGTTTATGTTCAATCTCAAATTTTAAAAATAATTTTGTAATAATAAATTAATAGTAAAATATAATACATGTAATAACTTAAACATAATAAATATAATATTAATTAATTAAATATAAATACATATAGTGCATTTTTTCTAAAAATATATATTAAAATGTTATCTGAAAAACATTATATTACTATTAAATATACATTTATGTATCAAATGTATTTTTCAAATGGATAGATGGATGGATTAATAAGGATGTGAAAACAAAAATACAAAATAAATAAATAAATATTCTCATGATTTCCAGTCTTTTGAATTCTGTAACTGTTTAAATCTATATTTTTAATATAATTATATAATATAATCATTTTGTTAATATTTTTTCTTAATTTCAGGGGGAAAATTCCTCTAAAATGTCCTAAATAAAAATAAATAAACATAATAATGGTAAAACAATATAAAATATAAGCATATAAAGTAAAAAGCATTTTTGTACAAATTATAAATGTTTACTTTAGTAGACAAAGTGACTTAATTTTAAGGGTGTCATAACAAAAAAAAAATATATATATATATATTTTCATGAATTCTGTAAATCTTTTTTTAAACATTTTAGTTTTTAAAAAAGTTTATTATTATTATTATTATTATTATTATTATTGTTGTGAAATCCTAGATTTCAGGGGGAAAATTCCTCTAAAATGTCCTAAATAAAAATAAATAAACATAATAATGATAAAACAATACAAAATATAAGCATATAAAGTAAAAAGCATTTTTGTACAAATTATAAATGTTTACTTTAGTAGACAAAGTGACTTAATTTTAAGGGTGTCATAACAAAAAAAAATATATATATATATATATATATATATTTTTTTTTTTTCATGAATTCTGTAAATCTTTTTTTAAACATTTTAGTTTTTAAAAAAGTTTATTATTATTATTATTATTATTATTATTGTGAAATCCTAGATTTCAGGGGGGAAATTCCTCTAAAATTGCCTAATAATAATAATAATAATAATAATAATAATAATAAAAAAACAATATAAAGTATTAGCATATAAACTAAAAAGCATTTTTTTATTGTACAAATTCAAAACTTTTTACTTTAATAAACAAAGTGACTTTATTTTTAGTGGGTGAAAACAAAAATACAAACAAACAAACAAACATTCTCCTGATTTTCAGCCTTTCTTTTTTATTATTATTATTATTATTATTATTAATAATAATAATAATAATAATAATAATAATAATAATAATAATAAAACAATGTGAAGTATAAGCATTTTTTAATGAACAAATGTTTACTTTAGTAAACAAATAAAGTGACTATTCTAAGTGGGTGAAAACAAAAATACAAACATAAACAAACAAACAAATATTCTCCTGATTTTCAGCCTTTAGAATTATTTTTTTCATCCTAAAATTAAAATTTCAGGCGGAAATTCCCTTAAAATGTCCTAAAAAAACTGTATTGCATATAAAGTAAATAGCATTTTGTTAATGCAAAAAACTAAACTTTTACTTTTAGGGGTGAGAGTTAGACTGAAGTAAGTCTAAGTGATTTTATTTCAAGGGTGTGAAAACGAAAATACAAACCTAAATGAATAAATAAATAAATATTTACATGATTTTTCAGTCTTCAGTTTTCCGTAAATGTTTTATATATATATATATATATATATATATATATATATATTTTAAAACCTTTTATTCACCTGAAACCCTAAATTTCGCAGCGCACTGGAATGTTTTTTTTTTTAAAAAGCGCAGCACAGAACACGATCATTTCGAGAGGTGTTTTTGAGACATGATGCAATAACAACAATAACGGAAATTATACAAATAGGCAAACACCAGAGATATCCAGTGACAAAGATATTTCTCTCCAATTTTTAAGGAACAAGTTGTGATAATGGCTTGAAGAAATGTTATATAATTCAGGACATCCAGACACAGCCACTATAAGCGCCTCCTCCGCCAATAAATAAATGCCGTCAAATAAAACAGTTGTCATGCCAACTTGCTAATGTAAACAGAAGCTTGCAATGCTTGCCCCGCCTCTGAGTTCTTCTGATTGGTCCACTGCTTTGGAACTGACATTGATGAGCGGCGCTGCGTGTAAAGGTTGAAATTCTTTTAACTTGACACGGCATCTTAAATACGCTGCGCTCCTGTGCGAAGCGCTGAAAAAGATGCGAGACGCGAGCGTAAAGGTCATTCACGTCCGTCAAACGCATGTCTACATAGCAAAACAATGGGAAAAGTAGCGCACTGGAATGGAAAAATGCCTTCTGTGTGAATGGCCCCTTAGTCTGCAGTAATTCTAAGTGACTTTATTTCAAACAAATGTCATCTGCGCATGTCCTCAGATAGTTAAATCTGTGTGTACGCATGTATTTCGCCGCCTGTCAGATTTCTCTCTGTGTGCAGCGGCTCTGAATTCCCACGGAAGCTCAAAAAGCCAGTATTGAAAGCAGGGTAGAAATAGATTATGCATGCAAAGAGATGCGTGGGAAAATGAAAAGACGAGAAAACGCAAGACAGAAAGAGAGAGACAGGGCCGTCCACCGCTGTACCGTGCGTATCTGCCGTGAAAAGCCTCAATTAAAAACCTCTGCTCTCTCGCACGATAATACTCATCCATTATACATCAAAGCGCCGATGTGCGGCCTCAGCCTACAGTGTGCTCTTCTTCAGCGTGTGCATCTACCGCCGAATATCCACAGAGGCTCTGCTCGTACCTGCTGCCTTCAGTAGCGTGAGAGGTTTGATTCCCGAAATAAGTTCTCCTCGCATGCTTCGATCCCACTCAAATCCCTCTTTCCTCACGCTCCCGTCTTCGCCACCGGAGGCCGAGCGGCTTCTTGCTTCGCTGCTGCTGGAACTAACAAGGTCAATATTTGTCTTCTGGGGAACAGGAGAGCTCTTGTTGTGAAACGCAGGATGTGTAACTGCATTAGTGCCAAGTTCTGTGCGGTTAAACAGGCTTGCGTCGCAGCTGAGAGGCCTTCGAGGCGGCTTGTATTTTTTGGTGTCGCTCTCCCATGCTTTAGCGCTGTCATTCGGGTCGTTGAGGTAAAGAGACAGGCTAGATCTGTGGTGGGATCTCCATTGGTTTCCTCCTGGCTCTAGAGCTATAGTTAATGAGGGATTGACTTTAGATTCATTGGTTAACCGGTTTATGTTGAGTCTTTCAGTGTAGCTGTGTCTGAAACGCTCTCTCTGTTCGGTCATTTTCACAATGGTTGCTTTTCGCCTCAGTACCACGTTGTGGTCTATCTCTTCTTGATTGGCGATGGGTCGGCTGGTTGTGTTTTTTGTCCTTTGTTCAGTGACTTTGACCACTAGGGCTTTTCTTCGTCCACTGGCGAGGTCATCCTGAGCTTCGGCGTTTGTCTGTGTGACCTTCTTGGAAGTGATAGTGATGGATGATATTGAAGAGCTGAAGGACTCGGGTGCACTTCCACGCCTGCATGTGGGATGAGGTCCAGCGTGGCCCAGATTCCACGCTTGAGGTCCAATTCGTCCTCCCTCGGAGCTCGCGGATCCCGAAACCTGGAAGCAAACAAACAAAATCCCTTGAATTGGGCTTTGTGTGGATGAAAGAGGTTCTCTCTCTGCCTCCTGCATAGACAGTAATGCTTTTTATGTAACAACTCAAAACATTCCGAACGGGGCATTCCGCCATTTCCATGGCAGCCGTATCAGTTTCGTGGGCAATTCGGTTACGCTGGAATTCGAGGCACTTTTTTATTGAATTATGAGAATCACAGGCAGAGCTGGGTGCTTGCAATTAGAGTAAGTTACATTTTAAAATACTCGTAATCAGACTACAGTTACTTTTTTATGGATTACACGATTACATATTATTCACACAATAGCAATAATTTATTTCTTAATGTATTGATTCTCCCTAATTTACATTTTTCTTTCCAAAATAGCCTACCGATTATATACATAAAGAAAGCCCAGCTTTGTGGACATTCACACCTAGACTAGTCATTATTCAGTTGGCGATACAGCATTTGACCACTGGATTTACAAAAATTATTTTAGGTTTATGAAGCATTTCAACATTGCATCAACTAGTGATGAACACATTTTTATTTGAATTATCACTCTGCAGGTTAACCATGTATTATGTTTATGGAGGGATTTTGTCTTTCGAACTCGTTAAAATGCATATATTCACATTACTTTTATGTGTAATGCAGAAATCGAGATTTGTACTTTTGCGAACTAGTCCTTGGTTTGCCAGTGCAAAATTCTCTTGGAGAGCGAAAATCAATAATTATCAAAAAAAGTTTAACATTTGACTCACCGTCGCAAAGGGACACTAAAACGTTCAAAAGGGGCAGGGTCACTGTTAGTAAAATGCCTATAACTTCTGATCAGAATAAGATATCTGACATTTGCATATCTCAAAAAATATGGCTGGGATTGGCTGATGAAGTTTGTGACTGTACCTTGCACAGTTTTTCACACATACAAGCACTATTTGTATCATATATAACTCTACATTCCGGACAACTTTGCCTCTAAAACTACTACTGTCAATCAGATCGTTCATGTAAAATAAACTACTTTTGCGAGCTAGTCCTCAATCTTGAAAAAAAAAAAACACTGCAGTACAATTCTCTGCACTCCCTATGTCAATAATTATAGGTGATCGGACAACAGCTGGTGCTATAAACATTAAAAAACTAAATATTTATATGGTAAATTACCTGAATTTGCCAAAAAATATTTTTAAAATCATTGATTTAGGTTAGGTTACAGGCTTGCTAAATATATATATTTTTTTCATATGTGATTAAATGCCTTAAAGCACTTGAATCCCCGGTAATCGCTACTTGCAGCTTTATTCTTGTGATGCAAAGCTGAATTTTCAGCATTATTACTCTTATCTTCAGTGTCACATGATCCTTCAAAAATCATTCTAATATGCTGATTTATATCTCAAAGTTTATATTGGTATAAATCCAACTGTTATAAGACCAGGAACATGCATTAAGAAAAGAAAAAGAAATCAATTTTGGTCAATTTTGGTTTTATATTGTCTTTAGAAAAAGAAGCAGCATTCCTGCAGATACTGAAACAGTTTATTCTTTCTTTTGCCTCACAATGTCCCATTGGGGGCATAAAATGGTAAAAAGAGATGCAGAAAAGCTGCCTGGAGCAAACATCCCATAAGCAGCGCAACAAACACAGAAAGAGATTCATTCAGAGAACACATTTATCCAATAGAAACAACCCATACAGTGTTAATTCAGAGCAACTGCTTGTCCTGTTGAGGTTGGTTTGTGTGTAGGTCATCTGGATTTATGCATGTAACTGATTACAAGATGCTCTTAAACGGCGTTTACGGTGTTTCTAAATGAAAGACTGCTGGGGAACACAAGCACAGCGCAGATAAACTTGATCAAAGATTTGTAATATTTGTTTAGTGCTTCATGAATCTCTAAATAACCACTTTAAAACTTACACTACACTTATGTTCTTAGCAGATGTATGCATAGAAAAGCAACATGGGCCCAGACCGGATCTGCATACTTTATTTTATGCACTGATTCTGAGAAAAAAAATCAAATGGATTTAAACATGGTAAATAAGTTTAATTCCGCAAGAATGCATTACAATTCTATTTCATTTTTGAACATTTTCCTTGATGAGCAGAAGAGACCTCTCCGAAACATATTAAGTTTTAAAATGTTTTCAAATGATTTCAAATGAATAAAAAAATGAATCCTTTGCCAACAAAGTTGGCTATTTGCACTCAGTGTAAATAGACACTGGCATTACTCAAACCATGTGCTTTTGAATCACAAGTTTTTAAGTAGCCAAGCTTTATGAACCATATAATCATACAAATCTATAATAGTGGTGTCTTTCGGTTAAATGCTGCATTTATAATAATTAGGACAACAAATAGGCATCTCTCTGTTTGGGGCAGAGAGACCCAACATCCATTTTAACAGCGTGAAAAAATGTAACATTAAAGCATCAGGCTCATACTGCGTGACATTTTTTGATTTTAAGCAAAATGACAACATAACACACTTTATACTGACAAAAATGCTGCATTATTTAGTTTTTGTCTCTCAGAGAAGCAAGATATAAAACATGAATAAATGCAATGGATTTTGACATGCTACAGTGATCTGACTGGTGCACACACTTCAGAAAAACACTTTCGCAAGCTTTTTAGTTTTATTTATTTTATTGTTTTGTACTACAGTGTGTTGGTGTCAAACTGACCCCAAACAGAAACTGTCCTGTATAATAATCACTTTTTTCAAAGGTGAATGCATACTTATGATAAATGCAAGGGTTTAAGCTTCAATAATATCTGCCTACTGGGTTTTGAAGATTTCAGACGAATATTTGAAGGGTTCTATATCTAGATGAGTCATATTCGGAGACAAAATATTAATGTTGGCTTGAGAAATCCTTGTGTGAAAGTCTGAAATAACTTTGAAAAGCTTAAAGTTTGAAATACATTTTTGAAATTGAGGTTTGGGACAGACTAGCATGAATCAGCATGTTGCTGCCATAATTTAGGATGTTTATTGCTATATATGGTATACTGCTAGATTTAGCATGAGTTAGCATGTTGCTAGCATGTCTGTAACATGATTAGCAAATTACTAGCATGATTAGCATGTTGCTAGCATAATTGCATTTTCCCCATTCAAAATTATACGAGTGACAAGTCTTGGGTATTCTATAGTCTATGGTTACTAGCAGGGTGTTAGCATGATTCTAGCATAATTAACATTTTATTAGCATGTTGTTAACATGTTACAAGTATGTTATTAGTATGTTGCTAGCAATTTCTAGCATGGTTAGCAAGTTATCAGCATGTTGTTGTCATTATTAGCATATTGTTAGCATGATTCGCATGTTTCTAGCCTGTTGGTAACATGTTTCTAGCATGATTAGCAAGTTATTAGCAAGACTAGCATTTTATTAGCATATATCTAGCTTTATTAGCATGTTACTAGCAATTTCCAGCATGGTTAGCAAGTTATCAGCATGTTGTTGTCATTATTAGCCTTTTATTAGCATGTTGCAAACATGTTTCTAACATGATTGGCAAGTTACTAGCATATTGCTAACATGATTAACATGTTACTAACATGTTGCTAACATGTTTCTAACATGATTAGCATGTTACTAGCAAGTTGCTAGCATATTTCTAGCACGGTTAACAAGTTATCAGCTTGATTCTAGCATAATTAACATTTTATTAACATGTTGCTAGCATGTTACAAGCATATTGTTAGCATGATTAACATGTTACTAGTCTGTTGCTAACATGTTTCTAGCATGATTAGCAACTTATAAGCATGTTGATAGCATGACTAGCATTTTGCTAGCATGATTTGCATGTTATTAGCATATTTCTAGCATGGTAGGCAAGTTATCAGCATGTTGTTAGCATAATTAGCATTTTATTAGCATGTTGCAAACATGTTTCTACCATGATTGGAAAGTTACTAGCATGTTGCTAACATGATTAACATGTTACTAACATGTTTCTAGCATGATTAGCATGTTACTAGCAAGTTGCTAGCATATTTCTAGCACGGTTAACAAGTTATCAGTTTGATTCTAGCATAATTAACATTTTATTAGCATGTTGCAGACATGTTTCTAGCATGATTGGCAAGTTACTCGCATGTTGTTAGTATGATTATAACATGATGAACACGTTATAACAAGTGTTAGCATGGTTACCACGTTGCTAGCGTGATTTTACCATAATTAACCAGTTTCTAACATAATTAGCATGTTACTAGCATGTTGTTGGCATGATCAGCATATTGCTAGCATGATTTGAACAGATCAGTTTGAAAAGATACAGCACATCAAGTCAGACCAGTCTGAGTTTAGTGGTTATAGCTTGAAAGCTCTAGGAGGTGACAGTGTTTAATTTTGGCTCAGAATAATAATAATTATAAGCTTAAACAGCAGATCAGTAAGCTGTATTTCTCAAGCCAACTTAATTAAGACCAGAACAAAACATAAAACTAGTGTTTTCAGAGCAGTGTTAGACTCACCTGATGGAGGACGGATGGTGTTTTCTCAGGTGTCCTCCAGTATCTAAAGCCTACAGGTTCATTCCTCGCAGCTTCCCTGTCTGAATAATAAAACAAGAAAAGTCCACGGTGAGTTGCATTTCCCGTGTTTTTCATTGAGAAATGGAACATAAAGTCGACTAAAGAGTGTGTTTTTGCGTATGATATAAATCCAGCTGCGTTTCCTGCCACTCCTGTGTCACAATAAGGCCGATCTTTCCTGTTGTGTGTGTTTACACTGTCAACAGAGGTCTGCTTAGAGCAGCTTAACCTGCATCACTTACAGGTGTCAGGAAGACAGAGAGCGAGCGGGAGAGATTTTCATCTGACAGACCGTCGCCGCGCCACCCAGCTGTGATGGATCGTTCTCCGTCAGCGTTGCCATGGAGACGCGGTCACGGCATCGTCTCTGACAGCTAAAGGTGGCAAGCTAACTATTTCTTGCCGTCGTTTTTTTCAGCCGAGTAATCGTACTTCACACTGGCAGCTAACACCTGACAGGCAGATATTTTCCCAGCATGCTCCCGGTTCGTGGGGCAGCGTGGCACACACTCCTGTCAGCCGCTCAGGTGTTGTGTGTCAGCTTCTGAGTCGTATTTATATATTCACGCCTTCGTAATTACCGGTGAGAAACTTGGGGAAGCTTTAGCTTTGAGTTGAGGGCGTGTCATTTAAGAATTGTGGTAGAAACAAATTGGTATGGATCAAAATTAAAACTGAAGTGTATAATTTAAGTAGGCCTATGTCACCATCAGTGTTGGGGAAAGTTACGTTTAAAAGTAATACGTTACAATATTGCGTTACTCCCTAAAAATAGTAACTAATTACGTTAGTTACTTTTTATGGAAAGTAGTGCGTTCTGTTACTTTTGCGTTACTTTTTAAATCTGCGCAGGGCTTGCTTGTTTCTTTTTAATATAAAAAGATTGATTCTTAGCAAATGTAAAAGCCCTTTCACACCAAAAAGTGAAATGAAGTGAATAAGGCTAAGGCTGAAGGAAAATTAAATTCATGTCTGTACAGTAGAACTGTAGGAAAAGGAAGTTCAACACTCTTCAGCAATGAGAAAAAAAGCACAAATGTTAGTTAATATAAAGTAAGTTTTGCTTATTAGTACACTGCAAAAAAAAAAAAAAAAAAAATATATATATATATATATATATATTTCTTACTTTTTGTATTGCTTTCAGCCAAAATATCTAAAAATTATGAAAGAAGGATTTTCTAGACAAGTAAAAATTATTGTCTTGCTTTTTCTGAAAACAAGTCAAAATTAAGTGTGTTTTTGCTTGAAACAAACAAAATAATCTGCCAATGGGGTAAGCAAAATAATCTTGTTTTCTGTTTGAAATCAGATTTTTTTGATTACCCCACTGGCAGATTATTTTTCTTGTTCTAAGCAAAAACTCACTTAATTTTGACTTGTTTTTTCTGAAATCAAGAAAATAATAATTTACTTGTCTAGAATCCTTCTGGATTTAAGAATTTTTGTTTTATATTTTGGCAAGTCCAAGTCGAGTTGCAAGTCCTCAGCTTTAAGCTTAAAGTCCTAAACAAGTCATTAGTGCCGTTTGCCCAAATTAGTGTCTCTGTGTTAATTACTACAGTAAATTTAAAGTCGATAATAGTCTATAGTAAGAATAATTGAAAAGATACAATAATTAGTTGTGTTTCATTGAGGAATTAATTATTGTTTGTGAACAAATATAGGAATAATTGAATGAATAATTAATTTTAAGTCTACTGTTTCATTTATTTATGATTCAGTGATTTGAATGAATCAATTGAATCAGTTGGGGTCCTAGTTTTGGTATCAAAATATGTAATTTCCATACCCAGACTGCATATTTTACAGTCACCGCTATGCAGATTGATTATAAACACAGCTAAAAAGCTTCCTATCCTAGTGGTCATCCTTCGCAAAACTAATATCTACCACAGTTTTATCACAAGAAGAATGTAAAATGTTTCAATACACATTTCTGTCAAATGGAATTTATGCAATATTTCAAACTTTTAACCCACTTGAGGAAATCAACCCGTTGTTTAAATCAACCAGTTTAAAATCAGACCAATTCTGAGGAAAAGATGAAAAAATGCGGATTTGGCAACCCTACATTCAACACGAGCTGCATCCAAAGCGATTTAGATACTGACACATTTATAGCGATTGCGTGTCATATATCGATCAGAAGATATAGGCATAAGACTTGCCGAGTCATAGGGTTCAAGTCCAAGTCAAGTCTCGAGTCATTGCTGTCGAAGTCGAGTCTCAAGTCTTCTTTGATTATGTCGAGTCAAGTCACAAATCATCAACATGCGGAGGTTGACTTCATTGTCAAGCCATTGTCTGGATTACACTTTGTTTCAATTAACTGCACTTGGGTTCATCCTTCAACTTGCTTTCAGTGGACTAAACTGTTACATTTATAAATCCGTCTTTTTAGGCAAGTACCACATAATGAGTGTCATGTCATAAAATGTTTTTAATACGATGGAAACTGCATCTAACGTGATCACAATTTAATAAAAACATTGTAAGTTGGGCTTGAATTATTACTTAAATTGTAAGTAATGTTTTCTCAAACAACGAATAAATTATATAGAGAAAGCGAGCAAAGAGCATCAACAAAGCTTTTTGAAACTCTGAATCAGTTACCACTGCGTCGCAAAATGATTCACTGTTTCAAAGCGTAGCTATCGCAAATCATTTGATTTAGAACAGGAATTTAAAGCGTGCATTGTGAATCATTTAATTCATAACAGGAATTCAAAGTGCGTATCGCAAATTATTTGATTTAGAACAGGAATTCAAAGAATAATTTGTTTCAGAACAGGAATTCAAAGCCTGTAACGCAAATCATTTGATTCAGAACAAGAATTTAACGCGCAGATCGCAAATTATTTGATTTAGAACAGGAATTTAAAGTGTGTATCACAAATTATTTGATTTAGAACAGAAATTCAAATACATATTACAGTGAAATACTTTTTCTTTTTTATATCTTAATAAATATAAAACATGGTAATTTTTATTATTTTATACTGATATATATATATATATATATATATATATAATCACATATTTTTGGTCAAATGGTGAACCCCTACAAACATATATTATGTTTCAATAAAAAATGCAAAGTTGAGCAATAGAAAGTTACACACCTAGTTCTAAAAAAAAAAAAAAAAAAAATCTACATAATCAAAGCAGAATTACTCTCTTTTCCATCACTGTTTTGGGATTCTCCACACAGAGGATCTGGCAACACAGTGTGATCCAGAGGGACAGGCAGCAAGTGTCTGTCATTGACCCTTAGTTACTCATTCTGTGTTTACAACTGGAGAATGGCCTTCACACACACACACACACACACACACACACACACACATTGATCAGCATGGCACTCAAGTCCTGTCAGAATCACCCACCATCTGGAGCGAGCTGGTGAGAAAGACGAAAGAAAGAAAAAGAGAGAGATATTCCCAAACATTTGTGTTGTAAACACTCATGGAGGAATAAGTGCTCCTCATTCCTGCATCACTGCCTCCCTCCTCCTTCTTCTTGACTCGGTCCTGCTCTCACGGCTGTAATTACAGTGACACTGCGACAGCATCATTATACGCTCGTCACCTGCTGACAGACCTGCGAGAAAAGATCCCAGCAGCAGCAGGAGCGCTGAGAGGATGACGGCACTGAGGAAACCACCGCGTGAGACTGAAAACCTAATGCTGCTTTGTCCCAGACTCAAACCAATCTGCTTCTAAACCAAAACCAGTCCAAACAGTCTTCCCTTGACTCCAAACAATCTGTCCCTGGCTGTAAACAACATGCACAACTACAAAAACTCATCCCAGACTCAAAAAACCCTTCCTTTGATTCCAGACCCTTAACTTTGACTCCAAAAACTCTTCTAGTGACTCCAAACACTCAGGTCTGACTCCAAAAACTCTTCATGTAAAGATTGAATTTAATCAAACTATGAAGAGATTAGAATGTGATGTATGTGTTGTTGTTTTATACTGAAGCACAATTTAAAAATGTAAAAAAATGAACTAATTAAGAAAGTTTATATCTCACTTTCTCAGTCTTTCTTTTTTTTCTTGTAATAAATAAATAAATAAATGTTATATATATATATATATATATATATATATATATCACTTTCTCAGTCTTTCTTTTTTTCTTGTTGCACACAAAAGCCGGAAATAAAATAACTAACTAAATAAACAAATAAATAAATTTGTGTGTGTGTGTATATATATATATATATACACACACACACACACACACACACATTGGCATTACTGGCCTTTTTTTAGTTAAACTTTAGAAGCATTAATTGGATTATATATATATATATATATATATATATATATATATATATATATATATATTAATGAAAAATGCATTTTTATGTAATTTTTTATGTTTTTATGCAGGTAATGCATTCTTTTTTTTTTTGCAAGTGTTCTTATGGAAAAATATCTAAATTCTCAAATAAAATAAAACAAAATAGAAATTAAAATAAAATAAATATAGTAAATAAATACATTTAATTAATTTATTTATTTTAGTTATTTTTTAAATTCTTTCATTTGTTTTTAACTTAGATAAAGCCTTAAAAATCTAAAAAAAAGGTCTTAAATCTGTTGGCTGAAACTTTTCAAGAATCTCATATCTTGAAATAACTTATTTTAAATATGTGTTACAAGACAAAAAAAAAACTAAAATTAATAAATATATAAATAAATGTAATATTTTTTTCTTTATTTTTTTTTCTTTTATATTAATGAGAATTTAAGCATTTTTCCCCATAAGAAAACTTTTGTAAAAAAAATAAATACAAAAATTATCAAATAAAATGTAAATTTAAATAAAATAAATATATGAAATTGACTTTTTTATATTCAATTGCAAAATAAAAAAAATAATAATAATAAAAAAAGTTTTGGGGAGATTTTAAGAATCTACCTTATCAAGTTTAAGGTTTTTGTAAGTTTAAGCGCAATTTTGTAAAACAGGCCTCTCAAAATTGCATCATCCTCTTTTCTACACTTATGGACATGATGAAATCATACAATAATGAATAAAATATTCCTGAAATAGCAAATTCGACTTAAACCGCTCCTACTATAAATCATTATTGTATCTCAGAGTATCACAGAACACTGATTATTTTATGTACTTGTCCAGTAATGCCATTTTGTTCTTTTTTTTTACCCCAAAAATCTTTTCGTAGTTCAACTTTAGAAGCATTAATGGTATTGGTTCTCCATGAAGCAAGTCACTGAAGATGGTATTTCACCACCAGTGAGTAAAGCTCAAACCTCCAAACATAATTCAACGCTCCCCTCTGCCAAGCTGTTCATTCAGACATTTTATATGCCATCTTAGTCAATACACACCATTTGGTCTTGGTCCATTAAGTTTGGCAGGAGCACTGAGCAACACTGGAGTGATGGGAGACTTCAGTTTCTGCTGAAAGAACACACAGGGATTTTAATTGTAGGATAGACACATCATGTGAAAGTGATGCATTAGATAACAACAACTATGTGTTTGTGAAGCATTAATAGTTAACTAATGTTAATTACTCTCCTAAGATTAGGAACTGATGAAGTATTTGAGAGCACATGCCACTCGGTTAGATATTTTCTTATCTAATGCAATGACATTTAGACATTTCAGGGTTGATTTAAAGAAATAGTTTACCCAAAAATGAAAACTGGCTCAGCCTCAGGCCATCCAAGATGCAGATGAGTTTATTTCTTAATCAGATTCTGAGAAATGTAGCTTTACATCACCTTCATGGATCCTCTGGAGTGAATGGGTGCCGTCAGAATTAGAGTCCAAACAGCTGATAAAAACATCACAATAATCCACAAGCAATCCACACCACTCCAGTCCATCAGTTAACATCTTATGAAGCCAAAAGCTGTGCGTTTGTAAGAGAACAAATCCATCATTAAGACGTTTTTTAACTTCTGGCTAAAATATGACTTTTTCTAATCTATCATGTTGCTTTCTTCAGTGAAAAGGTGGTCTAATCTGAATCAGGAGAGAAATCTGCACAGATCTTTTTCACTGGAGGAAATGTTTTTATGGATTATAGACTCATATTTTGACCAGAAGCAATGGTTTGAAATTTAAACACTTTGATGGTGGATTTGTTTCTTACAAACACGCTGCTTTTGGCTTCACAAGATGTTAACTGATGGATATTTTTATCAGCTTTGGACTTTCATTCTGACGGCACCCATTCACTGCAGGGGATTCATTGGAGAGCGAGTGATGGAATGAAATTAAAATAAAAATATAAATAAATTAAAATTAAAATTAAATAAATATATTAAATAAATACATTTAATTCTTTGCTGTTGTTTTCCAAAAATTCTTTTTTTTTTTCTTTTTTTATCTTAGAGAAAGCCTTAAAAATCTAAGAAAGGTCTTAAATCTGGCAAAAATTAAGTTTCAAGAATGTGTTACAAGATAAAAAATAAATAACTAAAATTAATAAATATATAAATATTTTTTTTTTTAATTATTTAATTTTTCCCTCTAAGAACATTCATATTTTGACCAGAAGCAATGGTTTGAAATTAAAACACCTTGATGACGGATTTGTTTCTTATAAACATGCTGCTTTTGGCTTCACAAGATGTTAATTGATGGATATTTTTATCAGATTGTGAAACGCTCACTGATGCTCCGGAAAGAAACACAAAGCATTAAGAGCCAGGGGGTGAAAACTTTTGGAATTTGAAGATCAGGGTAAATGTAAAATATTTTGTCTTCTGGAAAACATGGCTGTAGCTTCTGAAGGGCAGCACTAAATGAAAAAAAGAAAAGAAAAAGATATTAAAATAAGAAAAATGTACACATCGTCATTCTGTTCAAAAGTTTTCACCCCCCGGCTCTTAATACCTTGCGTTCCCTTTTGAAGCATCAGTGAGTGTTTGAACCTTCTGTAATAGTTGCATATGAGTCCCTCAGTTGTCCTCAGTGTGAAAAGATGGATGTCAAAATCATACAGTCGTTGGAAAGGGTTCAAATGCACAAAAATGCTGAAACACCAAAGAATTTGTGGGAGCTGAAGGGTTTTTCTAAAGAACAGCAGGCAGTTTAACTGTTCAGGACAAACAGGGCACTCATGAACAACTATTATTTCCTCTTGTGGACTATATGTAAACATCTTTTATGTGATCTTATTCAGGTCAGTACTAGAAAAAAATAACATGCATTTTGTATGATCCCTCTTATTTTGCATATTCTGCAAGGTGTATGTAAACTTTTGACTTCAACTGTACATCTTGGATGGCCTGAGAATAAGTTATTATTATTATTTTTGTGTGAACTATTTCTTTGAGTGTCCAAATACTACTGAAGCTTAAACACAGAATGACTGAAGATTTGAGCGGTTTTAGATTCGTTTCTATCCTTTGGGCCCTGCGGCACTGTTGTGATCCTGTTGTTGGCTCAGATGCAGTTGGATCTATCCCTTCCTAAATCTGTACCGAATGGATCCAAGCACCTGCTGACAGAGCGGTTTTATCTCGACTTCACGCAGCACCCAGGCAGCCACTGAAGTTCACGTACTTGACAGACATCCAGAGATTTCTTTCTTGCCCTCTTTTCAGTTTCCTATTGCGCTCTCTCTCTTTCTGGCATCAGCTGGCACTAAGGTAAATCAGGTCTGAGAGCGCGTTCATTTCCGGGGTTTGTTCCCGGTAGAGGTGAGAGTGATTGTTGTGTGGTGTAAGGCGGTGGCAGAAAAGTCTGAGACTCTGAAGGCTTTTATCTCCGGTCGGATGACTCAATCGCTCTGAACTTGTGGGCAAAAAAGTTTTATACTGTACAATTTGTGTGATACAGTGGAGCTTTCTTATAGAAAGTCTCACAGATCATTTTTTTAATAACATTTTTAATCTTATTTTCATTTAAAAACCACAGCATTCTGAAATGTAAAAAATGAAGGCTGAATCTAAATGATTTAGTGGATATCTGATAGTCGGATTACTACGCAAGAACAATTTTCCTCTCCAAAAAGCAGATAAGCCATTATCAAGGGACTCAGAAGCATTCAGAAAGTAATTTATAACTCAAACTCTCTTTGTCAGAACAGGAGAATACTGCATACTGGACAGCGTATGGGAAACAGAGAAGTAACAGCACATTTCTCCCAATGAAACACATGATTTGAGGAATCATTCAACTCACTAAGCTTGAATATGAGCAGTAGTCACAGTGATGCTTTAGTGAGCACCATTAATAATAAATATGTTAATACAGTAGTACATTGTTCTCACTTGACCTCATTATGTTGCGTGTCTAATTCTGCAAGTGGCATCCAGTCTCAAAATGTATACTTTAATTTTGTGCAAAGATTTCTTTTGGTAGTCCAGGCTAAGACAAAATCAAGCCAATTAAATAAAAATAAAATATATAAATAATTAAAACACATATGAATAAACAACAAATAAATAATCTAAAACAAATAATAAAGTAAATAATTACATAAAATAATAAAATGCTTTAAATGTATTAGGCAAATCTGTAAATAAAACTAAAATAATATTAATAAATGAGAAGGTAAGTAAATAAAAAAAAAAAAATGCTATTAAAAAAATTCTTCAAATGCATTGCAAAAAAGTTTTCTGTATACAAATAAATAAGAATGATATATAAATAAAACAAAAAAGAAAATATAAAGCTATGAAAACAAATAAAAAAGTAAATACATAAATATACAAAACAAAAAATAATAATGCTTCAAATACATTAGAAAAATATGAAAAAGTTCTCTGAAAACAACACTTATGGTATTAATAAATAAATCTAAAATAATAATAATAATAAAATGAGAAAATAAATACAAATAAAAAAATATACAAATACATTTTGAAGAAAACTTGTTCAGATGCATTAGAAAAAAGTTCTCTGCATAGTATAAAACAAAATACTACTACTACTACTAATAAAACAACATAAAATGATATGTATATAAAAATGCAATACATAAATAAAAACAAGAACTGAAAATGCTTCAAATGCATTCGAAAAATCCAAAAAAAAAATCATATATATATATATATATAAAATTATTAAAAATAAAAAAATATTAAAATAATATATATTAAATATATTAAAATAACATATATATTAAATTCAAATAAAATATATATTATTAATAATAATAATTTAAAAGTAAACAAATACATAGAAATATACAATCCATATATAAAAATTTAATTAAAAACACTTTCTAATGCATTAGAAAAATCTGAAAAAGTCTAAAAGCAACTTATAATATAAATAATAAATAAAACTATAATAATAATAATAATAATAATAATAATAAATGAGAAAGTAAATAAATAAATAAAAAATAAAATCTAAATTACTTTAAACGCATTAGAAAAAAATTAATAATAATAAATAGCAATCATTAAATTACATAAATAAATACAATAAATAAATATAAAATATTTAATAATACATACATAAAATTAAAAATGCTTCAAATCTGAAAACAGTTCTTACATATAAATAAATAAAAACGATAATAAAATTATTACAAAATGTATTAATAATAATAAAAAGTAAACAAATTAAATAAATATATACAATACATAAATAAAAATTAAAAGTGCTTCAAATGCATTACAACAATCGAAGAAGTTCTCTGACAATTAAGAACTTATTTCTGTGACATCACTTTCCTTTCCTGTTATTTTTTCTCACCTGGCACCTGTTGTTGTCATGGCTTTTGTCAGAGATGTTTGTGAGTATCACATGTCTTTGTATGGGCAGCCAGCCAAAACGAACCGGAGCGAGAGCACAGAACTGAGCTTTTTCAGCAGCGGGAGCAGCTTTAATGTGAACCGACTCCAGGCTACTCGAGGAGCTTTCACACACACTAGGACAGACGCTAGGGGTATGATTCCTCCTGCGGAGAGAGGAAACATCAGGACACAGCGGGTTACTTCCCACCGCCTCATTCGGGAAAACTGGCATTGATACGGTCCTGTCTGCAAACGGAGGTGTTTGATTCTGAAGCCGACGTGATTGGAGTCTCTCCAGCGTCTGAAGCCATTTGTCCATCCTGACACCCTCTATGCAGCTCACAGGACGAGCTCTGCGAGGGGGCTCATTCACCTGCGCCGCGGGGCCCTCGTAATAACCCCGCTCTCCAGGCCTCCTCCATGATGAGGACCTGCGAAGGAGACTCGTGCTGTTTTTGCCAGCTGCACCACGGGGCTGAAGTAGCTGCCGCCAACCCTCAGGCTTTATGTCCTCCATAATAAACTCTGAGGAAGACATAGAATATGGATCTTAAGGGGATAGTTCATTTCAAAAATGAAACTTTGCTGTTCATTTACTCAGCCTCAGGCCAAGATGTAGATGACTTATTTTCTTGACTAGAGCAGTAAAGAAGTTTTTAGCTGAAACACAAGCTGCCTGTTTTTGAGAATAAAAAATTGTATCAGGAAGCACAAAATTAATACTCGTAGCTTGTGATGATATATTGTGGTCTTATGAAGTGAAACGATCAGTCTGTGCAAGAAACTAAACATTATTTACAACGCTATTACCTCAGGCAAACAGGGAAATCCAAATCTTATCCACAAACGGATTTTTTTGGACAGTTAATTTCAATGAACTGGTTGAATTCACTTGTTCTTTTATGTAATCGTGCAATGATGTAACATATACATAATTGTTTTATTAAAGCACCATTAATGATGTGAAACATGGATGTTTACATGTATAAAGCATAGAAAATAAATCTTAAATGGATCCACAATTAATGGAAAATGGATCTTATGGGGGGTAGTTCACTCAAAGATGAAATTTTGGTCTTCATTTACTCAGGATGTAGATGACTTATTTTCTTGACTAGAGCAGGACAGAGCAAGTTTTTAGCTGAAATTGTGGACCTTGGTGGTTCAAAAAACACAAGCTGTCTGTTTTTGAGAATAAAAAACATATCAAGAAGCACAAAAATAATTATTGTGGCTTGTGATGATATATTGTGGTCTTATGAAGTGAAACGATCAGTCTGTGCAAGAAACTAAACATTATTTACAACACCTCAGGGAAATCCAAATCTTTTCCACAAACTGATTCTTTTAGACAGTTCATTTCAATGAACTGGTTGAATCTACTCATTATTTTTATGTAATCATGCAAGTGATGTAACAAATACACAATTATATTATTAAAACACACATTAAAGATGCGAAATGTGGATGTTTACATGCCTAAAGCATAGAACATGGATCTTAAATGGAGGCAAAATAAATAGAAAATGGATCTTAAGAGGATAGTTCACTTAAAAATTAAACTTTGCTGTCCATTTACTCAGCCTCAGGCCAAGATGTAGATGACTTATTTTCTTGGATAGAGCAGAACTGGTTGAATTCACTCATTCTTTTATGTAATCATGCAATGATGTAACATATACACAATTACAACAATAAAGCAGCCAATAATGGTGCAAAATGTGTATGTTTTACATGTCTAAAGCATATAAAGTGAATAAACTAGTCTTCATCAGATCACCATTTTAAATAAACCATGAGAAACCATAAAACTTTCATTTTGCCGCTTTATTCAAGTGAATAGATCACTAAATGATTCATTAATCATAAGATTAAATAAGCTGGTATTTTGGCCCATTTCGAGTTTCAGATGATTCATTCAGTTCACTAAAAGAATTTCACTAAAAACTAAAAGGTTCAAAAGAATGATTTGTTTGTAAACCAGACATCACTTCAAACTTAAATTATGGATTAATAATGTCTAGTTTCTTGCACAGACTCATCGTTTCACTTGATAAGACCTTAATTTATCACTTAATTTAACACCACAGGTATTAATTTTGTGTTGCCGGATGTGCTTTTTTATTTTCAAAAATGGGCAGCCTTTGACTTGCACTTTATGAATCACCAAGGAGTTTCAGCTAAAAATCTTCTTCACTGTTCTATAAAGAAGAAAAAAAAAATCTTGGATGGCCTGAGGGTGAACTGTCACTTTAAGAACAGGAAAGCACATCTTAAATGAGTTATGTACACTATTTTTCCCCATAAAGTGAACATAATCTCCTAAAAAATAGACCAAAACACCTTAAAACATCAATTCTCTGAGCTGTTTTCAACATTATTACTTCGGGCAAACAGGGAAATCCAAATCTTATCCACAAACGTATGTAATCATGCAATGATGTAACATACAGTTATATTATTAAAGCACCATTAATCACTGATTAATGAAACATGGATTTTTACATGTCTAAAGCATAGAAATTGGATCTTAAATGGATCCACAATGAATGGAAAATGGATCTTAAGGGGATAGTTCGCTCAAAAATGATGTAACATATATGCAATTATAACATTAAGGCACCCAATAATAATGCAACGTCTAAAGCATATAAAGTGAAAAATCACCAGCTCACCTTTTTAAATAATTCACAAGGAACCATAAAAAAAAATCATTTTGCCCCTTTATTCATGTGAAAGAGTGAAAGAATGAATGATTCATTCATCATAGGATTAAATTAGTTGGTATTCTGGCTCATTTCAACAGTGACAGCCGGACACCTGAAAGTGAGTTTTTATTTAATAACTTGATGATTCAGTCTGATCTGGTGAACTGATTCATTCAGTTCACTAAAAAGAATCAGTTCAAAAGAATGATTAATTTGTGAACCGGACATCACTCTGAACTGTTCACTTAAATTATAGATTAATAATGTTTAGTTTCTTGCACAGACTGATCGTTTCGCTTCTTGAGACCTCAATATATCGCCAAAAGTGACAAGTATTAATTTTGTGTTGCTTGATATGCTTTTTTATTCTCAAAAATGAGCAGCCTTTGACTTGCATTTTATGAATCACGAAGGAGCATGGTTTCAGCTAAAAATCTCTCTTCTAATGAAGAAAAAAGTAATCTTGGATGGCCTGAGGGTGAATAAATTAACAGCAAATTTCCATTTTTGGGTGAACTGTCCATTTAAGAACAAGAAAGCACATCCTAAATGAGTTTAGGACCCTATGTTTACTCATAAAGTGAAAATGCAAGCATGTCTTACAGTAAAATAAATACACCAAAACACCTTAAAACAACAATTCTCTGAGCTGTTTTCAGATGTTTTTACTGGTTTTGGCAAACAGCTTCATAGATTTTGTTTTAGTGACGTCCTAATTGAGCTCAGATTGCTTAGTCAATAAAATCCCACACAAACATGCTCCAAAAACGCCAATACTCAACAAGCTGACATGACAGCGTGCACTGTAAGCAGAACTGTTTACCTGTGTCACACGGTTCTGAAGAGGACGACACAATCTGACTTCAAGAGGCAATAGCAGTGAGACAATCCCAGCTTTCCTTCCATGTCCCTTTCTCTCACAGTGTGAAGAGGGGCCGCTGGTGCCGTCTCCTCTCAGCCATGACTATAAATGTGTGTGCTAGTCTGAAAGAACAAAAGACTTACAGAACGACTTCTATTTTTCACTGGGAGAGACATATGTGTGTGTCTGTGTGTGTGTGTGTGTGTGTGTGTGTGTGTGTGTGTGTGTGTGTGTATTTGCGCACAGCCAGCAAATACCCCCTTTTTCAACCTGGACATGTTGGCTTGGAATTGTTTTGTTTACTCTCTAAGATGCTTTTAACGTTCATCTTAGTCACAAAGGAGTCGGCAGTTTAACACAGACAACAGTCAGTGAAAATGCATTATCTGGATAAACTTTACACTTTGTACTACTTGGATTTTCTTCTGTTTCAGTGGGTTTTTTTTTTTTTTTTAAGGAAAAGGAAGCTAGAATATTTTGTAAAGTGCAAAACTAGTGCAAAACTCACTGCTGGAAAGAATTTTGTGGGTGGTTTTAACAAGCTAGTGAGTGGGTGGTTGCTAGGTGGATGCTTACTTAGCTAAGTCAAAAACTGCAACTTTAAAGTGTCTTTTGGTGTAATATTTTGGTCTCTAGATATGGCTTGGTTAATATCTCCTTCAGTGTGAACTCATTGGATTGTTTCCAATTATCCACCAGACAAGAAACTCTGAAAATCACTGAGAAAAGTAACAGCAAAACTTTATTTAACAAGCTGCACAATATAAACAATCATTAATGTCTTTAGCACAAACTTAGTGGAGTTTGGAGTTGTTCAAGTCACTGACCCTGCACATGAGCAATAATAATAGTAATGTTTTTCTAAGCAAACACCACTAATGACAAAAAAAAAAAAAAAAAAACTCACTTTATGTTTACTGCAAACAAATATGTTTTAAAAAATACATGTTCACTTACCATGGTACAGTCAAGGTATCAGATTATTAGATGTACCGTAATATAGGTGACACTTACACACCACCAAACTGCATAGTAACACAGTAAAAAAATACATCAGGGCACTTCAGCAACCGCATAGCAACACATTAAAACCCCTCAGAACGCCATAGTGACACACTAAAAACAGGACACCATAGCAACTGCATAGCAACACGCTAAAAACAGGAAACCATAGCAACACACTAAAAACAAGACACCATAGCAACTACATAGCAACACACTAAAATATAGGACACCATAGCAACTCCATAGCAACATACTAAAAACAGGACACATTGCAAACTGTGTAGCAAAACAGTAAAAAAAACATTATTCGAGACACCATAGCAACTGCATAGCAACACACTAAAAATATCTATCAGGACACCGTAGCAACCGCATAGCGACACACTAAAAAAACACATCAGGACACCGTAGCAACTGCATAGCAACACACTAAAACCCTTCCAAACACCATAGTAACTGCATAGCAACACACTAAAACCCTTCCAAAAGGGTACCCCATCAGGGTACCATAGCAACACTATAAAAATCCCATCAGAACACCATAGCAACCGCATAGAAACACAATGGAAACCCCATCAGGACACCGTAGCAACACTATGAAAACCCCATCAGGGCACCATAACAACCGCATAGCAACATAATTAAAAAAAAAAACATCAGGACACCATAGCAACTGCATAGAAACACACTAAAACCCTTCCAAACACCATAGTAACTGCATAGCAACACACTAAAAACCCCATCAGGGCACCATAGCAACCACACAGCAACACATTAAAAACTCCTCTGAACATCATAACAACCACATAGCAACACCTTGGCAACCAACCACACTGCTCTAGCTTACCAGTCAGAAAATCTTCAGAAACTGAAAATCTATTTAGGCAATTTTTAGTGCAAGTCGCACTCAGATCTGGGTTAGAAGCGTATCGTGTAACACACTCAGAGCAGCTGCTGTCCCATGGTTTGTGATGTGATGTGATCATGTGATTGCCTTCAGGACATCTGTGCTTCAGGGAGTTGAATCAGACGATGACACTGTTGGTGTTTGTGTCAGGACACCCACATGATCTCTCAAGACCACAAGAACACATCTTCAGGGTGAAGACGCATTGTCCCAGGGTTTCTGTAAACAACCCGTCCATTCTGCCACTGCAGGATCGTCTGCAAGGTTCAAAACTGCCCTTTGACAAATCCCTTTACAGCCATAAAAGTCAGCAAAAGAACTTGGTTCAGAGATCACAGATTCTACCAGGCCTAGTCTTCCAACTAAAAAGCTCTATTAAAACACAGATAAATCAGTTTACAGCCTTCCATCGTCCTCAATCTGGCAACCCGTGGAAGAGTCAAATCCTCCTAAAATTCTCAAATTGCTGTTCTATAATTTTATAGCTTTATACACAAACACTGATCAGTGAACTATGCCTCCAGCCAAACCTTAAGATATTAAGCTCAGCGACAATTCATCATTTAACTTAATGTTTATATTCATGTGGAAAATTTAAAGTCGTTCACACACTGAGGATTTATCTCTGCTGTGTGAATTAGGACAACATGCCACAGTAAAGACATTAAGCTTTCTTAAACAACTCTTTCTTCTCATTCTGAGTATGTTTTGTTTCAAGTGAGTCACAGAAATTCAGCTGTTCCCAGAGGTTACTGCGACTAACCTACATCATTATTGTAATTACACCAGCTCTTGTGTTTCCTGTCGGCCCCTATGGACTAGGAAAGAAAACTGTGTTCGCAATACTGCCATACTGCTTCTACATTTCTGTAGTATGCATGGTGCACTGTGTTTAATAAAAAAAAAAAAATGTTTCTATTAATCTCGGCACATCAGAAATAAAATTGTTCAGTTGTAGATGTTGGTTTACAAAAAGTCTTAAAAAGACCAGCATGCATAAAGAATATACATATTGTTCTTACTATTTTTGCAGTATGCATACTGTGGATAGTGTGTCATTTTTTTCTAAAATATTTGTATAGGTAGGCCTAAATCTGCTCATCACATGGCACCTTGGAAGTAAAGATGTTTAGTTTGCATTTTCAGTATAAAATGTCTTAAAAAGATTGCATAAATGATTGTGCATACTATGTACAGTACATTCTACTCTTACTATTTTGAAGTATGCATACTGTGCACATTGTGTAATTTTTTTAATTAAAATATTTCTATAAATTTTATCGCATGGCACCTTGGAACTAAAACTTAGTTAGCCTTTTTTATTTAAAATAAATAAATAAACAATATATGCATATTATACACTGTACTATGTTTGGAATAGTGTACTACCTTAATGCTTCTTGTTGGCATCTGTCATCTTGGAAATATTTCTATGTTTAAAATATCAATATTACATACCTAAAGAATATATGCATACTAAATGCATACTGTTTTTATTATTTTTTTCAGTATGCATACTATGTGTGTACAGTGTGTAATTTCGTCTAAAATGTTTTTATGAATCTTCTCATCATATGGCACCTTGTAAATATATATATAATAAGAAATTGTCTTAAAAAGATAAACTTTTCATGCTTTTCACATACTGTTCTTACTATTTTGAAGTATGCATACTAACATTAGTGTGTGTTTTTATTAAATTATATAAATGTGCTTCTTGAAAAATACAATTATTCTCAGCAAAAAATGTCTTAAAGATCATGCATAAAGGATATATGCATACTATATACTGTGCATACTACTCTTACAATATTTTTACAGTATGCATACTATACAAAGTGTAGTTTTTATTCAAATGTTTTGAGAAATTTTATTTATGCACGACATCTTGAAAATATTTTTTTAGCAAAAAAAAAGCCTTACTATATACTATACTATGTTTGGAATAGTATACTACCTTACTACTCGTACTATATTTGCAGTATGCACACTGTGCAAAGAGTGTAATATGTTTATAAAATGTTTTCATAAATGTTTTCATCTTTTGGCACCTTGAAAATAAAAATATTTATTTTAAATAAGACTTAAAAAATAAGTCTTAAAAATATTAATATTGCATGCAAAAAGAATATATCCATATTAAATACACACTGTTTTTATTATTTTTGCAGTATGCATACTGTGTGTGCACAGTGTGTAATTTACCCTGAGCATATACTATACATATAGCCTATAGCATATAGCATACTATACACTACTATGTTCGGGGTAGTATACTACCAAACTGTTCCTACTGTTTTTGCAGTATGCATGCTGTGCACAGTATTTAATGTTTTCTAAAATGTTTCTACAAATCTTCTCACCATATGGTACCTTGTAAATAAACAAATTGTGTATTTAATAATAAAATGACTAATAAAGAATACTAGTATATAAACAGTGTATTTTCTTTATGCATGCAATATTGATCTTTTAAAGAAATTTTCTTATTAAAAATAGTTTTTTTTTTTTTTTTAAATTTCCAAGATGCTCTGCAATGAGAAGATTAAAAACATTTTAGAAAACATTAAATACTGTGCACAGCTTGCATACTGCAAAAACAGTAAGAGCTGTTTGGTAGTATACTACCCCGAACATAGTATATATACAGTGTATAGTATTTGGTATACTACCAAACTGCTCTTACTATTTTTGCAGTATGCATACTGTGTGTGCACAGTGTGTATTTTATACTACCCTGAGCACATGCATACTATACACTACCAAATATATACTACCAAACTCTTACTGTTTTTGCAGTATGCACAGTGTTTAATGTCTTCTAAAATATTTCTCAAAATTTTCTCATGACAGTGCACCTTGAAAATAAAGATATTTAATTAGCATTTTAGTAAATAATGTCTTAAATCATGCATAAGCAATTAATGCATACTATACGGAGTATGCATACTGCAGAAATAGAATGGTGGTATTCCATTCCGAACTCAATAAGCAAAACTAGTGGCGCCTCCTGCAGGCGGATGATGCATCTACTGCATCTAAGTATACAGGGGGGAAGACTGATATGAAGTATAAATAAACATGTAAAGGGAGATTGGTGTGTTTTGTGTTCGTTCCTCTGATGTTGGGACACGTCAACATTCTTCAGCTGATAATAACGAATCTCTGCATCATTAGAGGAGAGAGAGATGAGAAAAGAGCAATGAAAGTGGCCCTGTCCTGCTCTGTACGTCTATTTCATGTTTATTCCCAGCCATTATTTTCCTGTGATCAATTTGGTATTTGTTTCTAATTTTAAGTGGGTAATTTGCTGTTTTGTTCTCGGTGCTTTGGGCCGTGACTCATGCCTCAGCATGGCTTACTCTCTGTATTTACAGAGGGATTTCCTAATTAAAGCTGTCAAATGTCTCTGAGGCTTAGAGCAAACAAATAAGAAAGGCACGGGAGAACAATTAAAGGAATAATTCACCCCAAAACAAAACTCCTGTCAGCATTTACTCCCTTCATGTCATTCCAAACCCATTTGATGCTAGTTCTTCTCTAGGAGATGTTAAGCTGTATGCTCATGATGCTCTTTGAAGCTCTAAAAAATGATACTATAAAAGTATCATAACATCACTTGTACAGCTCTCAAATCTCAGAAGAAAACTTTATGCAAAAGTATGTAGGCTATATGTACACACAGCTGAAGTCAAAAGTTTACATACACCTTGCAGAATCTGCAAAATGTTCATTATTTTATCAAAATAAGAGGGATCATACAAAATTCATGTTATTTTTTATTTAGTACTGAATAAGTTATTTCACATAAAGACGTTTACATATAGTACACAAAAGAAACAATAGCTGAATTGATAAAAACAACCCGTTCAAAAGTTTACATACACTTGATTCTTAATACTGTGTTGTTACCTGAATGATCCACAGCTTTTTTTGTTTGGTGATAGTTGTTCATGAGTCCCTTGTTTGTCCTGAATAGTTAAACTGCTTGCTGTTCTTCAGAAAAATCCTTCAGGTCTCGCAGATTCTTTGGTTTTCCAGCATTTTTGTATATTTGAACCCTTTCCAACAATGACTTTATGATTGAGGGACTCATATGCAACTCATATGCAAGGTTCAAACGCTCACTGATGCTCCAGAAGGAAAAACCAATGCATTAAGAGTTGGGGGGGGGGGTGTGAAAACTTTTGAACAGAATGAAGATGTGTACAGTTTTCTTAGCATCAGTGAGCGTTTGAACCTTCTGTAATAGTTGCATGAGTCCCTCAGTTGTCCTCAGTGTGAAAAGATGGATCTCAGAATCATACAGTCATTGTTGGAAAGGATTTAAATACACAAAAATCCTGGAAAACCAAAGTATTTGTGGGACCTAAAGGATTCTGAAGAACAGCTGGTAGTTTAACTGTTCAGGACAAACAACAGGACCACCTCGGTCAGTGTGCCCCCTCATTTTTGTCTGTGAGACAGGGTACTGCACTGGGAAGATCTCCCAGGCTGGTAAATACACAGATTAAAAGCAAAATGTTTTCATTTTGGTTCCTTCCCGTTCAGCTTCCAGAGCGACAAAGGAACGGGAGAGCATAGAAAGAATTCTAATAAACTTCAATAATATTCTTGAATCGTTAAATTGCTAACACTTTGTAGTTTCGGATGTAGGATGTAGGATTCGGATTGTAGTTACTGTATGACCAAAAAGAACAGCAAAGACTCAACGGCATTTCAGTCCACACCGGAACACACGTGAACTACAAAGCCTATTTTACTTAATAAATAATATTGGGTAGGATATGGGCCCAACTTTACCTTCAATTTCGCTTTGTTTTTGGCTTGTCTATAGCTGAGCCTAGCCTATATTTTATACTTTTTATAATTGTATCATTCTTGTTCTGTTCTGATTACGATTAAATTTAAACAATTTGTTGTAAAGTGAGGGAAACTAAAATATCTTAAAGTACTTATAATATTGGTACATTATAACATTATTAGGCCTAATGTTATTATTTCTAAATGCAATAAAATGCAACTTATACGTGTATCGTAAAGATACGATGTATCTTTTTATTTTCCTCTCATACCCCTGGTTTCACAGACATGGCTTAAGCCTAATCCTAGACTTAAATTTAAGCCTTAACTGTTTTAACTGAAAGAAACTTGGACTGACTGATTTTAAAATATATCCAAATATATCAGTTGTCTTTGTTATCTCTCAAATTGCACACCAGTGATGTTTTTTTCTAAGGCACATTTCTAAAAATTCCTTAAATATCTTAATTGAACTATGGCCTAATCCTGGTTTAGGCTAAGCCTATGAAACCGGGCCAAAAAGTTAAAATGTATTTTAGTGTGTTTTTAAAAAACGAAAATAAGATTAATCGGTTAAAATTGTTACTGTGGGTTAACAAATTTACATTGGTATTCTTGGCTTTCCAAATAGCAACAGAGTCTGGACCAAATCTTTTTTATATTTTTAGCTATAGCCTATTTTAAGCAGCTGTCTCTGATCTGACCGCAAGCTGACAAACATCCTATTCATATCATACTAGGCTATATGTTATTAAATGACATGGATATTACACATCTACATTAGTAGTTTACATAATTTATATCAATTAATATTCATAAACAGGTTTTTTTCAAAGTAACACACACACACACACAAAAACGCAGCCCCTCCAAAAATTATGCAGGCCCCCTCAGTTTGTGCGCTCTGGCGCTGACCCTGGACACACAGGCAAGAGAATCTGCACTATTTCGGTTAAAAAGGATAACAGAGAACCGTTGAATACACTTGAATTAAAATATTACTTTTAAATGGTAATTTTTATTTTTAAAATGCGTGTTAAACGAGTTTAAATGTATGCAAAGTTGAAAACTATGCTGCATAAATCAATTTGTCTTTATATTTTTGTCCATGGGTGTTTTCATGTATTAATAAATGTTCACGTTTTGATTATTACTGTTGCCTATAGTAATTCTGCGTCTGCTTTTTAATTTCCAACCTATTTTTGGTTAATTTGGTTATTTTTGGCTGGGTTTGTCCTTATTTGACCCAACGTTGGATTAACCAAATAACCCAAATTGGGTTGTTTTAACACAGCATTTTCTTGAGTGTAGCAAAACGTTCTACGAAAAGTTTTTTTAGCAAAAAAAGCAATAGTAACAGAAGTGTTTGGCTGAGCAAACACCAATAAAAAAACCTAAGAATCTCTGTTTCTATACTGGACGGTTCGCTGGGTAATGATGATGAAGTGTTTAAGCTCTATTCTTCAGGCTGAGAGAGCACGAGAGAGGTGTTTAATGTGACAGTGTCCGCACTAAACCAACAGGCCTCTGATATATACACTGATGAATGGTAAACAGCCTCTTCACCCTGCTGCGGGGCCAGAAAGCGCTTACACTAGGAGAATAAATCATTCATTTCTCATAAAGTCATGTATCTGTGGGCTAACAATGAAAGCACATTTCTCTAACATTTCCACCGAAGCTTCGGATGAATGCAAAGGATGCAGGAGCTTCTTTTAATGTTGTTTGAGTCAAATTCTTAAAACATTAACTGCAGGCTACAAAACACAGCGACAAATAAACAAAGACGAGGAAGCTTGCGTAGATGTCATCTAAAAGGCTCATTCTCGAAATGTTTTGCATAGTATAATGACTCAAAAGACAGTCTTTGTCCCACAGAGCAGCTTTAATTACAAGCATCTGGGGATGGTTTGTGTGCAAAGCGACATACTTTCACAGAAACAACAATTAACCTCAAACGGAGTGATAATTTCTCTGGAAAAGCAGGAATTAAGTGAAGTCGGTGGCTACGAGAGAGTATCCCAGAGCAATCTATTCTAATTGGTCTCCGTAATCAAATTTTCAGCAGTCGCCACAGTCTGCAGCTATTTATGACAGCGAAAATTGTCTCATTATGAGTATTAGAGGATTCATAATGTATTACGCTGTGCTGTTAATTTTGTTTTCCATATTTTCATTAAAAATGTTTTTTACTCAAAAATGGGACACAAGCAGTGGAAAACAGATTAGCCTGTCCATATAGACCCCGGTTCAAATAAACATTAGAGGAAATTGACCATAAGAAAATGACATTACAAGGAGTTTCATCATGGTTAATTCATAATGCAAAAAAAAAAAAAAAAAAATCTGGACTCCTTCATTAGAATTGACCATCATAAAGTAGCTTTGGGATCTCTGTTTAGATTCAGCTTTTATATAAATACAAGCATTTATTTCTATAAATTATAGAAATTAATACTTTTATTAAGCAAGGATGATTTAAATTGATCAATAGTGATGATAAAGACATTTATATTGTTACAAAAAGATTGCTATTTCAGATAAATGTTTTATATTCACCTAAAAAATTGTACCCAGCTGTTTTCGACATAATAATAATAAGCATAAATGTTTTTTTATGAACAGCAAATCAGCGTATTAGCATGACAATTCAGCTTTGAAATCACAGGAATAAATGACATTTTAAAATATATTCAAATAGAAAACATTTACTTTAAGTAGTTAAAAAAAAATAAAAAATAAAATAAATGTGACCCTGGACTACAAAACCAGACATAAGTCAGTGGGGTATATTTGAAGCAATAGCCAAAAAATACATTGTATGGGTCAAAATTATTGTTCTTTTATGCCAAAAATCATTAGGATATTAGGTAAAGATCATGTTCCATGAAGATATTTTGTAAATTTCCTACTGTAAATATATCAAAACCTAATTTTTGATAAGTAATATGCACTGATTTACAGAAATACAGAAATAAATTAGAGTTTACAATATATTCACATAGCAAATATGTATTTTAACTGGTAAGAATATTTCACAATATTACTGTTTTTACTGGATTTTTGAGCAAATAAATGCAGTGTTTTTGAGCCAAAGAGAAGTTTTTTTCAAAAACATCATCAAAATCTTATTGAATACCAACCCCAAACTTTTAAACTGTATATGTGTGCATATTTTGCACTAGCTGACAAGTTTGGAGCTTGATTACAAATAATCCTTTCACAAGTCATATTTACCTCACATATTAGAAACTAAACAGAAATCATTGGTCACGGTGGGACAGTTAACGATGCAACAATTAAGGGACAGTCGTGTTTTGACTGCTATCATTTAAACATATAATGATTAATATTTTCCTGATGGATTTTCCTAGATTGGAGGCCTGAGGTAAAAAGAAAAACAAACAAACAAAAAACAAACAAATAAATGAACTATGAAGACATTCTTAATGTAACATTCATATAACTACTACTAATAAATTTATGTTTCAATAAAAATTAAATCTACTTCTGGGACTTAAAATTGTCCGGTGTTGAAGAAACACAACTTTATACCAAATCACCACAGTTTCATTGGTACTTCTACTTCGGTACTTTTACTCTGGTATTTTGGCAGAAATTCTAGTTAAAAAAAAAAAAAAGAAGAAAGAAAGAAAGAAACACTTTCCACACAAAATATACTGAAATTGTTTATTTCATGATTTTAAACTGCTATCATTTAAACATATAATGATTAATATTTTTCTGCTGAATTTTCTAGATTGGAAGCCTGAGGTGAAAAGAAACAAACAAACAAATAAACTATGAAGACAGTCTTAATGTAACATTCATATAATTACTAATAATAAATCTATGCTTCAATAAAAATTAAATCTACTTCTGGGACACAAAAGTATCAGTGTTGAAGATATGCAAATTTATACCAAGTCACCACATTTCATTGGTACTTCTACTTTGGTACTTTTACTTTGGTATTTTGGCAGAAATTATAGTAAAAAAAAAAAAAAAAAAAAAAAAAAAAAGAAAGAAACACTTTCCACACAAAATATACTGAAATTGTTTATTTCACGATTTTAAACTGCTATAATTTATACATATAATGATTAATATTTCCCTGGTGGATTTTCCTAAATTGGAAACCTGAGGTGACAAGTAAAAAAATAACAACCAAACAAATAAATAAATAAACTGAAGACATTCTTATTGTGACATTCATATAACTACTAATAATAAATCTATGTTTCAATAAAAAATAAATCTACTTCTGGGACATAAAAGTGTCTGGTGTTGAAGAAACGCAGATTTATACCAAGTAATATTGGCAGAAATTATAGTAAAAAAACTGAAACAATTTCCACACAAAATACACTGAAATTGTTTTAAACTGCTATAATTTAAACATATAATGATTAATATTTTCCTGATGGACATAAAAGTGTCCGGTGTTTAATAAACGCAGATATATACCAAGCCACCATAGTTTCATTGGTACTTTTACTTTATCCTGTTCTTTTGTCTTTAATTATAGTTTTCATGGCATTATTTTATTTATTTATTTATTTTCGGATTCCATGGCATTATTTGTGAGGGACTGACCGGTCGTCCGGTGACGCTGGTGTCCCACATGACAAAAAGTTTCTCATATCTCCCCCTCGCGGTTCATGAGTTCAGTGATGGTGGAAAATGGCGGCTAGATGAATCTTTCCACTCCTACAGAGCAAAGAAAAAGTGTGTGGAAAAACTCTGGATATTTACTTGGAATATCGACAACAACACTCACGGGCGTCTCACAACACCTTCACCAGTGAGGATGTCGCGCTGGGTCCCTACGAAGAAGGAGAAGTATGGAGTAGGTGAGTAGAGAACCACCAAACTTCTTTTAGTCCAATTACAAAAGTTTTGGGAGAAATTGTGAGTAAAGTTTCTCTGTGTTCCCGGCTGCTTTTGGATTGCTTGAGCATGTTTGTGAGGATGTCTTTTAATGACTCTGTTTCAGCGTAATCCGTTCGCTATTGTGTATTTGAGATGTATGTATGTGTGTGTTTTTTTTTTTGGTGGAGATTGACACAGACGCGCCTAGTTCCAGTGTTTCCGCGCGGCGGCCTGAATGGAGCTCATGGATACATTGTTGCTCATTGTTAATCGCGCGCTGATACTTTGTAACAACTTTTCGAGCTGAGACGTTCTAAAGTTTCGCGCTGAACATTCTAAACGCGCCACGCTGTTACTTTGAATCGCCCAATTGTTTTGTTTATGTCTCAGAGAGTTCCCACTGTCATGGGAATTTCATACTCTGAAAATGTTATTGCATTTAAAGCCTTTGGTTTTAATTCACACAGTTTCTGTCGTGGATATACATGGCCTAACGTTTTATTGGATACACAGTGAACTGAAGCGCTTTAATAAATCCGTGTCTAATTTTAATGACTGGAAAACTCATGCAAAGTCAGTGGTTGAAAGGCGTGGGAAGACTGATGTAAACACATTCGTTTGATTAAGCTCCTGTATACGTGTGTTTGTTCATATCTGGGGTGTTTTAATAACTTTTTTTTTTTTAGTAAATTTGGCTTAATATTGTGTAAAATAGAATTGTTTTCTGCACACATCACATTAGCATCATTGGTCAGCATGTTTGTGTCATGATTTCAGGCTTTGCTTATACATATCTGTGGTAGTTTAATGGTTTTCATCGTTCATGTGCTTTCTCATGTACATGTAAGTCAAAAAGAAGCAAAATTGCCGTTTCTACATAATGTGCCCAAGTATGTTTACTAGAACTAGATGTTAATCAAACACATCATCAGCAGTAAAGGAAAGCTGAACTGTACTTTCCAGGCGTTTCTTCCTTCTTGTACGTAATGATAGACTGGATTGTTTTCATGGTATTCGTTGTGCGTCGCCTCATTCCTCCAGCTGTGATGGACAGCTCTGAGTTGAGATGGCATGATTAGGCAGGAAATATTGCACTGTCATTTGGGAGGTTGGTTTTGTTATCCATGGGATACAAAAAAATGAAAAAGGTAATTGCAGTTTAGTTAAATCACACAATTCTGACTGTTTTTCTTGCAGTTCTTAGGAAAAAAAAAACTGAATTGTGAGGTATAAACTCACAATTGCACAAACTGCGAGCCATAATTTTAATATATATTTATTTATTAAAAAAAAAATCTGAATTTTGAGAGAAAAAAAAATTTAATTGTGCTATATAATTTAATTACTACTTTTTTTTTTTTTTTTTATATTTCCTGGCAGTAACAGGCTTTGGCAGACTGAGGCTATTGATGTTTTTCTAACTGAACAGTTTCCTTGAACATCCATAGTAGCAGTTAATCTATCAACGTTCACTTAATCTTTGAAGATATGTGACACAATCAAAAGTCAAAACTGTAAGATAAAAAGTCACAAATACACTTTTTTTTTTTTTTTTTTTTTCTGTGGCAGAATTAAAAAAAAAAAAAATTACTTCACAATTAATATTGTCACAATTACTTTTTTAATTGAAAAATAAGAATGTTAAAAATAAAAACTGAATTGTAAAATATAATTGCATAATTACAAATAAAAATAAATAATAATAATAAAAAATTTATATATTTAAATAAAAATATATATATTTATAATTTATAAAATGGGCTTCTGCAGGCTAATGCTGATGGTTTTCCATAGTAGTACTTAATGTATCAAAAGTTCTTTTAAAGGATATAGAAAAATCTCAACCTCACTATACTGACTTTTTTTCTTGCCATCATGAGGAAATAAAAACTCTGAATAAAAGTAGTCAGAATTGTGAGCCAGTAAACAATTACACTTCTATTTTTTTTTCTCGTGGCAGAATTTAAATAAAAAAAAAAAAAAAATCAGAATTTTGAGGGAAAAAGTCTGAATTATGAAATCCTGACTTTTTCTCTTGAAATTGAGGAAAAAAACACAATAAAACAAAACCTAGAATTTTGAGGTAAAAACTTACAATTGCACGAATTGCAGATCAGAATTGTAAGATAAAAAGTCACAATTACACTTTTTTTTTTTTTTTCTGTGGTGGAATTAAAAAAAAATTTTTATTTTTGAGAAAGAAATTTAGAATTGTGAAATAAAATGTCACAATTGCCTTTTTTCAGTGGTGGAATTAAAAAAAAAAATTATGTTTGAGAAAGAAATTTAGAATTGTGAAATAAAATGTCACAATTGCCTTTTTTCAGTGGTGGAATATAAATGAAAAATTGAATTAAAATATAAATGAAATTGAAAATTGAAAATGAATAATTTCCTGGCAGAAACGGACTTCCGCAGGCTGATGCTGGTGGTGTTTTTCTAACTGAACTGTTTCCTTGAACGTCCATAGTAGTAGTTAATATATCAAAAGTTCACTTAGAAAGTCCTTGAAGATGTTTTTTTAAAGTTTCAGGATGATTTAAGGATAAAAAAGAATCTTAATTCCCTCTTAACCTAATGGGTTGCATTAAATGTTGGATCAGTCAAAACTTCTATTGGCAGCAAACTCATAGTCTATCCCATAATTCTGTTTTTATCTGCTCTCCTCGATGGAGACTCAAAATATCTCCAGCCTTCATGTTGGATAACGTGTGTTCTGCTTTCAGGAGGAGAGAAAAGATGTTCAGCTCTTTTTGAAATATTGTGGTTAACACACTGTGTTTGTGAGTGAAAGGTTGCTCTCTGAATGCTCTCTATCTGTTTGTGTTGCTCAGTATTTCCACTCTGAGCTCAAAGGAGTGCGAGGCGGTGTGTAGAAATGTCTAGTCTCTGTGTGTGTGTGTGTGTGTGTGTGTGTGTGTGTGTGTGTGTGTGTGTGTATTTTTACCCTAAGGGTGGGTGAATTTTACTCTGTAATGTTGAAATGGTTTTGCCTGCTTTGGTGTAATTTAAATTCTCAAGTGCACTAGACTGAGGTGAAGCTTTTTTTGACTGCGGCAGGTAAAAGAGGAACATGTTGAAGCATATTTATGTGTGCTGCTTCCTTGCTAGTATAACTGTGTAATGTGGCATCATATTCTGTCTGTTTATAGATTATATATACCATTGATAAATGTATATTTGCTTGCTTGGATCGATAGCTTTATCAACTTGCATTGATGTCCAGATTGGACAGATAAAGTTAAAGTTTCTATAAAGTTTATGATTTAAAACTGTTAAAGTTACTTGAAATTAATAATAATAAAAAATGTATATACTTTTATTTTTATATAAACTTATTTTTATTTCATAGTTATCAAGTCAGTATCTTTCATTTTATACAAAACTAACAAAAACTATAGACCTAAAGAAAAATAAATCAAATAAAATGCTAATAAAAAACAGCAAAATTACTAAAACTTAAGTATTTACTAAAGTACTTCTGTAAGTGAAAGCAGAAAAAAATAAATACATCAATATATTTATTATAAAGTAATAAAAATAAAAAGCCTAGTGTGAACATCTATGTTAGAATCCAAAGCATTTATATAAACTTATTTTATTTCACCTAGTTACCAAGTCAGTATATTGAATTTTATTTCTAATAAATAAACATAAACACACATTGTAGACTTTTAAAGAAAAATAAAATTAAATAAAAATAGAAAGCAACAAAATTGCTAAAACTAATTATTTACTAAAGCTACTAATCTGCTTTTGTGAGTGGAAACAGAAAAAATAAAATATATAAAAAATATAACTTTGAATTGCAAGCATTTTTTTTCTTACACATTTTTTGCTGTTTATATGTAAATGAATCATGCATTGATTAATATACAGTTTGTAGAAATGGTAAATAAAATCATGATTATTTGAGTATGTTTTAAAAGAAAATGTTTAATTCAAGTTATTACTTGCCATTTCTTTGTGATTAATTGTGAAATTTACTAGCAGTTTCTAAGTAAAAATATTTAAAGTGAATGATGCATGTAGCCCCAAAAATCAAAGTCTCTCATCACAAAATCTGATCTCAAATGCTCAGAGGAAACACATTTAAGATGCATGTTAATAATGTGTAAACGGCAATTGGTTTCAACCTGCTACTTCTGAGCAGATCACCTGAAATGCATGCATGTTGAAACAAGACATGAGTCATGTGATGAGGGGTTTGGGTTTGTCTTGAATGTCTGGATCAAAGATTTCATCAGGAAGACCCCTAACAAACACTATGTGATCAAGTCATTTCATTGATGTTGAATCAAATAACTTGACTCTGAAATGATTAAACGGTGTAAACTGTGCCAAAACACACTGGCTGAAGTTAAGATTCATGCATATCTTCTCGGCATAGCTCTGCATTCATCATGTTTAAAACGCCAACCTTGTGAAAGTGTGTAGTTAGTCACATCTGTCAGTTTATGGTTTTGACAGTAATGGGTTAATTTTCACGTCCTCTTTTTTTTTTCGGATTCTCCGCACACCTCTGCATGAGTAAGTCCTGTGGTATTTGAGGAAGTGTTGTCTGAAAGAGGTGCGCTGCTTACGCGCTGCTGTCCCATAAGAGTTTCCAAAGCAGCTTTAATAGGCTTTGTGTGTAGTTTGTTCCATTCATTCAGGCCTTGAGCAGAACAGCAGTGCAGATTGCTTTGAGAGCTCTGCACAAAGATGGCTGACTGAGAGAGAGATTGTGATGTTGCATGAACAATCAAATGTGTTGCACATTAATATTAGAGGTTGACAGATATGTTTTTTTTTTTTTTTTTAGGGCCGATACTGATTATTACAGATGAAGTAGCCGTTATTTTGTGAATGTGTTTGTGGGTGTATGTATGTATGTATGTATGTAAAAATTCAAATTAATATCAAAATTAAGAATTGAATAAAGAAACTAAATGAATCTTGAAATGCTTTTGCATGAACAATAAAATGTTGCTTATTAAAATTAAGGGTCTACTGATGTGTTTTTCCAGGGCCAATACCAATTATTACAGATCAAGTAGACAGATAATGGATATTTTGAACCAATGTATAAGTCTGGTGTAAAAATGAAAATGAATGTCAAAATTAGGGGTCAACAGATACGTGTGTTTTTTTGTTTTTATTTATTTATTTTTTTTAGGGACGATACTGATTATTACAGCTCAAGTAGACAGATAGCTGATATTTTGCACGATATATATGTCTGGTGTAAAAGTGAATGTCAAAATTAACAGGGACTCTTTCTTGAAATGCTTTTGCATGAACAATAGAAATTAAAATTAGGGCTGACCGATATGTTTTTCAGGGGCGATACGGATTATTACAGATCAAGTAGACCAGTAACCGATATTTTGAACCGATATACTGTATATGTCTGTTGTAAAAAAAAAATAAAAAATTAAAAATGACAAGGGCTTTCTCTTGAAATGCTTTTGCATGAACAATAGAAATTAAAATTAGGGGTGACCGATGTGTTTTTCAGGGCCGATACGATTGTTACAGATTAAGTGGACCATGAACCGATATTTTGAACCGATTATATATGTCTGTTGTAAAAAATAAAATAATGTCAAAATTAAGAAGAGCTCTTTATTAAAATGCTTTTGCATGAACAATAAAAAATGTTAGGGGTCAACCAGTTATGTGTTTTCAGGGCTGATACAGTTTATTACAGATCAAGTAGACTAATTTTCATTTTTACACCAGACTTGTATTAAATTAGGGGTCGAATGATATGTGTCTTTCAGGGGCGATTATTACAGATCAAGTAGACCAACAACCGATATTTTGAACCGATATATACATCTGGTGTAAAAATGAAAACGAATGTCAAAATTAGAGGTCAGCCAGAATGTTTTTTAGGGCTGATTCTGATTGTTACAGATCAAGTAGACAGATTAACCAATATTCTGAACCAATATATGTTGTTAAAATGAAAATTAATGCCAAAATTAAGAATAACAAGGGCTGTTTCATGAAATGTGTTTGCATGATCAATAAAATGTTGCTCATTAAAATTAGGGGTCGACTGATATTTGTTTTTCAGGGCAGATACCGATTATTACAGATTGAGTAGCCTGATAACCGATATTTTAAACCAATATATGTCTGGTGTCTTTTTTAAATTGAAGGAACAATTATTTCAACCAAACAAATTGTTTTAGCCACTTAGTTTTTAGTATTATTGGTACATTTTAGTAAAATCTAATTGCAAATATTCAAGACATGTTTTTGTTAATTTATTTGGCATGTGAATGGTTTCTGAAGCTCTATTTCTTACTTATGTTTTGGTTTATCGTTTAATGACCTCATTGATGTGATGGTAATTTAAAACCAGTTAAACTCTAGTTTGTTTTCTCAGGTTTGGGTTGTGTCTGGCATCTTTTGCGTATCTGAAGCATCATGTTATGATGCGCTTGCCAGCGAATTAATGCTTGTGTTAATTTGGATAATTATATACCTATCTGACTGAAGGCGTGGAAGTAAACATTTGTTGAAAGATTAACGAGCCCCAGCCGTTTGGAAATTGCATCCAGTTCCGGAAGGCATCTTGGAGAAGGTGCCAGCTCTGCACTTCCATATGAAGTCTGGCACATGCTGAAACTCAGTTTTCTCAGTGTTTTTGTGTTTGTGATTTGTCTTTTGAAAGGTCGTCTCTGATCTGGAGCTGGCTGCCGTCAAGCGAGAGACTCAGCTGAACTTCCTGCATCCTGTAAATATTCTGGCATTTCACAGACATGCTTGGAATATTTGCACCAAAAAAACTAGGCGCCTCAGTCACCCACAGGCCATCTCAACAGCAACAGGCACTTAGGGACAGCGTCTTTTTTTTTTTTTTTTTTTTTTTTTTTTTTAAACAATAGTTCTACCCTAAAACAAACCACTCTCAGATTAGATGAGTTTGTTTCATCATCAGAACATATTTGGAAAAATATAGCATTACATCACTTGCTTACCAATGGATCCTCTGCAGTGAATGGGTGCCGTAAGAATGAGTTCAAACAGCTGATAAAGACATCACAAAAATCCACAAGTAATGCACACCAGTCCATCAATTAACATCTTGTGAAGTGAAAAGCTATGTTTATAACAAACAAATCCATCAAGATGTTTTTAACTTCAAACCCTAGTATTAACTATACATAATATTGATTTGTCTTGTCTAAATCAGGAGAGAAATATGAACAGATCAAACACTGTTTACAAGCCAAAGCAGATCTAAACTAATATGTGGGTGGATTTTGATGCTAGAGGACAACAGTAGATAGACCTTTTCACTAGACTGTGGCTTATGGACTTATTATTTAGTATTTTAACCCAAAGCTAGAGCTTGAAGTTAAAAACGTCTTAATGATGGATTTATTTATCACAAACACACAGCTTTTGACTTCATAAGATGCTAATTTGATGCACTGGAGTCATGTGGATTATTGTGATGTTTTTATCAGCTGTTTGGACTCTCATTCTGACGGCACCCATTCACTGTAGAGGCTCCTTTGGTGAGCAAGTGATGGAATGTTACGTTTAATAAAGAAACAAACTCGTCTACATTTTGCATGGCCAGAGGGACAGTAAGTTTTGAGCAAATTTAAGTTTTTGGGTGGAGTATTAAATAAAATAAAATGAAATAAAATACCAGAAAAGGGATTTTTAATCATTATTTGATTTCAAAATGTACTAGAAAATGAAATGTTCTAAACGATAAATGCAATATACATGCAGTGCCAGACTGCCATGATTTAAAAAAACAAAAAACAAAAAAATTTGGTTTAATCAAATCATGATTAAAATAAAGAAAAACATTTTATTTTATTTTCATTGCGTTGCACTTTATTTAATTCTACATTTATAACATTTCATTTTGTAATTAGTTGAAATCAAATTGTGTTTTTTTTTTTTATTTTAATCGTTTTTTAATTTTATTTTATTCATGGCTGTGTGTGGCATTGCACACATCACATTTATTGTTTATAACATTTTATTTTGTAGTATATTTTAAAATCAAATAAAGATTAACTTTTTTCTAGTAATTTATTATTTAATTTAAATATACATTTTAATTGAATTATTTTGAATTTAATACACACAATGCATTTATCATTTATAACATTTCATTATGTAGTATTTTGAAATCAAAGTAGTATTTAATTGTATGTATGTAATTTAATATTTATTTTATTGCAGGGTGGCATATTGCAGGGAGTTTTTAACTCTACATTTCATTTTGTAATTTAAATCAAATCATGCTTTTAAAAAAATACAAAATGAAACGTTATAGATGATAAATGTAGGGTTAAAAACATGCAATGCCACACTGCCATGAAAAAATAAAATAATAGTAGAAAAAGGATTATTAATCATTTGATTTCAAAATGTACTACAAAATGAAATGATGAAAATGACAAAAGCAGTGTTAAAAAAAGTCAAAGCAACTACATTGTAACGAGAACTGTGGCTTTTTTGTTGTGCAACCTTTCTTTCTTTTGTTCATTTTCTTTCTTTTCCATTCATTCTGTCATCCAGCATAATAACACACAGTTTGATTGGTGACATTTTCACATTTGAAGATTGATGCTTCGTGCTGCTCGTCTTCACATAACAATCTTGAAGACAGAAGCATGCAAATGTCATATCGGTTACCCCATATTTGCCGTCGCGATCAAACGAGCGTTTGGAGTTTGACTGTGCTCATTGTGTGCATATGAAATGTGCCGAGATGCCTGCGCCGCCGCCGCTCTCCTGTCCTTCATTTCTGTCAAGTTACCATCACCCGAATCCCTTTTGATTAAAGCTGAAGTGTTGTGTTGTAAACACAGCGTCATTAATATGCCATAACACACGGATGAGAGCGATTCCTTGAGTTTGGAGAGGAGGATGAAAGACTTCTCTTCCCCTTCTTACTGTTTGTCAATCCTTTGAGACTTTAGCTAAATAACAGCTGAATGATTTTTCTTGCTGTATGAATGATTTATTTTGGTGTGCCGCTGTAGAGCTGGCATGTGCTTTTTCATATTGACAAGCCCAAATCAATCCAGCTCAGAGAAACAAGAGATTAGTCCAAGGAGTTGCTTTTTCTGAACAGCTGTAGCCTGTGCAAATCTTTATGGTTTTTTTTTTTTTTTTATGTGATTATTAGGGTGCTGTGGATGCTTTTTAGGGTTTCTGAGTGGTTGTTAGGGCATTTCTATGGTTCTCAAAGGCATGCTTAGTGATTTATAGCATGTTAATGCAGTTTCTAGGGTGGTGGTGTTCTTTAAAAAAAAAAAAAACGAATCCAGGTTTGCTTTGCTTGTTGGTAGTGCTGCATAGTTACGCTAAAATGTTGTGTATTATTTAGTCATTGATAAACAACAACACTACTATTACTAAACAAAAGTAAATATTACAAATTGCAATATTTCACTTTAAAATTAAAAGAAAAAACAAGAATTGTAAGTGTGCAATGATTATGAAATGATAACAATAATAAAAATACTATTAAAAATACTATATAAATTGCAATATTTCATGGTGAAATAAAGAAATGTTTAATGATGATGATGATAGTAATAATAGTAATGTTGATGATGATGATGATGATGATGATGATAATAATAATAATAAAACAAAATAAAACATTTCACTGTAAATACTGTAAAACTGTAAAATAAAGTAAAATAAAGATTAAGAAAATATGTAGTAGTAGTAGTAGACTAAAATAAAAATTTCACTATAAAATATTTCAGAAAGTGATGCTAAAAATATTACTATTGCAAAATTTCACTGTAAAATAAACGTAAGATTTAATAGTAGTAGTAATATTTATACTTTTTTATTATTATTATTTTTAGGGAAAATATAGTAAAAATAATAACCATAATAAAACATATTGCTTTTGCAATATTTCACTTTAAAATAAAAAACAAGAATTTAAGAAAATATGTAATGATATACTACTACTACTACTACTACTACTACTACTAATAATAATAATAATAATAATAATAATAATAATAACTGAATATTAATATTGCAGTATTTCACTGTAAAATAAACACAAATTTTAAGAAAATGTTTTATGATATAATAATAATAATAATAATAATAATAATAATAATAATAATAATAATAATCGTATTAACAATAACAAAATGTTACAATGTTTTACAGTAAAATAAAATCATGAATTAAGAAATTATGCAATATATAAATAATAATATAATAATCGTATTAACAATAACAAAATGTTACAATGTTTTACAGTAAAATAAAATCATGAATTTTAAGAAATAATGCAATATATAAATAATAATAAAATAATAATAATAATAATAATAATAATAATAATAATAATATAATAATAATAAAAATTCAAAATTTCACTGTGAAAAATTTTTTTCAGGAAAATATATAGTAGTATTAATGTAAAAACAAAAAATATTCCTATTGCAATATTTTACTGTAAAGTATTTTAAGAAAATATGTAATAAAATTAAAATATTACTATTAAAATAAATATTACTATTGAAATAATTAACAAATAATAAACAAATCAAGTATTTAAATACAATGTTAAAAAAATAGTTTTAAAAATAAGATTATTATTATTATTATTATTATTATTATTATTATAAAATAAAATATAATAATAATAATAATAATAATAATAATAATAATAATAATAATTTCTTTTTACGTGTTGGTATGAAATTTAAGTTCATCCTATCTATTTTCTAAGTTGTTCTAAATCTTATAGCGAATGATTTATTCATGTTTCTTTTTTTTTTTTTTTATTTGCTGTAAGTTTTAATCAATGTCCTAATTTGACCTTCCAGTGAAAATACTCCACTTTAACCTGGATATCTTTGCAAACTCCACTGAAAATGAAGTGTACTGTACTGAAGAGCAAGAGAGCTGAAAATGACTGGTTGCCTTGAGTCCTTACAAACTGCCACTTATCTCTCTGTTGTTATCACTCTTTCTCTCTCTGAGTGTAGACAGCGTTGTTTACGTCGGTATTCTGGCGGTTTCTGTAGCGGTGGACAGGATCGCTCTACCCAACACTTTGGCTCCCCAGATAAGGAAATGCCACTTCCTTTGGCTTCAGTAAAGCCGCCAGTGAGAAGTGCAGCTTGACTGAAAACAATAGTTGTGTTTGTAGTCTCACACACAAGCGTATAATCTTTCATTATCTCCAGTGTGCTCCTGATTAACCTCAACCACAGTCTGGTCTGTGTTTGGACCCTGTCGGATGAGAAGTGGCGGGAGATGAGCGCCAGTGCTCAAGCGAAGATCAATCATGATGATGCAATTCGTGACTTGACTGCTTTTTTTAACTTTAAAGCATTTCACACCAATCAGAGCTCACACCAAACACGACGTGTCAACCAGATTGGATGCAACGTAATTTCCGGCACTATAATTTGTCACTAGGGTTGTGTTGTGATTAAAAATCGCACTGTGTATAGCATTATGGCAGTGTGATATTGCACATACAATGTACTGGGTAAATCATTTTTAAACACTGAATTTTCATTTGTAACATTTTATTTAGCAATATATCTATATGTCATTGAATAAATATAATTTAATTTGGATTTAAACCTAGTTAGTATTAAGTATTGTATTGTGGTGATTGTTTTTTTTTTTGAAGACTATAAGCATACAGCAACACAAACTTTGTTAAATCAAAGTAAAAACAAATGTGCAGAAAACTTTATTATTCTTTCATTATTTTGTCATGGCAATGTGATATTGCATATGTATTAAATTAAATAACTTTTTTTAATTTTTAAACTGAATTTGTAATTTTATAACTTTTTGGAATTTGCTTTAATTTAAATCATGATTTAAAAAAACCCTTAACTTTTATTATTTTATCATGTCATATTGGCATTGCGACATTGCACACATATTGAGTAACTGTCTGTTTTTAACACTGCTTTTGTAATTTTCAACATTTCATTTTGTGGTATGTTTTGAAATCAATTTGTTTTTCTACTTTTTTTTTTTTTTTTATTAAAAATCCTTTTTCTAGTATTTCTATTTTATTTTATTATAATGGCAGTGTGGCATTGCACATGTCATATTTAAAACTTTGCTGTTTTTAACTGCATTTATCATTTATAACATTTTATTTTGTAGTACACTGTAAAAAACAATTTGTTGAGTTAACTCTAAATAATTTGTTACCCGGCTGCCTTAATTTTAAGTTCATTCAACTCAAAGAAATTGTCAACTTGAAATGTTTAGTTATACTAAGTGACAACTTGGATATTTGAGTTGATTAAACTTAATTTTAAGGCGGCAGAGTAACACATTATTTTAAGTTGACTCGACAAATTGTGCTTTTAATTTTTTAGTGTACATTTTGAAATCAAACAATAATTAAATCCTCTTTCAAGCATTTTATTTTATTTACATTTTATTATTTTATTTGTAGTATAGCATTGCACATATACCATATTGAATACTTTGCTGCTTTTAGCCCTGCATTTATCATTCATAACATTTCATTTTGTAGTATGTTTTGAAATCAAATAATGATTTTTTTTTTCTAGTATTTTATTATGCCAGGTGTGGCATTGCACATATACTGTATTGAATACTTTGCCGTTTTTAACCCTGCATTTTTAATTTATAACATATCATTTTGTAGTATATTTTCAAATCAAATAATGATTAAAAATCCTTTTTTTTCTTTTTTTTCTTTTCGTTTCTTTTTTCTTTTTTTTTTCTTTTCTGTTATTATTTTATTTTATTGCAGTATATCATTGCACGTATATCATATTGAACACTTTGCTGCTTTTATCCCTTCATTTATGGTTTGTAACATTTTGTAATATATTTTAAAATCAAATAATGATTAAAAATCCTTTTTTTTTAGTATTTAATTTAATTTAATTTATTTTTTTATTTTAATTAAATCCTTTTTCTAGTTTTTTTTTTTCCATTTATTTTTTATTTTATTATCTTGGCAGTGAAGCATTGCACATTGTATTGTATAATTGCTGTTATTAACCCTGCATCTATCATTTATAACACATTTTTTAGAATAATGAAAATCAAATAATAATTTAAAAATCTGTTTTATTATTGATATATTTTTAAATTTAATTGCAGTATAGCATTGCACATATATCATATTGAATACTTGCTTTTAACCCTGCATTTATTATTTGTGACATTTTGTAGTATATTTTAAAATCAAATAATGATGATAAATCCTTTTTGTAATATTTTATTTTATTTTAATGAGAGTGTGGCATTGCACATATATCGAATTGAATACTTTGCTGTTTTAACCCTGCATTCATCATTTATAACTTGTTTAATATGCTTTGAAATTAAATAAATAAAAATCCATTTAATTTTTTTTTTTTTTTAATTCACTATAACATTGCATCATATTGGATACTTTGCCGCTGTTAACCCTGAATTTATGAATTTATTGAAATGCTTAACCCTTTTTGTGGATATTTTATTTTATTATATTATTTTATTTTATTTTATGGCAGTGTGGCATTGCATTGCGAACTTGCTTTTTCTTTCTTAGCTTGTTGCACTTTTGCAGTTTGAGAGGCAATTTATTTTTTTTTAATTTTTTTTTTTTATTTGGTAATTTTGTCTTGAATAAAATCAGGTTCATGGTTCCCAGCCCATGTTTGAACTCCTGGCATCCAAACAGTAATTAAAGATGCATCTTAGTTCAAAGCTCATCACCTGTTGAATGTGTTGCTTTTATGACTCTGTTTTTTCCTTACAGCCTGAACAGTTCAGCATCACTTTGTCCTTTTGTCTTTGTTTTTTAAGAGAAGGACATTTGCTAATAAACGTCTCTGAGCAGGACCAATAATGAGCCGCTCTCAGGACTCCTGCCAAAAGAAAGGCCACTGAACACCTTTAAAAGTTATAAATAAAGATGAAATGAGACCTTACCAAACTTCCTGATTTAGCCAATTATTCATATGATATCTGTGTCAATTGCCAATTTATTACAAAGAAGCTTCCTCACTTTATAACTTAGTAACCTGTAGTTTAACTACTTTATAATTTTTGTGTAACCTGGCAGGCAACATTTTGAAAGCTTCCTCAACATTGATGTTAGCATTGTGTTTGGCAGGAAATATCCTGTGGTGTCTCACGTCCTTGAAGGAAATTTCCATAACCACTTTAAAAATGAACACACACTGACTGTCCTTTTTCTTCTTCCGTATCTTGTATGAAGGTCAAGCTTGCCTGTTTTTATTTAAAAGAGTCTCGCAAGTCAAAAGTCACCAAGTATACCCACCTACCGCTGACAGATTTCATCCTAAACCGGTGTGAATGCCCTAAATCCAGGTCTTGGGTTTATGTGGATGTGTTATCATATATAAACATGCGTTTTTGGACTGTGTTTGTGATGTAATCCCTCTTTAGAGTTGTATTTCTCAGTCTGAAGTAAGGCGGCGCATGATGCCGGCCTGTAGATTAGTCTCCCTTAGAGACGTCGGAGTAATTCTTAATAGATTTTCAACATGAATTTTGAATAATCTGGGGATTATGGAGTCGAGTTATGTGATATTATGAGCTTTGGTCTGAGAAGATGTGATAACTGGATTTCTCAGAGGAGAAACGCTTGGGGTTTAGGGTGCAGGAATATTAAAATCCCTCCCATTAAATGTCTTTTTAATACATGTGTGGTGATCCAATAAAATGTGTAATGCACCTCGCTTTTTTTGTATGTTTCTCAGTCACACGAGGGAAAAATTACAGTGGTCTAGAAGGCACGAGTACAAAATGAATAAACAAAAACATGAAAACATGATGAAAATTGAGTTGTTACTGCCGTTTCGTGGCTTAATCTTAATTTTTGCATTGAATTTTAAATTCATTTGGTTATGTGATACAAAAAAAGTAGGTCTCATTGCTGTTTTCACTTAGTTTTATTTCAGTTTGTCCAAGTTGATGCTGTTAAGCTTATTGTTCTTAAGTGTTAACTTTTATTAGTAAATGTACTTTTAGTGTGTTAATGTACTAGCCAACATAAATGAGCAATGTACAAACTTAATAAAATTATTGTACATTGTTCGTTTAGTACATTAATGTTAACAGATACAACATTTTAACTTTTAAAAATGCATTAGTAAATGTTAAAAATGAACATGTAGTATTAGTAAATGTTTTTTAATTAGTGTTACCAAATAAAGTTTAGTCAGTTATCAAAAACTTTGATTTTATTTTATTTTTTCATGGCTGTGTGGCATTACACACATTGTATTGAATACTTTGCTGTTTTCAACCCTGCATTTATCACTTATAACATTTCATTTTGTAGTATATTTTGAAATCAAATAATGATTTTTATTTTATTTTATTTTATTTTATTTTATTTCATGGCTGTGTGGCATTGCACATATCATATTGAATACTTTGCTGTTTTCAACCCTGCATTTATCACTTATAACATTTCATTTTGTAGTATTTGAAATCAAATAATGATTAAATTATTTTAATTCATTATTTTTTGTAGTAATATTTTTTTTGTAATAATATTTCACAATATTGCTGTTTGTGTACTTTTTTGATCAAATAAATTCAACCTTGATGTCAGATATTTATAGATATAGAAGATATTTATTTCAAAATCATTGATAATTGTAATGTTTTCTTTTGGCAGGTACTTTAATAATAATAAAAATTCTGTATACATACATACATACACATTTTGTTTTGTAGTATATTTTGAAATCAAATAATGATTCATTTTATTTTATTTTATTATTTTATTTTACTTTATTATAATGTTTTATATTGTTATCATGATTATTAAATGCTGCTTTTTATTTTTACACAGCAATAGTATGTATTATTACAATATAAGATTTTTATTTTATTTTTTTTTTATTTTTATTTTTTTTCATTCATGGCAGTGTGACATTGCACATATATTGTATTGAATACTTTGCTGCTTTTAACCTGGCATTTATCATTTATTACATTGTGTAGTATATTTTGAAGTCAAATAATGATTAAAATACTTTTTTGAGTATTTTATTATTCTATTATTCTATTTTTATTTTATTTATAAAAAATGAGCAATAAATACAAATGTATTTAATAAATAAACACAACATATTTCGTAAATATACACAGGTATATACACAGAATATAAATACACATAGTAAAAACAAGCTTTTTATTTTGGACGTGATTAATCATTGCCCAGCACTAATAAAATGTAAGTTACTTATAATAATCCTAATAACATCGACAGCGAACTATAGTGCATGTTTTCATATCATTACTTAGTAAGTACTTTGTTGACTAGATGCTGCATTAGTAGAGAAAGCACAGCAGTATGTTTGCTATCAAGGCTGAGAGGAAGCCAACATTAGCTTGTGACCAACAGAGTACGTCCAACCCAAATGTTTAATGTCACGATTGTTACAATCTATTTGCAGTAGTTTATATCCAGCTGATCACATTAATGCATTTGTTAGCCAGCAAGTTGCATATTTAAAGCTAGTGATGTGAGACTGCAAACTGTGTTCATTCAGCCCACAGAAATCCTGCCGCATCACAGTAACTCTGTGATGTGTGTCATTTCATAAAGACACTTTTGGTGGCAAAAACACCCATTAACCTGTGGCATTGGCTGAGTTTTAATTTTGATCTGGTCTCAGGATTTTGACTGTGTGTGTGTGTATTGATTGTGTTGTTTGAAGGCCTCAGTTGTCCTGCTGGTGTCTGATCTACGTCTCTCCTCTGGACAGATGGTTGATGCTGTGCTATTGACTGTGAAATAAAGGGTCATTACCCTGCAGGACACACACACACACACACACTTGTTCGGTTAAGAAGGCCGGTCGTACCCCATTCATCCAGCCCAGCCATTGTGACAGATGGGCAGATATGAACATCATCTCTCTGCCATATTTAACTCACCCCATCCCGTCGACTGAGACGGGTCTTTGCTCTTTGTTTGGATCCAATTCAGGAGACCAGACCGAGCAGAATTAAAGAGAAAACCATGTCAGACTATTAGGTCAAACTTAAGTGCAAATGTCTTGGAGACTTTCAGCAGTATGCCTGAGTTTTATTATTTTAAAATATGAAACGGCCTTTGAATTCATAAATCGGCACATTAGCAGTCGGGAACAAAAGCCTTTGGGTCGAACACATTTGTTTTTTTTTTACAGCTGAATTGAACATTGCGTTTTTGGAGTCATTTAGGATAAAATACACTGTTTTTAGTGCTCTGAATAGATGGTTGTGTTTACATGTCAAGCCTACAGTTTAGATTTGTATACTTTTATGCTCACCATGGCTGCATTTATTTGAGCAAAAATACAGTAAAAACTGTAAAATTGTGAAATATTTTACAATTTAAAATAAGTACTTTCCTTTTGAATATATGTTAAGAATGTAATTTATTCTTATGCTCAAAGCATCATTACGCCAGTCTTCAGTGTCACACGATCCTTCAGAGATCATTCTAATATGCTGCTCAAGAACATTTCTGATGATTATCAATGTTGAAAACGGTTATCAATATGTGCCGCTTCATATTTTTAGGATTCTTTGATTTAATAAGTTCAAAAGAACAGCATTTATTTTAAATGGAAATATTTTGCAACGTTAAAATGGTCTTTACTGTCACTTTTGATCAATTTAATGCATCCTTGCTGGAAAAAAGTGTACCAAGCCTGCATTTATTTGATTCAAAGTACCACAAAAACATAAAAAAATGGAAAAATTTTAATATTTAAAATAAAATATTTTCTATTTGAATATATTTTGAAATGTAATTTGTGTGATCACAGCTACATTTTTAGCCTCATTATTCCAGTCTTCAGTGGCACATGATCCTTCAGAAATCATTATAATATGCTGATTTGCTGTTCAAGAAACATTTATTATTATCAATATTTAAAATAGTTGTTTTTTTTTTTTTTTTTTTTTTTTTCAGGATTCTTTGAATAGAAAGATCCAAAAACCAGCATCTATCTGAAATAAAAAAGCTTTTGTAACATTTATACACTATACCATTTAACAGCTTGCAGTCAGTATGCATGTATGTATATTTTTTTGGGAAAGAAATTATAAATAAAATAATATTTTAATTCAGCATGGATGCTTTAAATTGATCAAAAGTGATCATAGACATTTATAATGTTACTAAAGATTTCAATTTCAGATAAATGCTTTTCTTCTGACCTTTCTATTTGTCAAAGAAACCTGAAAAAAATATACTCGGCTGTTTTCTACAACAACCACATCATCATCGTCATAATAATAATATTATTATTATTATTATTATTATTATTATTATTATTATTATTATTATTATTATTATTATTATTATTATTATTATTATTATTCATGTTTTTTTTTAGCAGCAGATCAAAATTGAGCTGTTTTTGCTGTGCTTTGGATCAAATAAATGCAGGCTTGGTGAGCAGAAGAGTCTTCTTTAAACAAACATTAAAAATCTTATGGTTCAAAAACGTTTGACTAGTAGTGTATATGAGCATGATTGAATTATTTATTTATTTATTATTTTGTTTTTTTATTCCATACAACAAACCAATACAATAAAGCAGTACAAGAACTTAGAAAAATCCAATCGAACAGAGCACCACAGAAAATGAAAAGAAAACGACAGAAAAGAAAATAAAAAAAGGAGAAAAAAATTATACAACTTTAAAATTATACAACTTTAAAGATTAACAATACATCCAAAATTATTTTTGAAAAACAGAAAATAATGGCTTTGTTTTAAGGCACTTACACTTATGAATATAAAATTTCCCCAGAATTAAAACATTATTCAGTAGAAACTGAATATGTATATCTTCCAATATTATACCAAAAATAATATAATTTTCTGAAAGTTGAAAATTTACATTAATAGAAACTTTAAGCCACTCATATAAATCAGACCAAAAAGTTCTACTATATAAACAGTCAAAAGCATGATTGAAATTTGAGGGCTTTTCAGTGCATGTCATCTTAAATTTTAGTCTTTTTCCTCAGAAATCTGGAATATAGTACACAATTTGCATGAACATTTATGATGCTTTTTGTCATTTTTAGTGCCCAACAGCGCCCTCTTTGGTTTAATTGCATGTATAAAGAGCAGCATGAACATTTTACTCAACATCTCCTTTTATAAAAAATAAAAGTCCTATGGGTTGGTAAGAACATGAGAGTAAGCAAATGACTATTCTCTGTCTGAGATGACTTGGTGGGTCATTTTAAATGTATAATCATCTCTGTGCTTTGTTATTCTGAACTAATGTTTCACAGGCTAAACAATGAGTCCCCCATGAGACCCCTGACAGCGTCCTCTATCAAACACGCTCCAGCTTTGGGCCTGTCAGAGAGCGACATGCTAGTAAATGTCAAAGATGACACGCCTTTAAAAATCCAGTGTGCTCGCGTCTTCGCGACTGACAGAGATTAATGACTCCTCTCGGGGCTCCAGAAGCGTCCCGTCCTCTGCTTACGGTGCTGCTGGAGCTGTGAGAGACAGAGCAAACAGGGATGAGCTGAAGTAGTGCTGTGTTAGTGAGGTTTGTTGAATGAGTGTGTGTTTTTTGCGGTTGGTTCGAGACTCGTGCTGTCAGGGGTGTTTCATGAATCGGTCTATTGTGTGTGTAGATGCAGCAGACCTGTGTGACGCCTCTTAATAGCTGACCAACAGAGCTATTGTTCCTAAACGCGTCATTCTGATTTACATATGATATGATGCCAGACCAGCTTTATTTTGTGCATGTCTTTTCTTGATAAAATATTACAATTAAACTACACTGTAAAAAACTATTTGTCAACCTGAGTTACCTGGCTGCCTTAATTTTAAGTTCTGTCAACTCAAAGTTTAGTCAACTTAAAATGTTATTTAAAATTTAAAATATCTTAGGCAGCCAAGTAACAAACACAGCTGTTAAGTTTAACAAACATTTTTTTTTTGTTTAGTCAACTTAAATATTTAAGTTGCTACTTAAGTACAACTTAACATTTCAGCTTGAATAAACGTAAGTAAACCGTAAATTTTAAGGCAGCAGAGTAGCATTATTTTAAGTTGACTCAACAAATAGTTTTTTTTTTTGTTTTTTACAGTGTACCTACTAAATGTTTACTTATTTACTAATTCTATTGTAATGTATTACATTTTATATAAAAATTTTATTATATTATATTTATTTGCTTATATTATGTTTGTTTATTTTTATTAAATCAATCGTTCTTTTTTAATTACTTGATTGTCGACTTATTTTGTTTGTTTATTATTTGTAAAACACATTTTTACAAATTATTTGTAATTATATAAATATATAAATGATCTTGCAAATTAAATTATTTCATTTTATTTTATTTTAATAGCTATTTTAAACATGTTATTAATATTCAGTGAATTAAATTACTTCAATAAAATGTTGGGGTAGTCGCTTTTAAAGATACTTAAGAAGCGGATCTCAATTTTTCTAAACTTTTCTAAACCTTCATTTGATTACATGATTTTTATGGTCATTGTCTCTTTTTGTTTTGTATATTATTTGTTATTAAATGTATTTATATAAAATATTTTTTGTTACTTATTAATAATATTACTTGATGTATTTATTTATGCATACTAGTTTATTTGAGCAAATTCCCAATTAATTCATTAAATTCTAGCAAGTTTAAAGAATTTTTTTTTTCTTTCTAAACCTTAACTTACATGATTTTTATATTTGTCTTTTTGTTTACATATTGTTTATGTAATGTTTATTTATTTTATTAAATGTATTTATATTAGGGTTGTCAAACGATTAATCGCGATTAATCGCATCCAAAATAAAAATTTGTTTACATTCTATATCTGTGTTTACTTTGTATATTTATTATGTACATTTAAATACACACACATACATGTATATATTAAAACAAAATATTTATATGTATATATATTTATACCTGTATACAATTTAGATTCTAAATAAATATAAATAATTTAGATATAAATCTAAAATATTTTTCGTTAATCTATACATGCATTTGTGTGTATTTATATATACATAATAAATACACACAGTACACAAATATATAGTATGTAAACATGAACTTTTATTTTGGATGCGATTAATCACGATTAATCGTTTGACAGCACTAATTTATATAAAAGTATTTTTGTTACTAATTAATCATTAATATTACTTGTATGTATTTATTTAGGCATAATTGTTTAATTATAATATTTTATTCAATTTTCAATTAATTCAGTTGATGTTGAATTTTTATTAGTCTTAAAGAAATCTTATTTTCTGTTTCTTTTTTTTTTCTTTTTTTTTTCTAAATCTTAAACGGCAAGATTTTCATTTCATTACATTTCATTGTCTGAGGACTGGCATTTTAATCATTATATTGTGTTTTTTTTTTTTTTTTTCTCTCCAGGGAATCACACATTCGTATTGTGCACTGTTTTACATTAAGTTTTTTTGAACAACTTCATGATTCTTTTATGATATTTTATGATGGTGGTTATTTGATCGTTGTGGTCACTATTGGTTTGAAGCATCACAGAATGATCATTTTTAGCTGACTTTACCTTAAAAATGAGCAGCTGGTTTGATTCTGTCGTTGTTTTATTGTGTGCAGGCCTGAACCGAACACATTGTTGTGAGCTGAACAACAATAGCTGATGACTAAGGGCTTTGAAGGAATCATCAAAATGTGTGCTTCACCTCACCGTGAGCATAATAGAGTT